>BGPR01000037.1:1749674-1815394 GCA_013235015.1 Araneus ventricosus
ATTTTCTGAGATTTAAAACACAAATGACTACACTGAGACAAACACTATATCTTTCTTGGCTAAATAATTGTTGGAATAAGCATGTATACAAGTGGGGAAGCTTTTCTGAATTACATTTAATTGTATATAGGACATATTTGAAATTTTGATGAAAAAATCAATGTTTTTTTTAAAAAAATTGAAAAAGGCTATCTTATCAGTTTTAAACATAAAATTTTGGTGGAATGAAGTTATGTTGAAATAAACTTTTGAATAAATAGTCAAAAGTGTATGCCAAGAAGTATTAAATGACTGCTTTCTGATTGATGAAAATAATTTTGATTTTTAATAATTTTTGAATTATAAATATTGCCTTTCAAATTTCTTTCTAACTTTTACATATATATCTGTGCTACCAGGAGATTTTAATTGTAGAAACTGATGAAAAATTAATTTTAGGAGTTCATGCAATAACATATAATTTAAATTTACTTTTAGTAATTAATTTACTTATAATTTCCTAATACTAGCAGAAACGGATAACTGTACGGCAAGCGAGCTGGTATCGCCTATTGATCCCGAAAGAATCACAACGTGATTCTTGGGTGTTGGTGAGCGGAGCGATCAGAGGTGTTATATATATATAAAGATTTTATAATAACTGTGCTAGGACACCCAGTGTCTTTATTGTAGCGAGCGAAGCGAGCAGGTTTTGCACTGCAATCCTCCTGGGGGTTGGCGAGCTTTAGCGAGCAGGGGCAGAGCCCCCTAGTATAAATAAAATGTTGTTATTTCTTAATATGTAATAATATAAATAAAATGTTGTTATTTCTTCTGTAATCATTCTGTGCTATTAGAATAATTGCTTTTATGTAACTATGGCGCTTCGGTTCCATTCATTCCTTTATAATGTTTATTTAAAATATTACACGTGCCGTTGCTTAAGTCGTACCTCAAACGATGCTTCAGTCGAACCAGGTAAGTCTTAAGGATCTCATGTACGTCTAAGGATACATATCATTTATAGAAAGAGAATATTGTTTTTTTTAAATAAGCAATGTTAAATTTGCTTTTTTCTAATTTTTAGGCAGGATTCATAAACGTGGTGAAACGTACCGATAACACTTAGAGACAAGAAGGTATGGACGAGGCGTAATGAAAATTACTCGATGGTGATGTGGGCTTCAATGAAAGTATAATATTCTTAAAGCGAAACTGCGGCGTCACCTTCTAGAACTAAATAAACTTTATGAACTTGAAAAACAGAAAGGGGTGGCCGAAAACTAACTCAAGACTGAATAGTTTACTCAAAGGATAGTAATACAGGGTGCTTTTGCTTCATTTGCTTCCAAGGTACGACTTGGGACACTGGTGGAACGACTTAAGAAACGGTTTCTTTAGTCATGCCGATGTTATTACTTTACCTTTTATTTATTTCCTTCGACATAGTACGTGTATTTTGAACTTTCTTTAATAAATATGTGCAATATTCACAGAAGTTATGAATAATGCAAAATTTAATCCCACCTTTTGTAAAACCTGCAATTTGTAGACTTTTTTCCTTAGGGGGTACGACTTAAGCAGCCGCACCCTACTTCGCAATGATAAACCATGCTAATTTCATGGCTTCATAATTCAATACAATTACATTTGTTAAAATGTTTTTAATGAATTGATTTTGTAAAAAATTATTCTTTTTTTATGTATTCCATAAAATTCATTAATTTTTTTAGTTTGTTACTATTTGCTCCTATTTGTTTCGGAAAAGTTCACTTTTTTATAAATAATAAAAGAATAACTTGAGTAAATTTTTTCTTGGAATCTTTGCCAAGAATTATTAGGTTTTGCTGACTGATTTTTAAGATTCCAGATTTAATACCAGAAAATTATAGTAACTTTTTATACACACTACTGCTGTAGTCCATTACCATTGTTTGTTCATAGATCAGAGCCAAAGATTAAATTATTATATACAATTCCTTTTGAAAAATCAAATCTTTCAAATGGAAACGAATAACCTTAGGTATCTAAATCAATATTATTGTGGTGAAACTGAATGACATAAATTTACTTTCTAACTTAAGGAAAAGATTTTTATCTGTGTGAAAATTCCGTACGAGTAAAACTCAAATCAGTTTTCTTAATCATTTAATAAGTTGTAAAAATTTCATGAATAAACGCAAAGAATATAGGCGTACAATGAGAAAACGTACAATGCTTCTTGAGGTTTTAAAAAAAGTATTGCCAGCACCACTATTCGTGCAATTAATTCTCACTTTAAAGAAGAAATAATTCTCCCTTTAAAGAAAAGATCAGGACTTTCAAATGACCTTTCCAATTTATTCATGACAAACTTCTTTGCTGAATCCACTGATCCCGATACAATTCTTACCATATTTATCTTCCATCAAGCAATATATCCTGTCCCACAGCTCCATTCTTCCCGCAACGATTAATCATTCAGTATTATGGTTGCAGTGACAGAGGTTTCAAGATTGAGGAAAGTAATACCAAACTATTGTAGAAAAAGTATTACCATCACCATTATACTTGCAATTAATTCTCACTTTAAAGAAGATGGAATTCTCACTTTAAGGAAAAGATCGGGACTTGTAAATGGCCTTTCAGGTTTATCCATGACCAACTTCCCTGCTGAATCCACTGATCCCGATGCAATTCTTGTCATATTTATCTTCCATCAAACAATACATCCTGCCCCACAGCTCCATTCTTCACTCAACGATTAATCATTTAGTATTATTGTTGCTGTGGCAGAGGTTTCACGATTGAAGAAGTTTCACATTTGCATATGGAGAAGTTTGCACTAATGCCAGAATTTATGCTGTTCTCTTTTTCTGGAGTGTTTTCATCCGAAAACGAGGAAAGCAGAAATTTCTGAATGACGTTAGATCATTCACTTCTCACTTGACAGCCACTGGCCTATTGAATAGTTGAAGTGTATGACAGTTTTTGAATAAACTTCGGATCATTTACATTTCAGAGATTTTCAGATCTTCGAACGAGGCATGTTCTGTTACATGAATCTTAGTTTGGAACAATATGTATTTTTCTAGAGGAATTTTCACTTGCGAATGAATGGTAATTTGTTAACGGTTCGTGAAAATAGTAGAATGGTTTTGAAGATACTAACCCATGCACAGTTTTAGTTTAAAAGAATTCATGAGGGAGGCAGAAAGAGTTTTGAAGAGTATTTCAGTGAAAAATGATTTAGCAACACATTCATTGAACAATTGAAAGAGAAATTATTAATACATTACTTTCTGACTTTTCTGTATTGAAGGTATTTTTATAATAAGGAGATCAGAGTTGAAAGATCCAATACGCATTTTTTGTAGTGCTATTTATGTGAAAGTTCTAGAAGTAAAGAAGATAATTATAAATACTTCTTTCAAGACATGTGAAGCAGCTTGAGGGATATTGTGGAACGGGCCTCGTAATTCTGAACCGCTGTCATAAGTCGAGGACGACATCTGATCTGGCTCCCACTCTCCCCATTCCCGCACTACACCAGCCTTTGACCCGCGACGTAAGATTTAACGTCCACCAGGCCAAGTTTACTTAACCAGGGTCATATACACGGCGGATCTTCAGTGGAATCGGTTTTCGAACCCGGAACCCTCTAGCCCCCATACATACCATTGGGCCCCCGTAAATACTACATTACTACGAAAGAAAGGAGGTAAAAAATTCAAAGAGGATAATAAAGAATGCATATTCAACATTTCATTTAACGTATAATAATTCCGGTCGAGCAATGCTTACTCAACTGCTTCACCTCCTGCTCCCATTTATGCACTTGACAACAAATTCTTGTTGCTTCACCTCTAATAAACCAAGAAGGAGGGTAAGATGTTACTGATCGAAAGTGAGCCTGCTTTGTTCGGAAGCTTTCAAAGATATCCATAAAAATTCCACGCAAGAGCTTGTCACATTTGAGTGATAATTTTCGAAAAATCTTTCTATTGCAATCGCGGAGGTATACATTCTCTCGAAGCATTTGAAGAACATGTGATAAGTGACCAATTTTATGCTCTGGGTGTAACCGAGAAATAACAGACAATGATAAGAAGTGCGAAACGGTCTCGTGAAATACTCAGGACTGCCCACCTCTTTGAGAAAAAGCAGAAAAAAGTCTTTATACATAAAATATTTTATTTTCAGATGATAGGACACCAATCATGAATTTTTTAAGCTAAAAATTTCTTATTAATATATTATCCCTTCAAAGGATTAACGCCGAACCTGCACGATCGTGCAAATAACGAAATATTAAGTCTACGAGCAAGAAAAATTAACTCCTAATTAACGAAAAATAGAAAAATAACATTAAAAATATATTAATAATTACCTAATTACGTCAGATAAATAATTCAAATGCTTGGCGGACATTCATTATCAACGGATTGAACGTGACTGTAATTGAAATACGGGCTGTCTCTGCCGTCTGTTGAGAAAAATAGATAGTATTGATATTCTGGAAATCAGATGCTGTCGTCCCTTTCTAGCATTTATTAAATACAACTCTCCAGGAAGCAGAAATGCTAGCTAATGTCTAACTAGCTTAAAGGGCTAGGGCGATAATGTGGATAGTCAGGTGGCCGATAATAGGAACACTCAAGAAGGGGTAGGGGATATTAGGAACAACCTAACCTAGTGGCCTTCCCCTTCGGAATCGGAGTGCAAACCAAGAAGCAAACCGCACCAAAATGTAGCCAATTATTGTAGCCTCATTGCCTCAACTGATATAACAATACCACTTGAACTTAACTGATTATACTAAAAATAGTTAAACATGATTATTAACTCTCTTTATATGAAAATCAACAAAATAGTGGTAGTGGCCACCATATACCGCTAAAAATTAAGAAGAAGCGTGGTGGGCGATATTAGGAACGTAGGCGATATTTGAGACCACTACCTTATATAACTATGCTGTCGAAGTTTGAAATGCTAATTTCTGAAATAATCATTGTTATAACTTGTTGTATATAAATTTCTGTTTAAAATAAGAAATTCAAAATCAAAAAATCGAAAAATTTGCAATTGTAGTGAACAGTTTAATTATTATTTTTAAAACATTCATTAAGCTGACTATTGTTAGTCCACTTTCATATCTAATATGGTTTTAAGTTACTTTTTAAAAATAAAAGAAAAACAGATAAATAAATCTGGGAATTATTTTTCTTCAAACGATTACTTGGATTATCGATGTTGAAAGGGCAGACTGAAAATTCTATTATTTTTCTGACTAATTTCGGTTAACTCCCTAATATCCTATATGCTTTCAAGTTAAATTTTGCAAAAAGGAAAATAAACTAAGAAGATACGGGGATTTATGCATTTTCACTTCCAGGGATCATTTCGGCTGTTGCTGTTGAATGAGCAGCATAAAATATCATTTTTTTAAAGAAAGTTCCTATTTAAGTCTTAAAATCTGATTTGCTTCTGTTTAGGATGTCATTGTCGATAATCCAGCTTGCAGTCATATTAAGCAAAGCTTAGAATAAACAATTCATTAAGCATTAAAAAATTGGAATTTTTAGAAAAAAAATTTAGAGTAGGTTTATATTGTGACCGATTCGTATTTAAATAATTTCCCTCGCCAATGTTTCGTCAATAAACAAATTTTAATGTTATTATATAAATTTAAAAAATGATGAAAGCTATGATTCAAGAAGTTCAGTCTTTCCTTATATCATAATGTTAAAATTTTACTTTTTATTGATTTTTTGTAACTAAAAAGAGAGCTGGAAATATATATTTTAGTTAGTTATACGTCCTTATACTTCATATTATTTTCGAATGGAGTACAGTGTTCAAAGATAACAATGGATTTTTCCAACATAATATTCAGAAAAACAAAGAACTGTGATTATTATTATATAAATATTTTAGAGATTTAAATTTCTTTGGAACTAAAGATGCAATTTGTTGAATTTGTATTATTGTTTGGAGATAAAAAACTTTTAATTTGACACAGGGAATGAATTCACAAGCTTATAATTTAACAATAAATATGCATTTTCGTAATGCTACACATTAAAACCTTTCTGATGACATTATAAGAATGTACTTTGAATGTCAAAATCTACAAACGGCATGACTAATTTTATGTGAGAGCAATGTCATCTAGAAGCAAGAACACTTTAAATTTGGCCCGATAATAGTTATTTTTTCCTTGTTTACAACTTTAGTGGAACAATGTATTGTGTCTTGAGTAAATTGAGTCAGATATTTACTCTTTTGGGCAGATTCGATAAGAAGTAAATATGTATATATTTTTCATATTTTGCAGTGACTTTATTTTTTAAAACAATTAAGCAATTTGTATGAGATTCAATTCTAATAGAGTATTTTCTAGAAATAAGATCTTTTCATTATAGTTTCAATCTATTATTAATATTTGAATTCCATTCCTGTATACTACTTATTCATGCATGTGATGTAAACAGCATGTGTGTAAATTTGTAAAATCCCAACCGGAAATGCAAAAATGCGCATTTGTCAGTTTTTCACCCTGAAATATTAAAGCAAAGAAATCGTTAAAATCGTATTGGAATATCACTTCCGATTAAATCAATTCTACTTACCACAGGTCGAGGATTGGGCATTGGATTTGCACTGAATGTAAGAGGAATATGTCTAAAGTGACTTTGAAAAGTATTTCCGATTTAGAAAGTCTGAAGACCAGGATGAATTTCATGATCCATGAACGGAATCGGAAAAGGCTGTTTCACGCACACAGACACAACCCTTCAGGCTCTAGACTGAGATGAATATCCATATCAGAATCCATCCTGTTTCCTATAGCAATCAAAGTAAAACTTTGAAACAAATCGTTCGATAATCCAGTCTGCTTTTCCTAAAGATGAGGAAGCATGAACTGTCATTCGTTTCGATTCATCCATTACTGACCAACTTTCTGAGTTTAAATAAATAGCTTTGGAAAATATTCGCGAATGTTTGGCTATATCTTTGAATTGATTAAATGATTTGCACGCCACTTGTGCAGGTGCATCGGAATTGTTTCTCTCTTGTCCAGACTTGAAAACAGTCGAGTTCCATATAGAGACTCAAGGCTTTAAGTGAGAGACAACGATACATACTGTTGATGTTTGAGTCGTAATTTTCCACTATGCCTACGTTCAATGTATTCTGGTATTCAGTGCTTAAATATTATAAATAAGCGAAATTCTGAATGCTAAAATTTCAGAAATTGTCTGAAACATACTAGAGTTTTGCGAGTGCTATTAATTTAATTACCAAAGTTATTAACTACGCAAAATATTTTCGTTGATGCTCCTTAGCTTCAGTCAATAGCAAGTTCAGTTTACTTCAAATCGTGCCTCATTTAACCCTTTATTTCCCGACAGTACGTAAAAGCAGTATTTTAATCACTCTCATGTCTTCGTAATTTGACCTTTTTTCCCGACAGTATTCACCTGAACACGAGGTATGCAGTTCCGACAGCTAGTAATAGATGGCAGATGAAGACAAATATTTATTTTTAAAAATTATTAATCAAATTATTAAAATTATATTATTTAATTAAAAAGTTTTTATCTTTCCTAGGGCTATTCTGCATTAAAACATATCTAATGATGCAAAAATAAAATTGAAAAGTTGCTAGTAAATTAATTCGGTAAGTAAAGGGTTAATTGAATTTTTGACAGATAATTCAGCAGTCATCTCAACTTGCGTCAGAGATTATTTCGGCTCAGGATCGTTACAACGCAATCATTATTTACTAAAAATTCGTAAGTATTAGGATGCAATTCTGTCCTTATAGTGTTATCTTAATTTCCCAGTCATCAAGCTTGATACTTTCTCGTATACGAAGTATAAAGAAAGTCTTGTAGTTTTCAAAAAAATCAACCTCGGGATCTTGAGGAATCTTCGCACTTTTTGTCACCCTGAGTTTTCAAAAATCGAATTGCGCCTTGGTGTCTGCTGTCTTGCATGTGCGAACATGAAAACTATAAAAACGCAAAGCGCTAAATAGTTGAAATTGATATTTTTCTTTGCAACAAAACTGTAATTCTGTGTGAATGATACGACAGATGTTAACTGGAAGGCTGTCTATTTGTTGGCGCTTATCTGAGTACGATAATAAAAAAATGCAATAATTCAGATCTATTAAATATAATTTGGCATCCTGTTTTTGTATAATGTTGAAATTTTGGATGAAATCTCTCAAAAATCATATTTTATGTTCGCCATTATATCCCATGTGTGGCATGATAAAGGAATAATATAGCAAGTTAGGCTGATAAAATTTGGGATATGTTCTTTATATCAAAACAGCGGAATGGAAACAAATTATGGACCTTACTCGTCAAAATAAATAAAAGAAATTTAAATTAAAAGAAAACAAATTAAAAGAAAACAATGATAAAATGAAAAATAATGAAAACAATAGACGATTTTGCGTGCAAACGCAGCAGCAAAAAGTAATTGCTTCAACAGAAATTTTTAAAAAAATACAACCAGAACTATAGAGAAACCAAAATTTACCAATACTTAGAACAATTTGTTAAGAAATTATTCAAAATGATTTCATTATTTTTCATTTTATCATTGTTTTCTTTTAATTTGTTTTCTTTTAATTTAAATTTCTTTTATTTGTTTTTGTATTTCGTTAGATTTGGCTGCATATGCGCCTTTCTATTTAATGCAAAATATGTTATTGTTTTTTATTTTAATCAAAATTTAATTAATTAATTTTGCTAAATTTTAAGAATTATAACTATTACTCGTCAAAAGATAGAGTGTCTATTTTTCTGTCTATCCGCTTGCATGTGAACATGGAAACATAAAAAGGCGATGATCTTCATAGATGAACTTCGTTATGTGATATTTAAATCATAACCGTACCATGCTCGAATTCTGGAAACAATTCGTCAAAAGATAGAGGAGAGAGAGGTTTATTTATTTAGTGAAGGTAGATAAGAAAGTTTCGATATTTTCTTTCGGATATCATTACATTCTTACGTTAATTTGAATATTTTCAGTTTTTTTATCTAGCCTAATACCTTTCAAGAAATTGAATAAGAAACAACTCTACAAAATTATATTATTATTTGATATTGAAAAATAACTAAAAATAAATTTGAGGTACATACAGGATTTTTCAAAATGAATCATGCGGTTTTACTTTTTTAAAAATGAACGACACAGAACTATTTAAGGCACATGATGAATGCAAAAGAAAATTATCCAAGTTTGTTCTACAAATATTAAATATGACTTTCTCTGCAGATTCGGTTAGTTAGTTACCCTTCACCTTTTCCTTTAGAAAAACATCCCACTGGGAGACACCGCAGATACGGGCATGAGAAGCCGTCGAATAAATAAACGGCTATTGGTATCCCTAGTGGGAAATAAATTGTCTTGGGGATGGGTTTTTACCACTCTGATGATGGAGCATACCTCATGAGGGAAGGTTAGAATATGCCTGGAGAAGGCTACTAAGACTCCACCCTCAGTTTCCGATTAATATCGCGCTGACTATCAATCAACCCTCCCCGGATGCTTAGAGAGTGCGGGTAACTCGATTGTTCGAAAAAAAAATTGGACATGGGAAGGGGTTACCAGGAGAAGCTCACTTCTGCTTGGAAGAATCTTTGGTCAGAGTGTCTTGTCGAAATGGCATTGAGGAGACTGAGGCAGTACTCTGTGGAGCCTATAGTCGACGAGATTGTGTCTTTGGCGAAGATCAGAGATTGGAGGTGGGTAGCGATGATATCGATGAGCTTGTGGAAGAGCACAACCAAGATTTGACCACCGAAGAGCTTATGGAGTTGCATTGTGTTTCACCCGAGAGTTTGTCAGAGGATGTAAGAGCAAAGCAACAATCTTCTTGCGCAATAAAAGAAATGCTGAATGCAAGGGAAACTGTTGCATCGTACATTGAGAAGCATCACCTTAATAAGGCAGTGGCCATGCGCTCTACAAATATATTTTATGATATTGCTGTGCCGCATTTTCGTCAAATTTCCAAACCTCGGCACAAAAAATGTCTCTAGACAGCTTTCTAGTAAAAAAAGAATTAGGTATGTATCATGATTCATATAAAAACTCAACAACTCTATTAAAACTTTTAGAAAAATTAGTAAAATTTCTAAATGAAGCATTCAACTCAGTCCTGTTAATTGTAGTATGTATCATACATAATAAACTCATTATTTCTTTTTTTTTACTTTCTGCAAATCGCGCGTTTCCGCATTCCATGTTGGTTGCTTCTGCTATAAAAGAAAATATGAAGATGATTCACTCTCCTTAACAATTCTATATAATTTTCTTTTAATAAACGTTATACATAAAATTTTTCGAGTATTTCTTTCGGCATAGAACGCATTATCGAATTTTACATTAATTTATATGGGGAAAATAGTTTCGCTTAACGAGTAAGCTTCTGGAGCGAATTATGTTCGTAAAGCGAGGTTCCACTGGAGTTCATGAAAAAAAAAATGTAGACATGACGTTAAATAAATCTCGAAGTTCTTTCTAATCTAGAAGTCGAAATAGGAATAATTTCGAATACCTCATCTGAATACTGAAGAACTTTTGGTTCTAAGTAAGTAAATCACAGATGTATGAATATCATAATATCCATCTTAATTTTTCAATACATAAATTGTTTCACCCCTTTGCTCTACAGATATTTTAATGAGAATAATTTTTTAACACATTGTTTTTTGATATTGAAAGCAAGAAATGAAAAATGACTCCAATGCCTTCAATATTCTCCTTCCTGAACAGCAAGAAACAAATCCTTTCTTATCATCAGAGCCTCCCTGCTCTTCACAGATCATATCTGGCAGCGGATAAATCGATTAATTCACTGAAGCTTTCAGGATCAAATTAAAGCATTTCAGCTGTTATTGATGGCTATTTATTATTCGGATTTTTGGAAGAGATTAAAAGAGCAATTTTTTGCTTTTCACTTCGATAATCATTAATTAATTTCTTTACAACACACGCCCCTGACAAGAAATACAAGACACATTTTGTTTTTACGCTCAACTTATGATGAAGTGAAAATGTTCTGTCCTTTAGCATTAAAGTTACGACAACCTCTTAAACAAGCTCTTTTTTTACCCACAACACTGGAGGTTCATTTAGAGTAGCTTAGTGTAGTTTTTGAAATTGCAATTAGCATTAATCAAACTCAAAGGGTGAAAGCCAAGCAATTATAAATGTGAAATAGATGGGCTCCATTTACAGAGGAAATGGTTTTAAATGTTTAAAGGGATTTCTTTAAAGTTATTTATGGTCGTTTCAGAATGTGTTTTGACACTTTTTCAAATTTTATCGTTATTAAATGCTGTAAATTGTGTTAATGCGCTTCATTTTTTTTCTCTCGTATATCAAGTATACATAGAGAAGGCACTGTTATTCTAAAAAAATGAACCTTGAGAGTGTGAGGAATTTTCATGTTTTAATCTGGCTGATTTTAAAAGAAAGAACATTTTGGTGTTGCTGCTTCTGTATACGACAAATCTAAAACGCAAGGGGCCAGATAAAAGAAATCTGGAATCTAATCTTCACATCAGAATTGCAGATCTGTACTACAATTTGGATACAATCGTTAAAAGGGAAGTGCTTAAACATTCTTACTCGATTTACCTTGCAATAACTGCGGAAGTTGGAAATATTAAATGTTTTTAAGATGCTTATTAGAAACGAAATGTTTTAAAACCCAGACGGTCTTTTGAAATTAAGTTTAAAACAAGTAAGAACGTAAAAAGAAATTAATTTTCCCTTTCAAAATATCAATCTCCTAGGATCACAGAGTTTTTCCGACCCAAATCATCCATGCGAAATCGATTTTAATCCAATAAATGATTTCCCCACCATTTCCTACAAAAGACAAGCAATATTTTAAATTTTAATGAATGAGTTTATGACTCTTATACTTTTGGCAGTATAAATCTAACATTTTGAGCTTAGAGAAAAAGTAACTACTTGTATATATATTTAAACTCTTCATGTAAGTCTTTAATATTATTTTAATACTTTTTACGTGTCATATTCTAACAAGAGAAAGAAGTAATGTTCTAAAACGCTATAAAAGCATCATGAGGGTAAAAAATTTCAAGAATCTATCATGAAAGTTTTAGTTTTGCTCGAGTAAATATATATATATATATATATTTACTAGAGCAAAAACAGCAAGTCAAAAAAAGAAAATTATTTCCTGAAAAAGTAATTAATCTTCCGTACTTGCTATCCGAACACTAATTGATGCCAGCATGTTGGAGATAAGCGGTCGTGCCGTAAGGTAAAACTTATTGTTGTCTTTTGCCGTACGGTGGCAATTTGTTTTCAGCATGACGTCAAGTGTACGTATACAAGCCATGTACTTTATCTGCGTAAATTGTGGATGATTCGAAAGGTAAGGTGTCTGTGCTACCCATCTACTTTTGCCTATGGAGCGGCGGGATGGATCAGTTTTGTAGTAATGTTTTTAACGGTTTCTTTTAATAACTATCAAGAAGATGGTTTCAAATCAAATCAAAATCACAAACTGGAGAAAGGAGAGTAGGCGGTGAGGCCGATTCTCATCTATAGTCTCAATTCGAGAATTACTTCTCAAATTCTTTTATCCTGAATTAGAGACAAAGCGGCTTTATAGCAAGCATACATCTCAAACATGCCTTTCTACTAAACCTTCTACTAAATCAAAAACATGGATCTGACATTAATAAATGTTATTATAAATTGAAAATTGGACTCTGTCATCATTCTGCGTACTTTGTTAACTCCGTGTTTCCTAACAGAGAAAATGGTTATGGGCTCATCGCACATAAAATGCCTGAAATGCTTGAATAAATGTTAAAATTGTGAAGTGCGAAAAATTTCCTGGACTCAAAAAAATCCCCTCTGTCTACAGCATGGCTGAGTTTACAGAAACTAGAGTTTTCACTGTTCCGAAGATTGGGAACTTCAACTATGGAAGCTGGAAGACAGATATGAAGGTATTATTGATGGAAAATGGTTGCTGGCAGTTTATTCTAGGAACTGAAAAACCCTGTATTGAAGGAGCATCCGATCGAGACAAACTGGCGTTTGAACTTAGAAGGAAAAGTTCATATAGGACAATCTACATGGGAGTTGAACGGAAATATCAAGCTCTCATTGCTGATACCGAAGATAGTAACGGGTCTATTCTGGTACCCCGGTTGGGTTGGGAGACGTCACTTTTTCCGCACGTTAACATTTGGAAAAGGTGGCGTCTCCCAACAATAGACCCCTAAGACAGCTTGGGATACTCTGAAAGCTAATTTCGAACCCGTCTTGCAAGTTTGATTGATGATTTCTTCAGCAGCAGATTCGACTTTAACGAAGAAACTATTGAATCTACAGCAAGAAAATCGCAGAGAAGAACCAACAGATAACAGAAGAGGGATTCGAAATGCCTGACATTTTAGTATGCTTTAAACTAATACGTTATCTACCTCCGGAATTCGACAATCTATTCCAGATTCTCTACAGAGTAAAATATGAAGAATTTACAGTGGATAATATGAAGCAGCTAGTATCAGAGTCCGGGAGAATAGAGTTGAAATTGAAAGATGAAAATAGAGTCCAATCAGTAACAGATGCCTATACTACAGGAGTGAGGAAAATCGTCAGAAGAGAAAGAACGCAGCGACGAGATCCTATAGCAGTGGAACCGTGATGGACCCTGGTGTAGGAAGTTGTCACTCCGAAAAGAGATGTTCAAGAAAAAAGATTCACAAGATAAATCGTTCTGTACAGAGAAATCAGGTTGAAACCAACTGGCGGAGAGTGAGGGGTTCGAATCTTCAAATATAGGGGTCTATTCTGGTACCTTCGGTTGTGGGTTCCGCACGAACAACGAACCCAACCCAACTCCTGACTGCGGTTACCAGAGAAAGACCGACAGAGTTCCTAGTCGATTCGGCAGCTTCTCACATCTAGAATTGCCTCGTCATCTAATCAGAACGACTGGTTCTCTAATTTGGAGCAAATTTACCCAATTGAAGTTCTTGTGAGCGAAAGAGATTCATCTGCAAAAGCCGTGGGTATTGGAGACATTAAATTTACCATTTTGGACATTAAAGGTAAAGTAGAAATTAATTTTAAAAAATGTATTATATGTACCTAAGATGAGAAGGAACCTGATATGCGGTGCCCAAATTGATATTGTTGGTAATTTTATTGAATGGGGCCGTAATAAAACGATTGTGTACAATTCACGTTAAGAATACCTTTTCACTGTAAATAGAGTAGATAAACTGTATATTGTGTATGGTTATCCAACTAAGTATGAAGCTAAATTTAAGGATGTTGCATTAGTTTCAAATTTAAAGTTAGATTTTGTACATAGAAGATTTTGTCATGTAAATATTCCTTTAATTGAAAGTATGAGTAAAAATAATTCTGTAAAAGGTACTGAACATTTAAGCAAGTCTAAAGTTGAAAACTGTGTTAGCTGTAAGATAGCTAAATCTAATAGATCATCTTTAAAGCAAAATTATAAGTACCATAGAACTACTCATAGTGTTTAGATAGAGTTCATTGTGACATATGGGGACCATCCCTAGTAATTTCGATGGGAGGAAATCGATACTTTTTGTCTATTTTAGATGATTACTCACGAAATGTAGATGTATTTATAATAAAAAGTAAAGATCAAGGTTTTGACTGTTTCAAAATTTATTTACTAGAAGTAGAAAGAGAATTAAGTTCTAAGGTGAAGTGTGTGAGATCAGACAATGGTCTGGAATTTTGTCACAAAGAATTTGAGAATTTCTCAACTAAATTGGGGATTAGAGTTGAAAGAACAAGAATATACACACGCGAACAAAAGGGGAATTGCCGAAAAATTTAATCGAATGACAATGGATGGAGTACGAGCTATGCTCCGTGGTTTACAGCCGACATTTTGGGCTGAAGCACTTTTAACTTTTGTAAATGCTAAAAATAGATGCGAGCATAAGCTAACGAGTCCTCTAACTCCATTGAAATATGGTCTGGGTTCAAACCGTCTGTACGACATTTTAGAATATTTCGATTTTTTGGCTTACGTGCATATTCCACAAATAAAGAGAAATAAGCTTCAACCTAGAGCAAAACTTGGTATTCTAGTTGGTTACGCTTTGTGAACTAAGGGATACCGAATATTTCTTCCGAAGAAAATAAAGTAATTGAGGCTATTCACGTGTATATTGATGAAAGTAAAAATGGACTAAGAAGTTTTTTTGGTAGGAATAAACAATACGAGTATGTTAAATTTAAATTAAATTCGGTAAATGAATTTGAAAATCGAGAAGATGATTGAAATCATAGTAAATTGTTAGACAAATTAATTCCTCTAGATATTGAAAACTGGACAAGAAAAGAATGTCCTAGGACTAGAAGCAAACGAATGTATGTACATTAGTATCCACAGTCTAGTAAAAGTGGATTTGTGCTACCCATCTTCTTCTGCGTATGGAGGTGCGTGACGGATCAGTTTTGTAGTAATGTTTTTAACAGTTTATTTTAATATCTATCAAGAAGATGGATCCGACATTAATAATAAATGCTAGTATAAATTGAAAAATGGACTCTGTTATCATTCTGCGTACTTTGCTATATCTGTGTTTTCTGACACAGCAGGATGTTAAAATTGGAAAAGCTTCAAATATTCATATTCAACCAGAATTCTGAATATTTTTTACGGATTTAAATAGCAATTTACAGGCGTAAAACTTGAGGAATTTCCTTTTGCCTTTATTAAAATGTGTCTTGGTAATTTTCTTTCTATATATTCTAGTTCGTGGGTGTTTCTCGTTCGTGGTGGAAACCCTGCATCGCAGCATGCGCTTTCGATATTCAAAAGAAGTTTCTTATATCCTGTGTTAAATATTATAACCATAGGAATGCGCAGTTACGAGCAATATGTATATAGAATTCGTCAAAGAAGTCGAAGTATTGTAAAATAAAATTAAGTATAAAAATAATATAATATTATAAAAATATATTAAGTATTATAAAAAATTACATATATATATACATCATATTTCAAATAACTTTCTGTAATAAAATGCTCCAATTTTTTCAAACGAAAAAAAAATCCTTTATTTTTTTTCAGCAGACAATTTAACTGCAAATGGACTTACATGGATTACAGAAACAAATCGTAAAAATTAAAATTTACATGTCTAGACATGCTTTTATTTCGTGCTACACATTTCTTTTCAAAAGATATAGCAATAACTGTGAAATATATTTAATTTAATTTTTCATGAGAACGTCCTTTTGAGGAATAAGCATTATAAGATTTTAAACACTATCTGTAATAGTAAATGAAATGACTTGTAGAAAAGAAATTTTTGGCTCTAATATTTAGACTGACAATAATAATAATAATAATATTAAAAAAACGTAAAGCAATTTTTGTCCAAGTTAATTTTGTAATATATTGCAAAATTTTTGAATTATCTTTTAATTGACTCGCTGCATCCTGTAATTTTTACGCCTTGTTTGAGGAAGAAAATCGGTTAATCATTTTTGCGTTATTGTGAGATAAAAACATTTTAACAAAAAAAGAAAAGCGAAACATGATCAATATATATTTTTATTTTTGCAAATTCTCTGCCTTATCTGAAATGCATTCTATTACACTTTGTGTATTCGAATTTTCGAAATTGTTTTATCGCAATAATAACTGTCTTTTTGCTGTCCAAAAGTTCTGTCCTGTTTCTAGTTTGAAAAAACACGAATCATCATGAGGTTTCGATTTCAACTTTCAAATGAAGCTATATATGCAATATTAGAAATTTATATTAATTATCTTTCATTTTAATTTGTATCTAGATTTATGAATAAAAATAGAGTTTACTATACATTTGAAGAAATGTAACTGACTAGATTAATTTTTAAGTGTAATTTATTATAATACTATTTCAAATTACAGAACAGATTATATATATATATATATATATATATATATTTGTTTCCGGTACTTCAGTTAACGGAAACCCGAAAGGATGTTCGCTGAAAATATATTGCTTGTTGTTTCAAATATGCGTACCTTATGGTTTCTATGGTTTCAAATTCCTCGTAAATTTAAAAAGAAATTATAATATTTAAATTTATTATAAAGTTATAAACAAAGACTTGTTTGATAAAAAAGTTTCAATTTTGATTTGGTTAAAAAATTAATTCGATTTTAAATTTTTTTAAAATGAAGCATTTTATCGTATCGGAAATTTTAGAAAATAATGTTAAGAACTAATTTGTTATAACAGTTATAATTTATTTTTTAGGTGTTGCAACACAAAAAATTTCTTCCCACTTTTTCGGCAATTTATAAGAATATTTCCTAGATATTTTTTAGAACTCATTTTTAAGCGTTACTTGAGGAGACATGGCTATATTGCGTAAAGGATTTACTCTGTGCTATTCAAAATTATATTAACGATTTAAACATAAAGGCACCCATAAATCTAGTGGAACGCGAATACATTTTCTCGAGAATAATTTAAAGAAAGAACAAATGTGTATGTATGTTTATTATTGAATATCATAATACGTTAATATTCAATACGTAGTAGTACATATTACTCAAAATGGAGCTATTTCCATTCCATGGCTTTTTTTATTCATTAATAGTTCTAAGCTACATTATGCATGAGAATATTAACGAATTTAAAGAACGAAAAAAAGACTTATTTTATGAATTACTTTCATTTTAAAAAATTAGGAGAAGAACTTTTCATCCAAGAAAACTGAAGTTCATAAACAGCAAAATCAAATCAATAATAAACATTAAGGGATCTGTGAATTACTTACTAAAATACTTTTCAGGATTAAACGTAATAATTAACTTGAGTATAAACAGGTTTGCCTCCCATTTTTACAAAATAATTTTTAAATTGAAACTCAATATTTTCTCTCTTCGTAAAAATTAAAAAAAATTACTGTATGCTTTAATTAAAGTCTCTTTTAATTTAATATCACGAGAGATTTCGCAACCTTCCAGGAAGAGAATATTTGGAAAGCGTGACTAAAATGTCTTTAATCTTGGATGTCGCATATTATTCAAATGTGCTCTCGCGAAGACACGGAAGTATAACAGCAATTAATAAGCCAGCACACAGTCTTGGACTGAAAATTAACTGAACTGGGCCAAAGTTTAATTGCAGTGTAAATTAATGTATACGAAATGCTGAGTTAACAGTTCATTAGCTACCTGCGTCTATGAAGTTTTAATTTGAATAACGTCAGCCAATTTTCATTCGTTGTTTCATACTTTCGTTAAGTGGAAATACTCCGAGAAGTGTAGTGTGAATATTAATTTTCGCTTTTACAGTGTGATGAAGATGCTTATAATTATGCTAAGAGAGGAGGAAAAATTGAATTTGTAATCTTGTTTCCATATCTAGATTGCAAATGCCAGATTTGGCAAAATTTCAGAATTCATTTTCTGAAAAAAAAGTTAAAATTGCAAATAACTTACTTAACAAAAACAGGAATACATTGAAACAAATCACTACAAGCAAAGGCATTTTAGTCGAGGTTTTTCTGAAGATTATAATATCCGTGCTTCATGTACAAAAATTCAAAAAGAAAAAAAAACCAATGGGAAACAAACTTCAAAGAGAGTTAATTCTCTCTCTTCGGGCAACACTTTGGGTGGTTTCTCGCATAACAATACAGTCATCAATTGTCATTCAGAAGGTTCAACCGACTTATTATAGGGTCAATAGTAATTTAAACTGCTAATTTACAGATATCTGGCAAGTTTATAGGAAATGGTGTAGAACTCTGGGTGAAATCCAACACTGAATAATCCATTCAGAACTGTAAATAAACATCTAATCAAGAAAAACTTTCCTCCTAGGAAAACTACTGCTTTCAATTACAGTTCTAATCACAACCAACAAACTTTCAAAGTGACTACTGAAACCTCATCAAAGATGCATCTCCCCACAAAAGTAGCTCTTGAGTCTTAGAAGACGTTGTTGGTATTAGTTATTGATTACAACTCCAACAACGAGAGAACATTTTGCTAGATATTTCTGCAGCAACCATTTGTATCCCTAAATGTAACTTAATATTTTATGAGATTCGGTAGAAATTATTCCAGGGCTTCGTCAAGGCTTCTTTTGAAATCAGACCTAAATGATTACTCAGGAGCAAGTTGCGTTCATTACAGTTACGAAATGCCATTAATGTTTAATAAAAGTTAGATTAACTAATGCTATATGCATATGTGTGAGCGTTGTGAAAAAAAGAAAAACGTTGCTTTCATTTGTTTCATGATTTGGAAAATAGACTAGTAAGAAGACTTGGAAAGATATCATGTTGGAAAGATATCATGAAAGGTTAGTTAACCTTATTTGATTAGTTACTCTTTATATGCTCTGAAATAAATAAACATTACTGAATCTTATTTGATTGAATCAGCATAATTCATATATGTAGCAGGAAGGAATTGTTTATTTTATTTATTCTGTGGCTTGAAATGTTGGCACTGGAAGGTGACAAAAACCCATCCGTTTCTAACACATAAGTTAAGTTATATTTATTAAAGCTTTTCCCTTGAACTTTAAAACAATTTTCAAAGATTTATGAATTGTTATGCCAAAAATATATGTGTGCACAAATGAATGGAAAATTATTACTAAATGTATCATAATTAATTAGAATGAATCAAAAAATTTAGAAATGCAAAATTTTCTATTCGTTTGGCTTCTTTCTGACGAATTTCAAAGAAGACGAGCATTTATGAAAAACCCAGAATACATTCATTATACTATTCTTTATCATTAATTTTCAAGATTTATGTCTTATAAATACTGTTGTAAAACAAGCTTTATATAAGTACATAAGCTTTTATACAAGTAATAGCTTTGGGATTCTTTTGTTCTAATTAGATATGTACCCACTTGTAATTTTAATTTAATAATACGTTGCGTGCATTGATATTCATAATTACGCAAAATGGAAACAAAGAATAAAATTGAAAATTTATTTCATTTTTGAATAAAAAAAAATGAATAGAGTAAATATTAAAAATGACATGAATGGTTAAAAGTCAAGACCTCATTAAACATTAGAGGATATTTACTAACTCTTCAGAGCATTTATAATGATAAATGAAAATATATTATATTTACATTCATAAAATAATAATATTCTCATAATATTCTGAAGAACATAGAGAATTGCACGTAGCTTTAAGTCATTCATCAACTTAATGATATATAATGGAAGAAAATTGTGGTGTATAATTTACGAAATTCAACAAAGTATAAGAAAATTTATTGAATTGCTTCATGTGATGGCGAAGTTGCAACTTAAATCGTTGAAAATTTAAGGTGGAATTGAAAATAAGCAATAGATTACAACAATATAAAAGAATGTGTACAAAATTAATTTAATAATATTCCTCATTAAATTGATATTTCTTAAATATAAATTTCCACACATCTTCTTGGAAGCAACTACTTGCAGGGTTTTAAAATATTAACCATTCTTTCTGAAATATGTTTGAAAAACCATTCCAAAGTGTTTGTCTGCATTATTAAAATAGAAATTCTTACGCATTAAATTATTCTCATTGGAGTTGAAACAGCTTTAGTTAAATATGAAAAATTAATTTAATTATGCATGATTGCCGCACTGTTAGTATTTTTTCTATTACTTTTAACAAATAAAGTAGAACAACCATATCTAAAAACGAGATGAATCAGGAAGCAACTAATATGCTTTTCATATTAATAATTAATTATATACTTAAGTTCATATTGATAAAAATGATTGTATTAAATCATTTTCGTACTCCAATATAATTACAACAGGGTCATTTAAACAACTGTACCCCTTGCATAATGTTCATATTCGATTTTATTTTATGTCTTATAGTACAATTAGAAGCATTTGACCAACTTATAAAACATAATTTATTCAAAAAACAGGGCTGTCTAATCCAATGGGCTAATTGGACTATAGCCCAGGTGCATCATCGATGCAAAGGCGCCCCCAAATTTTCTATTCTGATTTTATTTTAATTATAAACCAAAAAAAGTTATTTAACTTAGTTATTCAAATAAAATTTAAGCATTGTTTAAATTTCAGAGCATAATTCTCAGGAATATTCTCATGTTTTCATCTTCCCTTGCACACCAGTGTTGTTCAATTTTTATAGCGTTTTTCTATAGCTGGCTGACTGACCCACGAAAAATTGCCCTGCTTTCGAAAGAAAAAAGAAATAAAACAGTAGGGCAGGAAGTATCCAGTTACTAAAGTTTGGCACTTCTACATATGGAAGGCAAAGGAGTGACATGTAGCCCCTCCCCCGATCAACCACTGACACTGTTTTGTAGAGAGGGCGCCAAATTACTCTAGCCCAGGGCGCTCAAATTTGTTAAGACGGTCCTGGAATGAAACACATCTTTTGAGACCGTCAAATTTATAATTTAAGCCTATGAGAGTTGATCTGTATTTATTCTGAATCAGGTAAGACAGATTTATTAATTTTTTTTCTTGATCAATCTTAATTAATTGTTCGTAAATTTGAAAAAAAAACATATTTTAAGATGCTATTTTATTTCAATTCCATATTTTTTGATAATTAAAAATGCTAAAATTCTGAAAACCATTTAAATGCATTGTTTGGGATGAAAGAAATCTTTGGGGTCTGTTTGTTCAGAGACATTCAGGTATACGGTTTCTATAAAACACTATTGAAGAATTACTATAGCCCTACAGCAGCACGCTATTTCGGCAACCCATTTTTCTCTTGGACCAACTCAATAAGTTTCGGTATCTTTCATATATTGTCGATGTAAGATCGTAGCACGAATTTTTCATCCACACGCTTTTTTATAATTCAAACATGTTAGTTTCGCTTGGCATAGTTTCCATACAACACTGTAACCATATTGTATACTACACTGCTATAGGAGGCTTAAATGGGTATAACAAGTAAACGCGTTTAGCGTTATGAATCATGTGCTATTAAAACATTGAAAAATTGAAAATACAAAAATTACTTCAATTTTATCTAAACTGAAGTTGACCCTCGACCTTCTCCCTGATTCGTTACTGATCAGAAAGTTTAGTGTATGAATACTTAACAAACTTATGACCAAATACCGACTTGGATTCCATACAAGTAAATGTGATACCTGACTTCTTGTAACAACAAATGAAAACTGCAAAATTGGATTCAGAATTCTCCGTTTTAGCAGGAAAATTGTCAATTCACAGTGCCTATTTAGCACAGGAGAATATGGAATTAGTTCACACTGCAATGGAATAAGTTAACCACTTGCCAAATGACATAGTACAAGAGTTTTCCCTCTGTCAAGGAACGTGTTTCAGATGTCACACATTATGATCTGCTTCAATACACTTCCAGAATAATTTCCACACCTCCAGTGACCTTACTAGAGGAGTGACTATTAGGCGAATAACTGATTACTACTCTATATATCCGTTTATAATGGTCGGATCGTAACCTAGACTTAGGTCTAATTATCTTGATAGTACCTGAAAATCCCGGAACCTGTACTGTCGACAGTAGGTATTGTAATTGGCAAGATGATTTTAAACAATAAGGAAAACGTTGTATCACACTACGCACGAAACATATGTAAATAAGGATTGTGTTGTATCGATATTGAACAGAGACTGACTCTCAGATAAGTTGAGACACATATCAAACCATCTTTAGAAATGCAATGCAATCAATAATGCATGAAAATGCAAAACTTTCAATAATGCATGAAAAAAGTATAAACTAATTATAAAGCTTCAACTAATCTGAACTTGCCGCTGATCGCATTAACCATCTGCCAAAATATTGTGTGTATCAAACAGATTTCAAGTAATTTAAGCTTACTTTGGGACATGTAGTAATATTTAAACAGTTTTCGAATACCGTGACGTCAAAAGAAATTCAAAAAATTGGTATCCGGATTTAGAATAGTTTTAAATCATCCGATACTTAATACGCATAGAATAAGCAGAAAGTTTACGACATACAACATTGACTCCATAAGCCAGGATATAGTGGATGCTCTAATAATACTTGCAATGAGGCGCATGGCTCATACTAAAAGTACGCATTCTGACAACAGCCACTGCCATTCACATTTTTAATGAAGCAAGTGCATCGTTTATGAAACGGGTTTGCTCCTACTTGCCTTGGTTTAATAACACTTCAAATTTATTGAAAGAACAATCACTGAGAGGAAACTTTAATTAATAGAAGTTACTTAAGAGGATAAAATCTTTCCGTTTTTCATAAATTTTTAATTACATCGTAAGTTTTTAGGAAATCAAATGATAAAATTGTCAATATTTTGCTAACATCGTGATAGATAATTTACGGAAACACAGTACCCAAAATATCGCCAAAAAGCTTGTTTCTTTGTTCTCGGCTTCTAACATTATGCCAAAATTTCAAATTTATAACCTCAATATTTCGAAAGTTATTTAGGTTTTATTTACGATGCTTGACTTTTTATTGCATATTGAGATTTCAGTATTTCTAAGAAATGTAGAATGTTTCTAGAACGAATTAATAACATATAAGTATTCTTTTATTATTCAATTACATTTTCCTTCCATTTCCTTTACACGCTCAATGATTAAAATTATACGCATTTTTATAATCTGCCATGCTTTGACATTAATGAAAACTTAATCTCAACTATTCAGATGACAAATTAACAGCAAGGAAGAAAAGAAGAAACATAGAAAGTCAAATATTCATTAAAATTCTGGTTACAAGCGTTAAGATTTAAAAAATTTTGCCACGAAAGGCTTCAGGAACGAGTATTCATAAGTTAATATATTCGCTATTTAATTATACCAAGACATACATGAATACAAGATGGTTCAAGAGCTACAGGATCTAGATCATAAAATTTCTCTTTGATGGTTATTTACTCTCATTAATTATTTCAAAAGCTGAAATAAGTAATGTGGATTTTATTAGTAAATGGAATATTTATTTTACAATTCTAATTTTGAATGCGGAAGCTTGGCTTTGGCAGTTGAAAATGTTTTGATCCTCAGTAGCCTTGAACTTAATTGAATACATTATTGTTTCATTATTACGTATTGGATAACGAATGTTAATAAGTTCTAAATAAAATGTATAAATGCTGTCTTTCATATAAAATATGAGCCTTACAATATTTTCTTTGCTCTAGGAAAATAGTAAGAGGAATAGCTTATAAATCCATGATATTCTAAGGGGAATTCTGCGTCTAGAATAATTAATTTTCTATTGTGAGGAGTACGAAAGTTGCTTTAGTTTAGTGCGATAATCCAATGGAAACTTAACTGAATAACTTATTTTTGAATTTAGCGAATGCCATGCGAGTAAATTATATTAGAGAACAATATAGTTTAATTCTAATAAAGAAGCTTTAGTTTAGGATCATAATTACTTGAAAAAGGTGTAACGGTAATTTATAAAGTTGCTTAAAAATCATTAATTTTTTTCTAAAATTAGCATGTCTTGTTCTTTTCTCCAAAATGAAAATGAGTCGCTCATTGAAATTAAGAATTCCGTGAAAGTAATTTAAAATTTCTATATACGTTTAGAAAAACTTCGAATAAAATATTTTGCCAGCCTGTTATATTACTAGCATTAGATGAACAAAACTCTCTGTTATCTCTGTGTCAAAGGTATATGGAACTTTAAGCAACTTATTTATTAGCACTGTATTTTTGTGTCTTTTGTCTTTATTCTTATGTACACTTATGTTATACCACTTATTCTTAACCCATACAGGATGAACTTAAAAATTAGTGCAAATAATATGAAAAATATTTAACAGCATGACAAGAAAAGTGCTTAAGATTTCGAGCAATCTAAATATTGCAAAAAAAAGGAATAAAGTTACTTTTTGCCAGTACCAGAAATAAGTGTCATCATAAATAAAAGTAGCTATATATCATTAATTATAATGAATCGAAAGGTGTTAAATAGCTTTTTAATGAACTTATTATATCGTGTATATGAATCATTAGAAATGAAAGATAAATTTGCCAAGTAATTCAAAATGTATTTTCAAAATTAATAAATAACGCTAATTTTTTCAATTTCGAAATTAATCTCACTGCCACACTTTAAGCTTATATTATTTGTAACTAACAGTTTTTGTTTTACAAACATTTTATCTGATATAGTATATGTAAACAACACAAAACATAAGCATGATGACAATTATTTTAAATGCCAAAATTCAAATATCAATATTTAAATTTATGTAATAGAAAGTTGTACTCCGAATGGAAAATCCGTTAGTAGAATTTATTTTTCCATGTCGGTGGGATGTGGATATTGCAAACATCTCTATAGCCTCCGTTGCTCTATTGGCGGAGGCTTCGGTTTCAGGGATCGCGAGTTCAAGACCAGATTGCTCCGAAGTTCCGCATTGTAAAAAGACACTGTCTGTTCTGTCATAGTAAGTTCAAACTGTTATTTGGATATTTCAGACTTGAATAAGGTCCTTATATCTTTCTGGGAGGGCATTTCGAAGTATGTCCTGATAGCATGTTCGTTAGGCTCCGAGTTCGGGGGTATGTTGTGGTGTTATATTATGATAGCATGTTCGCACAGTGATGTGGAAGTGTGGAGACCGGGATGCTGGCTCTCATGTCGTGCACGTCAGATGACCTTGATTGAAAATTACAATGTCGCCCCCGGAGCATCCCCAGTACTTTTTTCTGGCTCCGTTTCATTAAAAATTTTATTTCAATCCTTCTCTGACTACAGATATTGATTGATGTTTTTCAAGCTTTTGTCAACGGCCTAGCCTTTATATCTAGTAAAATTAAGAATGATTTGGAATAAGTAATAATACTGTCATCAATTTCATTATAAATTATTTTGTAAATCCTTCTATTTCCTTTGAAAATTTCCAGGCGCTTTTTCCCCTATTTGTTAAGTATCAAAATTCGGAAAATCAGTCCATTAATGGAAAACTACTGTGCTTCATAGAAATCCAAGCTTGTAGGTCAACAATAAAAATATTGAGGTAACAGATATTTTGAAATACTTTGGTTTAATAATCGTTCAGCATTTAAGCTCATTCCCTTTAATTTTTAATTTAAAAAATCTTATGAACTTTTCTCTAATTATTATAAAGTTATTGCTACAAATTAAATTTTTTCCAAGATCGTTTAAATTTTGATATCTCACGGTCACTGAAAACGATCTACGATGTAGTGTCTGCGTCTAGTGTAGGACAGTGACGAAACATCAAACATCCAAATTTCATGTGTATGAAAATCGTCCTGTGGTCGTACGATGAAACCAGTCCAACAGGGAGGATGACGGAGAATGACTCTTCATTCTCGAATACTCAAACTGCAAGCACAGGTGTCACGAAAAGAACAGAACTTGTACAAATTAGCAATACATGCAGACAGCAAATCACTAATAATAACAGCAATAGCACGAACAGTAGCACTCAGCGTCTAACAACTGACCAACTCGAGTTCCAAGACTCCAAAGAGATTATTATTCTCACCTCGTTCGCTCGGTATTAATACTTTTTACGACAGGATGTGACGTTACATAGAAATCACTCGAAGATATTCCATAATTTCGCTCCTAAATTTTCTGCGTGAAAATTTTAGTATTTTCGATATCCTTCATTTTGTCGCCAAAGTCGTGGGTATTGGCTTGACCCCCCATAACTAGCAAGAACCTCTGTAAATCTCTCTTTGCAACCATAAGACTAATGTGGCAGAAAGAGACAATATTTTTATTGAGATTTTTTAGATCATACAAAACTATAAACACTTCTTGGCACTTCTTCTCCTTCAAAAGTGGCCACAAAGTCTCTTTATATTAAATTTGAAATTTAGTATATTTGATACGCGACTTCCATCAATGTTTGTGATCTCCATGTTTTGGATTGCAATCTAAAAATAAAGAATTTGCCAGTGAGGGAATGTTTTTTAATTTCTAAGTTTTTTTTTCAGTCAGTGAATTTCGAGACATGCGCAGATGAATCCAGCGTTGTTTGTAGCTTTGGGTTCTCAGAGATGATTTAATGCTCTAAACTTACTGGGTGAGAGGAACAGCTTGGGTTTGAAGTGCAATGACATACCGCCCCAATAGACGGAAAGGTAAAACTTAATATGACACGCCAAACAATAAGAAATTGTATCAAATTCTTATTGTTCTATTCGCTTCTACTTCGAAATCAGTGATTTATAAGAGTAATTAAAAGAATCTTCTGACAGTTAAAAATTTAAGAACGGGTCTCTCGATTCCATTAGGTTACTTAAATTTTATGCAAAGAAATTCAGTGGCATAGTTCCAAGACTAACTCAAACGAATGCTGTACGAGTTCAGTTTCTCGGTTAAGTAATATTTCAGATATGAATATTACAATATTTTTCATTCTTTTACATCTCTGGGATACGCTGCAGCAGCAATTCTTAAATATATTATTGAGAGAAAAGTTTGCAATCATTTGTGTTTTCAATGCCTAATAAATATTGGTTTTCTTGAGGAAAAAACAGTGGATGTAACTTGCAATGAATCTCGAATTTCCTTGTAATCCAGAATTCGAAATACGAATTTTTCTATTAACTCATGGAAACGCTACTATTAATTGAGACGTGAATATCAAAAAATAAGAATAAATTTTTCTAAATATAGATTAATTCAACGCTTTGCTCTCCAGATATTTTAATGAGTATAGTTTTTCTCTTGCTTATTATTTTTTTAACGAAAGCAAGTAATGAAAAATGACTCGAATGCCTCTCAATAATCTTCTTCCTGAAAAACAAGTAACAAATCCTTTCTTATCATAAGAGTCTCCCTTGTCTTCACAGAGAATATCTGGTAGCGGGTAAATCGATTAATTCACTGAAGCTTTCAGGATCAAATTAAAGCCTTTCAGCTGTTATTGATGGCTATTTATTATTCGGATTTTTGTAAAAGATTTAAAAACAATTTTTTGCTGTTTTACTTCGATAATCATTAATTAATTTCCTTAGAACATACACCCCTGACAAGAAATACAAGACACATTTTGTTTGTACGCTCAACTTATGAGAAAGTGAAAATGTTGTGTCCTTTAGCGTTAAAGTTAGGACAACCTCTTAAACGGCCTTTTTTTCGACAACACTTGAGGTTCATTTAGAGTAGTTTATTGTAGTTATTGAAATGGCAATTAGTAGCAATCAAACTGGAAGTGTGAAAGCTAAGCAATTATAAATGTTAAATATATGAGTTCCATTTGCAGAGGATATGATTTTAAATGCCTAAAGTTAAGATTTTTTAATGCTTAAAGTTTCTTTTTTAAGTTATTTATGGTCGTTGTTGCAGTTTTCTGACACATCTGTAATTTCGATTGTTATTTAACTTTTCCAAATGCGGTAAAGCTTCGTTTATAAGTCTTTCAAGAAACTGACGTGAAACCAAGTGTAAATGAAAAGACGTAATCGAAACTTTACCAAACCACTTTGATTATTACGAATTTAATGTTACTAATGGAAATTCATTTAAAAATGTTAATTTTAAAGTTTTTAAGATAGTACTGCTATTATAGTAAATAGTATGAAAACAGATAATTCAATTTCAAATTAAACATTTATCATAAAAGTGAGAAAGATCATAACTCTATTGCATAGAGTACTAAATATGCATATTTTATACGATTTATGTGCCTGCAGATAGGCGTTTAATTCAGAAAATCTTTAGCCGTCGTCTGACGAGCTGATTTTCTATGAGGAGTAAGTTCATCATTATGAATCGATTTCAGTACGTAGTATGTTTCTTCACTGTTCTTTTCACAAAAGAAATAAGTTCAAAGTTTCTCAATGAAGCCCAATGCGTCTTAAAGAAAGGGGAATAAATTCTTCGTCATCGCTTAAATTAACACCAGACATAATTCATAATTTATAACTAATTTCGAAGTCGTGGTATCTTTATCATAGTTCACAAACTAGAAAGGAACAAATTTTCACATTTTAGAACGGGGGTAAACGAACTATAACCGAAGCTTTGCGTCGTATAAACGAAGTTCATCATTACAACGAATACGAATGAATCGGGATGAATGCTTTACGGTACGTTAAATTAAGACGTCTTTCCCTTCTCTTATGCGAAGTATAGAAAGCGAAGCACTGTTATCTTTAAAAAATTTGACCATGAGATTTTGAGGAATTTCTATGTTTTAAACCTCGATAAGTCCAAAAGCAATCATTTTTGAAATTTTGTATCTCGGTTTGTCTGTCAGTGTACATGATATCTCAAAAAGTAGCTAGCTACACGACAGAAATAATCTAATCATGGAAGCAAAATTATAGATGTGTGCTAAACTTTGGACTCAATCGGTCAAGCATTCATACTCGATTCGCAATACCACGAAACTTGGAAATATGAGATGTTTTTAAGATGGCAGTTTAAAGGAAATGTTTTGAAACCCATACTGTCTTTTGAGAGCAAGTTTAAAACAAGCAACAACGTAAAGAAAATGTAACTTTTCATTTAAAAATATTATTTTCTTAGGATCATGGAATTTTTCCGACCCAAATTATCCATGCGAAATCGATTTGAATCCATTAAATGATTTACGCACCATTGACTACAAAAGATAAACAATATTTTAAATTTTAATGTATAAGTTTATGATGCATATTCTTTTGGCAGTATGAATCTTACATTTTTTAGTCAGAAGGAACGTAATCAATAACATATATTTCAATTCTTCATGCATGTCATGATGCTATTTTAATACTTTTTCTGGAATACGTACATCTGGGAATTTATTTTTAAGGGTAAATACCCAAATTGGGTATTTATATCAGTATTTATCTTTATATCTTATCAGTATTTATTTTTAACACTATTCATATAAAATACATTCACTGGTGTGTAAATAAATACCCAGGTAACTAATTTAATTTAATTTTTTAAAAATTAAAGACTAATTAAATTAATAAAAATTAATTTAATTAAATTTTGTAAAACTAAAAAATTTAATCAGAAAAATCAAATGTAACACTACATAATGCTTCTCACATAAAATAAGAGATTTAAATGTCAACACTTTTTAATTACAATGAGTAAATGAATAATTATTTATTTTCTGTTTTTTTAAAGGGAGTTAAATAAAAGGATTTAAAAAGGGACTAAATTAAAAAATAAAATGTTGTATTTGATTTTAAAATTACAAAGAGCTGATAATGGAAACAAAAATGAACGATATAATTATTCATAATTCTTTTCGTATTAATTAGTCAAAGAAGCAGGCATTTCTGATGAAAAGTTAGCAGATGTTTCATTTTTAACAGTTTTAAAAATAATATTGAATGTGAACTTCTTATTGCTGCAACTATTTAATTATTTGAAGATGTACTAGACATTTTACTGCTAGGCGGGGCTCATCTGGATCACCAACAACAGTACTTAAATGTTCTTGAAACTCCAAATTTCATGCAGTTTTCATGGTCGGAATTTGTTTGAAACAATATTCATTATGTACTACATTCCTTTCAAAAACCTTTTTTTAATCAAAAAGGATTTTTAAAACATTTTTTTACGTGTTTTTCCAGTCTTTTTTCCACATTAGCATGTTTGTACTCAACTACTACTATGTTTGTACTAAATCAGTTGCACTTATATTGTACACTTTTAATGCTTTTTAACATTAATAAGGTTCTAAGCAGGTCATTTTTTTCTTTCCGATCCTTTATAAAAGTCCTTTATTCCAGTATAAAATTAACCATAATATTAATACATGTGAAGTGAGTGACTAGCTCTTCATTAAATCAAAATAATGGCTAAGTTGTAGCATGGCATTCTGAAAAAAATTAAGAATCAGAAACTTCACGGGCGCTGTTTTTATAGCATAAACAATTTTTAAAATTATTATTCCAATGTGTCATTGTTTCATACCAGAAAAAGTGAATAATTGTCTTCTTATCCCTGTAGAATATTTTGATCTGAATTCTGATTGCAATTATTTTAAAAATTTGGTCAGAAACTTAATTTAAAAATATAATAAACTCTGTATTATATATATATATAATCAGATTTTAAAGGTGAAGTAATCCATGTTTTTAAGAAAAAGACAGCAGTTGTTAAATCTTCATTTATTCCATCGTAGACAATGTTACTTTGCAATAGTTAAAATAATCGTATTATACGAGTATTCATGACCAGACCATGATATGAAAAAAGTAAGGCGCGCGAAGCAGCACGATGTTATTCGTTTACATGTTGGAGTGAAAAAGGACAGATAGGAATGCGCACAAAGTTTTAAGTACCCAGAGAAGGGAATTTTCCCGGAAAAGACTCTTGACGAAAGAAAGTTGTAGTGCGCTTATTAAGATGGAAGTAGAAGTAATTGTCGTTAAAAAGTTAAGTGAGGTGTCGTTAAAAAATTAAAATATCACATATATATATAATACAGAGATAATTCATATTTCTTTGTTTCAAAATATTGTTTTTAGTTCTGTGTTCCGGGGAAACAAACTCTTTTTAGCATTATTGCTAGAGTTCGTGTTAGAAAAAAACCCATTATAAGTACACGCTCGTTCGGGATTTCCCTGCTGATGACTCGTCCCGGACGTTAGTGTTATGTTCTGTTTTGCTATTTTGGCTTTTTCATTTTCTAAAATGGTTTTAATGTTGTCTTTTGTGAATATTTCTCAGTTTTCGGATGTACTGCTGCATTGTCGCATTCACCGTGTTAATAAAGTTTTTCCATATTTAAATTTGTTTTAGATTTTATGTTAACCATAAAGTATCTGTTTCCTAATGTTTACTTCATTTGAATTAGTATTTCTTCGATTAAAGTATTAATTTCTTGATTGGTTATTGCTCTTTTTTAATATAAATTTCTTTCACCTTTATTTCTGTATTGGTTTGTTATTGTATATTATTGTATATATATTAGCTAAATTATATTTACACTATCTCGTAAAAGAAAATATTTACAATAATTCTTATATCATGTACAGATATATTGATGATTTATTAATATTTTCAACAGTTGAAGACTACATTCCTCAAATTGACTTCTATCCAGAATATTTGATATTACTAAAAACTAATGAAAGATTTTCTTCTGCAGATTTTTCTAGATCTTGAAATAAAAATAGTTGATAATAAATTCAGCACTAAGACTCATGATAAAAGAAACACTTTTCAGTTCAGTATAAACAAGTTACCTCTTTGGAATAGTAACATTAGTCGTTTAATATATAGAAATATTGTCTTAAATTATATTCATAGAGGCACTGAAAATGCTATGAAATATGGGTATCCTATAAATGTCTTGTATGCTTATGTTAATAAGAAATATTTAACACCATTAAATTAAAAGTATTTTAGATTTATCTTTGATGTGATAATATACAAGGTAATTATAATTAAAGCTGCACTTGCAAAAGGCTGTTAAAAAAGAAGCAATGGTCAGAAGGACCTGATATTTCATCTGAGTATACGTGAAGCAATGGGAATTTGTTTTGCGTAAGAAAAAGAACCCAACAAATACAGAGTTTTGGGGTATTTATAAATTTTACACTTAATTTTGAATCACCATTTGCAAATACGTTTTTTTTCTGTAAAATACCCATTTTTTGTTTAATCATAAATGTAGTATTCCGCCAGGAGGAACTCGTCTCTTAGCTGACGTCACGTCAGATGATCTTGCGCTGGTTAGAGACGTTTGTGTGTGTAATGGCGAACGATGGAACGCAACGCCGGAACTGTCGGCGATGACTTGATGTACAGGGCAGTGGCCGCCCTCTAATTCCTTCACCTTTATCTTTTCCTATTTAAATGTTTGTGCCGTCCTAAATGTTTGTGCTGTCAATATTAAATTTCTTTAATAGAAGAACTGCGTCCTCGCCTGTCTACGAAACTACACTACACATGGGACCTAGGCACCCATACTACATGGCGGCTCGGCCGGTTGAACTCATCTACTTTTAAAATCCCCTAGAACCAACCATATTATTAACTTTTGATGGCTGCTAGTGTCTATTTTGATGTTGTGCCAATAAACCAAACTGGATTACCAATATTGATGGGAAACATACCGGTTTTCAAAACCGAAAGTCACTACTTCGTCCTGCCAAACTGTAAGTACATTTTCATCATTCTCCTATAATTTGAAGAAAACACTGATGCTTTTGAAGAAGATGTGGATGCTTGATGCAATTTTGAAATTGATGAAGATTTAACTGTGGGAAAGTTGAAGAATTATTTTCAGATTTATTTGATTTAAGAATTTCTAGTTGATGACGAATTCTTAATTTTTGATGCATTATCTTGATGAAGCGAAAGTTACTTGATGAAAACTTTGTTTATTTGATGTTGAACTTAGTTCTTCTATTTTCCTACAACAATATTTAGTTTGAAGAATATTTTGATGCTTTGATATTAAAATTTTAAAAATTTAAATTAGAACTCGGAAGTTTTTGAACTAATACTTTCGTGTTGCATTTGCATCTTCTATTTTTCTGAGCAAAGATTTATTTTGATGAATGATCATTTGCTACCTAAAAGATTTGTTTACTGCAAAATGAAAACTTTTAAATGATGAATGGCGAAGTGATGGATGGAAGGCTACGATTTTGCTTTTTCCGAAGAGAGTTAATCTTACTCAATTATTTAAAAACGCTGTGAAAGCCATGGTTTTTGATATCTAAAGCCAAAGTAGGTAGTTTTGTTAATAAGAAAAGAAAACAATCGTCCAATTTCAAGTGGAGAAATTGTTCCAAATACGTATCCAATGAAAAAAATGAAGTTCTTCGAATATTTCAAAGGTGAGATATTTAATGTTAAAAGAAAGTCCTCCAAGTCAAAGGTTTGTTGAAAAATCATTACAATACTCAGTATCAACAGTAAATAAGGTTATTCACACTGATTTGAATCTCAAAATAGCCAAAAAATAAAATTTTCGTCGTCTTTCTCCACGCATATCGCTGAACGCAGAAAATGCTTCAGAATTATTTTGAAAAGCATTTATCTGGACAAAAATGGAAACCAGCGGGAGTGGTCTCCCCTAAACTTTATCGTACACTTACTTACAAAGGAGTCCTATCCGACCCCCCCCCCCCTCCTAAAAATTGCGGAGAGCTGCGAGTGTTATTGATATTGTCTTCGCAGGACGCTGCAATACGAGAGGGTCAAAAAATGCACGCGAGATAAAATTCGGGAAGTCAGTAAAATAGTTCCAAAAAGGCGCCAAGTTTAAAATGGTCGTGCGCGGCTAAACAATATGGCACGTATTTTTGCATCATAGTAAGATAAAGAAAGGGGAATATGCAATTTGAACGCCTTTTATGTGTATAAGTTGAACACAAATCTATAATCAAGGGTAGAAGACCGCAAAGCAAATTTCATTTATCTAAATCATTGCGTTTAGGAGTTATAGCATTTAAAAGCATGGGAATATACAGACCTAGAGACAGTCAACCATTTCACGGATTTAGTGTAAAATTTGATACGGATCTACATTTCTGATACTTGGTATACAAGAAAGTAAAAATGTTGTAACAATAGATGAAGCTTGAGTCTATTCAAATGGCTGTAGGAAAAAAAATCAATTTATTATCATCAAAGAGCATAACACATGGTTCAAACAATATAAAGAAAGTTTTTCTAAGGGAATTAATTTGCTGCTGATGCTGCTGATGTTTCATATAATGGCAAAATAAAAGTATAGAGAGTGGATAAAAATGCTATGATCAACTCCATAAAGTATCAAGAGTATATTTTACTCACAATCTTCAAATATGAAATAACATCCCTTACAATGCCACCAATCAGTAAAACTGCTCCAAAATAAAGAAAGCAGCTGCACACCACAAACAACTGTTCATTTCCTGTACAAAAATAGAAAAAGAACCATCTCTGATATTCCTGGTAAATTTTCCTGTATGACCCAGGAGTTTTTGGGATTTTGGACTTATAAAAACCACATTATCCAAACGTAGACCTGCAAACCTTTGTGGGTTTTGGAAGGCTGTTCAAGAGGAATGAGTCAAAATGCATCTTTCGATACCTCAGAAATCATTGTCATGGAAGTTTCGATGTAAAAAGATTGTTAAGATTACGGGCTATCAAACTGAATATTTAAAAAACAAAATTTTTATGTTATATAATTCGATAAATACCTTTAAAATCGTCTAAAAAATGTGCGAATACCGTCTGTAACCTTGAAAATTTACATTTCTTTTCTTCCAACCCATTGAAAAAATACTTTCATGGCCTTTAACATATTTGCAAGAAAACTTTATGAAGATCTACATGAGGAAACATGGCTATATTGTGTGAAGAATTTATTATTCTATGATATCCATAATGATATTGGCAATTTAAACATAAAGATACCACTAACATTTTGGGGAATGAGAATTCTACTAAGTATTTCTTCGAAAATAATTTGAAAATTGAATAAATTTATCTAATATCGAATTTCGATAACACATTTTATTCAACATAATACTGTAATAGCCAAACGTTAGGCGAAAAGTTGCTCGGTTAGTTAGTTTAATTAGTTAAAAGGGTTAGGAAAACAACTGTTAGGACAAAAATTATAATAATGATGCATTCCATTCGATGTTGCATGAAATCATTAAATGATCTTCATTAATATTTCTAAGCTGCATAAAATATGAAAAAGTTAACGAATTTAACGATCCCAAAAAACATATTTTATGAAGTACCTCAATTTAAAAAAAGTAAGGATTAGAATTTTCCATTTAGGAAAACTTCATTTCTTAAAGTACAATAACAGCAAAATCAAATAGAGAAATATGTTTATGGTGAAGAATCTACAACTAATTGGCTGAAATACATTTAAGGATTAAACATAGTAATTAAATTGAGTATAAAAATGTTTAACTCCCATTTTTACGGAGTAATTTGTAAATTGAAACTTACCACTATCAGAAAAAAGCTTTTTTCATTATTTACAATATGTTTTAATTAAAGTCTGTTTTAATTTAATATCCAGAGAGAATCCAGAAACTTCGAGGAAGAGGTTTTGGAAAGTGTGACTAAAATGTCCTTAATCTTTGACTATGCATTTTATTCATATGTGCGCCCGAGAAGACGCAAAAGTGTAGCAGCAATTAATAAGCAGCATACAGACTCGGACTGAAAATTAACTGAACTGGGTCAAAGTTTAATTGCAGTGTAAATTAATGCATATCAAATGCTGAGTTAACAGTTCATTAGCTACCTGCATGCGCGATGTTTTAATCTGAATAACATCAGCCAATTATCATTCGTTGTTGCATGTTTTCGTTAAGTAGAAATATTTTGAGAAACGTAATGAGAATGTTAATTTTCGCTTTTGAAGTATAATGAAAATGTTTATAAATATGCTGAGAGAGGAGGGAAAACTGAATTATTAATCTGGTTTCCATACTCAGAATTTGGGAAGTACCTGATTTCCTAAACAAAATTTCAGAATGTATTTTTAGAAGAAAGATGAAAACTATAAATAATTTTCTGCACAAATTTTGGAATTCACTGAAGCAAATCAATGAAAACGAATGCAGGAAGTAGAGTTTTTTCTGCTGATTATTACGTGAGTATTTCGTGTACAATGAAATATATAAAATGGGCAGGATATTACCTTCAAGGAGAGTTGTGTAACTTCCGTCGATTACCACTTTGGGTGGTTTCTCACCTGACAATACGATCATCTGTTGTGATTCAGCCTAAATATTATGCTAAAATATTACATACCCTATATAGGACGAGGTTTTGGGAAATGGCGTAAAAACAGTGAATAAACAATACAGAACTACACATAAACAACTAACCAATAAAAATATTTACTTCCAAGCAAACTACAGCTTTCAATTATGGTTTTAATCGCAACCAACAACATTTCGAAGTGACTACAGAAACCTCATCAAAGATACCCGCAAAAGTAGCTCTTGCTTCTTAGAAGACGTTGTTGATATTAGTTATTGATTACAACTTCAGCAACGGGAGAACATTTTGCGAGATTTTTCTGCAGCAACCATTTATATCCCTAAATGTAACTTAATATTTTATGAGATTCGGGGGAAATTCTTCAGGCCTTCTTCAAGGTTTCTTCTGAATCAAACCTAAATGATTACTCAGGAGCAAGTTGTGTTCATTACAGCTATGGAATGCCATCAATTTTTAATAAAGGTTAGAATGTTATATATGTATGTGTGTTGAGGAAAAAGAAAAAAAAGTTCCCTTATTTGTTCTTCGAGTTGAAAGATAGACTAGTAGACTATTCATTTTAGAAAGATGTCATGAAAGGGTAGTTAATCTTATGTGATTAGTCGGCCTATTATAAGCAATGAAATAAATAAACATTAATGAACTTTATTTGGTTGCAACAACATAATTCATGTAAACATGGGAAGGAAGTGTGTCCTTTAGTTATTCTGTCTCTTGAAATATTGGCGCTGATAGCTTAAGAGAAGAAGTTATTCCTTTCTAATACATTAGTAAAATTATATTTATTAAGATTTCGCCTTACAATTCACAACAATTTTCAAATATCTCTGAATTACAATGCACAAACTTATTCGTGTGTTCAAAATAATATAAAATTACTATTAAATGAGCGTTATTAATCAATCATAAACTATTTGGAGATCTTAGAAATGTATCTTTTTTATATTCATGTGGCTTCTTTCTGATAAACTTCGAAGAGGACGAGCGTTTATGACAAACACCAGACTGCATTCATTATGCTATTATTTGCCATTAATTTTCAAAAATTATGTTCATATGAGTATTGCTGTAAAACAAAATAGCCTTTGAATTCTTTTTTCTTTACCAGATATTTATCTACTTGTAGTTCTTATTTAATATGTTTCGTGCTTTGTTATTTCAGAATTAAACAAAATGGAATCGCCTAATAGAACAGAAATTAAATTTTATTTCATTTTTAAATAAAAAAAATAATGAAAGGAATAGATATAAAAATGACAAGAACGTTTTAATGTGAAGATCTGATTAAACATTAGGGGATATTTAATAAATAATTACTTCATGAATAATGAGAAATGAAAATAACATATTTACAGTCATATAATTCTTCAATATTCTGGAGAACATAGAGCACTTCACGTAGGTTTAAGTCATTTATCAACTTAAGGATATGTATTGGAAAAAAATTGTGGAGTAAATCAACTCAACAAACCATAAGAAAGTTTATTGAATTCCGTCATTTGTAATAACATATCAAATTGCTACTTAGATCTTCGAAGACTTAAGGTCAAACTATAAATAAAAATATTAATTATTATGAAAATTGTTCTAATTATATTCCTTGTTAAATTGCAATTCCTAAATATAATTCATTTTCTTGGAAGTAACTATTTGCAGGATTTAAAAATATTTATCATCCTTTCTGAAATGCTTTTCAAAAACAAATCGAAAGTGATTATCTGCATTGTTAAAGCGGGAATTCTTATGAATTAAATTATTCCCATTATAGTTCAAACAGCTGTAGTTCCTCATAAAAAATAATTTAATCAGGCATAATTTTTGTACTATAGTAAGTTTTGTACTATATTTGTGTATCTAAGTATATATATATATTACTCTTTTTACTAAAAACTTAAAGTGAATAAAGCATATCTTGAAACGCGATAAATCAGGAGGAAATTAATATGCTTTTTATATTAATAATTAATTTTCTACTTAAGTTCATATTGACGAAAATGATGGTGTTAAATCAATTTGGTATTGGGCCATGCAAAATCATCCAGGGGTGGACACCCAAGGTTTGCAGATTTTGATGAAACTTGGTGAGTGTGTTCTATCCATGGATATAAGTACATTTACAAAGTTTTAAGTTAATATGTCCATTAGTTTCTGAAATGCAGCACTTTAAAATTTTGTTGAAAACGTGTAAAAAGTCATCGATCGCACATCTGACAACCATGCATACTTTTATAGTTTTTGCTATAAAACAATTAATTTTGAAGATAGAGAGTTAATTCTTTTTGAAATTTGTTCAGTATTAAATAGTGAATAGAATTATATAGTTAAATTTAAGATTTATGAGGATTGAAATTGTTTTAGGAATGCTTAAACAGCAAAATTGAGACTGATTCAAAACATTGATATGTATCCAGAAACTACTGAATAACATGAGTCTGTCTCAAGAAACTCCTAAACCCATTATATCACTGAAAACTAGATAAAAATGCTACAAAGTGGTGTAATAAGATTAGTGGGCTTTTGAGTTTTCACCAAATTGGAGTTGATGAAAGATATACTATTAAAATCAACTGTTAGGCTGTTCATACTACCTCAAAGTGATATAGTAATAAATATATGAAAGTGCTTTTGTAGTAATATGTCATGTTTATTAGATAAAATAAAGTTAAAGAAAATAATTATAATTTTTACAATGCACAGCCTTTGTTAGGGCACTAAATTATTAGGCTATATATTTAAATTGAGTAACTTACGATTATCATACATTTTCAAGAAATAACACGGACTTGTACAGTTTTTAACAACTTTCCTTGAAAGTATTCCAGCTGTCATCAATTTTTTTCTTAGATGTTGCCCCAATTTTGTAAAGACGACCCGTATGTGACGTTATTTCTGGAGTTTCAATCACACATAAAATATATTGAGAGAGAACAGGACATTCATCTTGTCTTTCAGACCAGTAAAATGTTTCAGAAGGCCCGTGTGGTCACATAAAAGCAATTGTGTAGTCAGGTTCTTCTTTGTTAAGTTCACTGACTAGTTCAATCCACCAGTTTTCTTCATAAACACAAGCAACATAATTATGAAGACTTGGTTCTAAATGCTGCAATATTGCTGAACTTTCTGCACCTTTTAATAAAATTCCATCGAATACATAGTTCAGGATCAAAACTTGTCCGTTTTGCCGTGTCTTCTTGTCCTGTAATTGTTTTGCCCTTAAAAATCATTCTTCAAGTTTATTTCTACAATTTTGAATTTCTAGTTCATTTAAAAAAAGAAAGATATCTTAGAAAACAGACCACAACAATACAAATACATTTGGTGGGCATTTGTAATTTTTGCCGATTGGTAAACACTCTGAAGATTTTTCTTCGCAACTGTTCTTTTCACAGTTCCACCGATTCCACCACAAACTGTTTTTCTATGACTTGTAGCATGGAAAGACCAACAAGCATCCATCTGAAAATCTGTTTTGTGATGACACAAATCCATCATGCTCTTAAAATTTTTGTATTGAGCGCTACACCCATCTGTAAAATACTCGACTCTGCTTATGTGTGGAAATTGAGTTTTAATAAAATCTGTTGTTTTTTGCTGAATACAATAAACAAATGGAACGTCATGATTTAGGTTGTCAGATATGAAACACAAAGGAGTGTCTTTGAGTCCATTAGGTCCTGCTGAAAATTACAGTAGGATGTAATGAACAGCTTAAATGACTCCAATGGTATGATTGTACCTCATTTTGTAGTACAAAATTGTGATTTTCTGCAAACTCATTAAGATTAAACATTCATCATCTTTTAAGTTTTCTTTTCTCGTTTTCAGATATGAACTTTGAATTTTAGATATATAAGAATGAGGTATAAGACCTACTATTTTTTCTGTTACCAACTCTTTGAATTCTTCAACAGGTAAAGTCATTGTTTGAAGCTTCATTCGACCATCATTAATCCATTGCGAGAATTGGATTTCTTCTTCATCATCATAATCTTTTAACAAATCACTTAAGTAATTTTTGAGTGACTCACTATTGTTGGGACAGTCAGTGTAACAATGGAACATACAAGCTGTATTGTCCCTGCTGCAAACAATTTTATCCATGAGCTGGTGAATTGCTTCTTTCTGATGTAGATTGAGTACAGAAGCTAACAGATAAACATTTTCACGAATTACACAGACACATACTGCATATGTACCAGGGGAACCAGCCCAGCTAAAACGCACCATATTATATTCATCATTATATTCATTTTTCTTAACGCTTACTCTATCTTTGGCTCTGGGCATCATCATACTATATTCATCATCTTCATAAAAAAATTTAACAGTTTCCATTACTTCTTGAGAAATTTTATTTACTATTTGTGAACCTGGAATAGCCAGGATCCCTTTTTCAAGTGTTAAGTCCCGAGCTTTTCTAACCATATATTCTGTGACATTGAATTTGGTGGAAACTCTTTTGCGTTACCAGGATTGAGGTGCAATTGTTAGTACTTGTATTTTTTCTCTTTTACTTAAATTGCTGTTCAACTTTACTTTTATGAGCTCAACAAGCCTGTCAAATATCATCACATTTTGTTTTTATTTCTTCATTTTCTTTCTTTTTTCAATATCACTTTATGTCATCACAATGTTTTAATACTCCAGTTTAAATTAAATATATATCAAATATTTGTTTTTGTTATCTAATCTACATATTTGAATTTTTATTAATGATCTCTTATTAAAATACCTTATTAGCAGTTATAATAGCCAAACTTCATTAATATTTCTTTTACTCTTAGAATAATTGCAAATTATTAACAATAGAAATAAATTGCGTACCTTAGATATTTTTTTAAAAGAAAACTTAAATTTAGGCCTTAAATTAACGAGGGTTTTTTTTAAATATTTTACTTTATTTAATAACATCATACAAATAGTCATTTAAATATTATTAAACTACTTCCATATTTATTTTTGGGTTATTTAGAGTTTAGAGGATGCGTAATAGCTGATTTTGGTACCTTTTAATAGTATATCTTTTATCAACTCTAATTTGGTGAAAACTCAAAAGCCCACTAATTTTATTACACCACTTTGTAGCATTTTTTATATAGCTTTCAGTGATATAATTGGTTTAGGGGTTTTTGAGACAGACTCATATTATTCAGTAGTTTCTGGATACATATCAGTGTTTTGAATCAATCTCAATTTTGCTGTTTAAACATTATTAAAACTATTTCAGTGCTCATAAATCGGAAATTTAACTATATAAGTCTATTTTTTAATTTAATACTGAACAAGTTGCAAAAAGAATTAACTCACTATCTTTAAAATTAATTGTTTTATAGCAAAAACTATAAAAGTATGGATGGTTGTCAGATGTGCGATCGATGACTTTTTACACGTTTTCAACAAAATTTTAAAGTGCTGCATTTCAGAAACTAATGGACATATTAACTTAAAATTTTGTAAATGTACTTCTATCCATGGATACTCACCAAGTGTCATCAAAATCTGCCAACCTTGGGTGTCAAAATGCATTTAGGCTGGATGATTTCGCATGGAATGTCCCTATTTCAATCGCATTGCGATGGAATCATTTAATCCCATGCATTGTGTAAAAACTTTTAGTTAGTTAAACACTTAGGAATATTTTATCAATCTATATACCATAATTTTATGCTATGAAACACATCATTGGAGACCGTCAAATTAATAACTTAAGCCTTTGACAGTTAATCTGTATTTATTCTGAAACCGGTAAAGCAGATTTATTAAAATATATTCTTGATAAAAGAGCCATATTTCTCGCAAAGTTGAAAGTTAGCAAAATGTTTTAAAGAGCTATTTAATTTATGTCCTGTATTTTAGTGGTAATTAAAGTTGCAATAATTCAGAAAAACTTTTAAACAAATTGCTTAGAGCGAAAGAAATCTCTGGGATTTGTCTGTTCTGCGGCTGGCTTTCATTTTACTGTTTGTCGCACTCTTTCTTTTCGTTTCCGCTAAATACTCTGCATACAGTTTACAATCCATTAAAAGAGCAGAATACTATTAATGGAGCACGAAAAGCGCTATTATGAACAAATAGCTCACTTCCATTTCCATTACTTTCACTTCCATTTCTAGCATTCAAATGCAATAAAAATTGATTTTCCAAAATAAAGAAATGACTCCAATCATTTGAAACTATTTTACGTAAGCAATATCTAGCCAAGTAAACAACCTATTAGCATTTAAACAGCGTTGCAATTTTAGAAATTTTAACATTTATGTCTAGAACTTTCTAAAAATGCAAATAACTCTTGTTGTCAGATTGATGGTTGCCTTTTAAGCGGCCAAGCTGAATCTGTTTAATTTCTGACTCGAAAGCTTACTGTTAGAGCAATTAACAAACTTATGACTAAGTACTGACGTACATGCCAAGCAAGAAATTGTCCGCCGACGTGCTTTACACCATTTGGGTAAGCAGAGTCTGCGTGGGCAATAGAAAAAAGAAAGAAATTCTGACACTTGACATCTTATTTCAACAATTAAGTATTGTAAAAATCGATTCGCAATTCCGTGTTTTAGAAGAAAACCGGTCTATCCACAAAGCCTATTTAGCACAGGAGAACTAATACAACTAACTATTTCACACTCCAACAGAATAAGTTTACTACTCGTAAAATGACGTACAAGACTTTCCCCTCTCTCAAGGCATACGTTTCAGATGTAACACAATATGATCTGCTTCAACACGCTTCCAGGATAATTTACCATATCCGATGATCTCACTAGAGGGGTGACTATTAGGCAAATGCCTAATTAATACTCTATATATCCGTTTATAATAGTCGGGTCGTAACCTAGACGTTGGCCTAATTATCTAGTACCTGACAATCTCAGAACCAAAGTTGTCGACAAGAGGTGTTGTAATTGGCAAGCTAATTTTAAACTATAAGGAAAACATTGTATCCCACTACGCACGGAACATAAGTAAATAAGGATTGTGTTGTACGGATATTGAGCTGAGAGTGAATCTCAGACAAGTTGAAACACATAACAAACAAATTTTAGAAATAAATTCAATGCAATCAATCATGTAAAAAACTTTCCATAATGCATGAAAAAAGTGTAAACTAATTATAAAGCTTGCACTAATCTTAATTTGTCGCTGATTGCATCAATCATCTGCCCAAATATAATGTATATATCAAATAGATTTCAAATAATTTAAATTCGATAATTATCTTGGTAGTACCTGAAAATCCCGGAACCTGTGATGTGGTTAAGAAGTATGGTAATTGGCAAGCTAAGTTTAACCCGAGAGGACGCCCATCGGTCCTGCGAGCCCCGGTGCCTGCAAGAATTTAGTACAGAAAATGAACCCCGCAACGAAAAAATTCCAGATTCACAGTAGCTGCAATCGAGGTCATTTACTTGCTAACCACAGGTATTTCAAGAATTTCTCTTCATTTGTTATCTCAGAAAACAGACGGTCGGGCCTCCGAAACCCGATCCGCGCTCCCGCGTTTTTGTGTATGATTGCTAAAGGGAACAGATAGATCGCGACAATTTATTGGTATTCGAAACAGCAGCAATGAGATGTAAAAAAATCAACTAGTTAAGGATAAATTAATGAAGAAAATAAAGAAATTGTTGCTGCTGAATTAGTTAGTCATCATAAGTCGAATTCTGAAAAGGAGTTAGTTAATGAATGGGAGTCCACCGATTATTTAGAAGAAGAATGGAGTTAAAAAATGGTGCATTAAACGGTAAGATTGGTGGAATTAACAAAAGGTGCAAAAAAGAACCTCGCAAAAATATGAGAACTTTTACACACAACATCGTCCTACAACAACCCGTAAACTTTGGTGACGGAAAGTTGTATAATCGGTTCAAAAGTCTTGGAAACGCTTATCGATGAAACACATGATGCATTAATACTTATATCCAGACGAATTCAGGTCATATTTTGCTTTTCAAGGAAGGTACTTAGAGGCAGAAGCATTCATCGATCTTCTTCAATTTAATGCGCTCTTCAGAAGAGATTTGTCTGAAAATTATTTTATTAATATTTCATATTCTGTACACTAGTACAACAAATGTTTCCTACTTAAGTAAATGTAATTTTCTGCGTGTTTTGTTTAAAAAACAGAACCCCGGGCCTGCGAAGCCCGACGTGCGTCCCCGAGTAGGTGTAAGGAACGCGCGTCCTCACGGGTTAAGCTATTTGGAAAACGTTGTATCACACCACGCATGAAACATACGTAAATAAGGATTATGATGTACCCATATTGAACTGAGAGCAGCTCCCACACAAGTTGAGATATATGTGAAATCACCTTCAGAAATTCGATGCAATCAATCATGTAAAAGCTTGCAATATTGTTTGAAAAAAGTTTAAGCCAATTATAAAGTTTGGGCTAATCTTAACGTGTCACTGATTTTCTCAAGCATCAGGAAAATGGTATGTATAGCAAACAGATTTCAAACACATTAAATTTATGTTAGAATACACATTTCTAAACCTTAAACAGATTTTCGAATATCTTAAGGTCGAAAGAATTTCAAGAAATAGATAGGTGGGTTTAGTATGAATTTTAAATCATTCAATGCTTAATACGTATAGAATAAAGAGAAAGTTTACGACGTGTGCAACATTGACTTCATAAGCTAGGATAAAGTAGATGCTGTAATAATATTTGTAATTTGGCGCGTCGCGGATTTAGCACCACTTATAGTAAAAGAAAGCTTCTCTGATAACAGCCCCTGCCAAGTTCTGATAATTTTAGTAAAGTAAGTGCGACATTAGTAAACTACTTCTTATTTCTATTTGCCGAGGCTTAATAACACGTAGAAGTTATATAAGTTAGATATATACCGTAGATAGTTACCTAAGAAAAGATACTTAAGACGATAAAATCTTGCCATTATTCTTAACCTTTTAATTACATCGCATGTGTTTTAGAAAGCTGTTTGATAAAAACTTCATCATTTAGGGAAAATAAAATTGATAAATTAAAGAGACACAGTACCCAAAATATTGCTAAACTATCGATTTTTTTATCCGCCCATTTCGTTAAACTTTACTATTAAATGTGTCAAAATTTCAAAAGTTTAGCTTTCATATTTCAAAGGGTATTTAATTTTTTATTTATGATGGCCTTTTTCTCCATGTTACGTTTCTCTTCACATTCATGTTTTAAAAATGATAAAGATTTTTCTTTTTTAAGATAGGGTTTTCAATTATTTGGTATATGCTTTTCATGGTAAACACGATAAAATTGTGAATACAGAAAGTATTCAAGTTCTTAGTTTGTTTTCTATAGACAATTTAAAAAAACTGGCACTATTCTATTTCCTTAATTTTTCACTAAGGACTAATTTTTCACAGAAGACTGTGCATAATAAAACCAGAGAATGAAAAATACAGTACTACAAATCGATGCTACCAAATGAATGAGAAATAAAATAACAATGAGATGAAAATTCTAAACTTTATCTCTATTTAATCTCATTAGAGATACTCCACAGTGAATGATAAAATTCTTGCTATATTCTTAAACACGACAGTCTTGTCCTCGCGAATATCAGAGTGGAAGAATAAATTGAATGTTATAATTCGAATGAGCGAAATGGATGGCAGCTTTCTTTCTTCTTAAATTATCCAAACATCTTGGAAATAGTGACGCACCTATGTAAGAAAGAACAAAATTACTAAAGAACTTTCGATAAGTTCTGTCAGTGAGACTGCTTCTGAAGAAGAATAAATGCTAAAAATAAAACAAGGAAAGAGAAGGCCAAAGTTGGTCACCGCAGAAAAACCTGCACATACTCCTTAAGATTCAGATCCAGAGGGTTGGAAGACCAGATAATTCCTTGAATATCTTCCCTCTCCATAGAATCATCGACAGTTTGAATTATGCAGAACATCGGAAGAACATCGCCATTTCCAAGGTATTAACTTTCAGGATTTAACGCCATTATTCAAGAATGTATGTATACATTTCAGTTATGCAGTATATTAGATTAATACAGATTTAATCCAATTTGTAAAGAATTAGGATTTTACAGTTATTAAATAAATATATAGTAATTATAAAAATGGGTGCTAATTATGATTATTATGAATATGAAAGGTGCTAATTATGATTATCATGAATATGAAAGATGCTAATTATGATTATCAAAGAAAGCCAGAATTTCTTTTTTATTATCGAGTTTCTTTTCTTCATGTTTACTTTCTCGTGTGCGAAGTACAGAAAGGAGCAATCATAGAACACGCACACAATCACATCCACCTCTTGGTTAGCAACTGCAAAGGTTGTAGTCACAGGTATATGAGGTGCCGTTCTTTCCCTACATCTGTCTCTCTCTCTATCTGTCTGTGAGCACGATAACTCATAAACGGAACTATATAGATCATTGAATTGTTTGAAACCTTGTAGACAACTTCTGTCAATAAGATTCTTTCTGTAGAAGAGTAAAACGGTGCAACCCAGGCTAAAGCTGGCTGCCATAGACAGACCTGTGCACAATCCTTAAGATTCAGATCCAGAGGATTGGAAGACCAGATAATTCCTTGAATAACTTCGCCTTCCAGAGAATCATTGATTATTTAATTCTATGAAACGAAGAAACAGCATCATTTCCATATCATTAGCTTCCAAAATTTAACACTATTACGGAATAATTTCCAAATTCCATTTATACAATTTAATAGCTTTAGTCTATTTGCAAAAAATAGAACATTGTTTGTTAATCATCGAATAACTATGTTATAGATTTGAAAAAAAAATTAAATATGTGCGTTAATTTTGAATATCATGAAGAATCAAAGTAATCCGGTATATTTAGGCTTCTTGGAAAAGTTTCCTGATTTATTGTTTTACATAAATATAAGCAATGATTTAGAACTCTTAAACATTTTTGAAATAAATTCTTTTAACGCTACTTTAATTATAAATGAATTACTTTTAAATTATAAATGAATTACTTTTAAATTATAAATGAATTACTTTTAAATTATAAATGAATTGCTTTTAAATTATAAATGAATTACTTTTAAATCATAAAAGAATTACTTCTACTTCAATCTTAGAGAATAGCACTTCTACTTTAACTTACCGAGGCAGGAGATCTTCAGGGACTCCCCGTTTCGAAACTATTTGAGCTCTCGCCGTATTTTTAACTCTCTCTTTGCACTATGCAACTTTTTCCTGGTAAGACGCGCCGCTTTGCGCGTAAGAGCTCCACTCATGGCCCTGAATCGGACTCCAGTATTTTACAAATTTATCTACAGTTGCAATATCTACATCTTCATCTTTAATTCAAATGAATAAATAGAAAATGGAACAATGACTGCATCTTCATTTAAAAATGTTTTACACTTCATCTCACGCACTTTCGTTTATAGCAAAAGTAATTTTAATTAAAGCAAATTTGACTTGAAAAATGATTTAATGTGAGTAAAAGCATCAAACTTTTCTTACAGCTTTAATCTTTAATTATTATTGGTTTAAACTGTGGTTCTTTTAAGCGCATGGCCACATTGTGCTATTTCTTAAATTAGTAATTCAAAGGTTATTACTTCAAAAATATTATTTAACTGACATAACTGTTGTTAAAAATAATGAATTATATTATTAATTCACGAGAGAAAAGCAAGATGAATAGGACCAACTACTAAAGTTTGGGCAATAAATATAACTGTTTACTATCCATATTTATTGGTTAAAATTTATTCTGAGTTAAAGTTCAAACAATTTCTTTAATTACCCGAATTTTTAAAGAAGGAAATGTAGCGAGGTGGATTTTAGAAGCTATGTTTTTTAATTTAACAAAAATATAATAAGATTTAGAAACATTTAATTTGTGTTTTAAGAAATGATACCCTGATATGCGTTTGGCTGGCAAAACTTTTTAACTTTATACTTTGAGGCATAAACGTATATTTCATTTGGGAAAATAATCTCTTTATTAGATTTAATTTCTTAAATCAAAATTTTTTTTAGCAATTTTGCTCCTAAAATTGCAGTTTAAATAAATACATATATAAAAAATTTGAAAATATTGTTTATGATACAAAATATTTTATTATTATTTTACGCATTTAAAATAAAACTTGCAAGCATAAAAATGCAGTTAGTGAAAAAAAGTTGGAATTCATAAATAATATATTCTCAGAGTAAATACTAAAGTCGTTAAGTACCTGAAAAATCTACTGGATAGTCATGCTAGCTGATATTAACTAAAGACTGCTAGATTGTTATTGGCTGAAATGCAGTCGCATTATCTTTAAGCATCCGAATCCGGATATATCTTTATCTTTATATCGGATATATCTTTATCGGATTTTTTTGCATAATTTCGGATTAGAGACGGAGGGCCCTAATGGCAGATTTTTTTTTTATTGCGCAAGTCGACCCTGCTTACCCAAAGGGTGTAAAGCATATCACGCGTCGATAGGAATAACAGAGATGTGGGTTCGAGCCCCGATTGCAGCACAGATATGCCATTAGACGTGTTCGATGGCACATTATCGATGCCGAGGTCAATTTCCCTTGGCCTGGAATGGAGAGGAACAACTGCTGAAAGAAACGCCAGCTTAGGTGCCATCTTAACCCGGTTGAAAATTACATATACCGCCCTAGACAAAGGATATGTTCAAAACGGAACTTAAATCGTTAAACATTCGGAAGTTCATGCCTTTCCTTCTCGTCGATTCTGTCTCTTTGTAAAAATTTTTTCTCGTATAATGCTAAGAAAGTGGTACTAATAAACAAAAAATTGAGAAATGTTAGATTCTAGAAGTAAAATACAGAGAATGATATCTGGAATTTATTCTTTTCTTCTAATTTCTAATTTAACAGAAAAGCATACTGTGAGTTAGAAGGCTTAATTACATCAGTCAATATAGCAAAAATCTAACACGAAGAAAGTGACAATTAAATTAATATCACTCGTAAAATTACAATAAGTCTAAACCAAATGATGCAATTTTATCCTTCCGAATTTCTCATTTTATCCATAACATCGTGTCGAATATTGTTAAGTCCTGAACGCTTTCTACAGATTCAGATTTTAAATACCAACAGGATGTAATGTCATCTTTCACTTACAACATTACGTCTCAGAACAGAACTCGACTGCCTCGAAGACTGGAAACAGAGAAACTATTCCATTGCATCTGCACTGGTCATTTATAAAGCATTCATTCAATTCAAGAATATTTTCCTAAACTATTTATTTAAACTCGGAAGGTGGTCAGTACTGGATGATTCGAAACAAATGACAATTCATGCTTCCCCGTCTTTAGGAAAGGCAAACAGAATTATCGAATGAATTCCTTTAAAGTTTTGCTTTGACGGCTATAGTAAACAGGATGGATGCTGATTCTGATATTCATCTCAGTTTAGAGCCTAGAGGGTATTGTGCGTGAGCTAAGCTGCCTTTTCCGATTCCGCGGGTCGATAATGAAACTATAAATTCATCGCGGTCTCGTGGTGATGTTAATCGGAAATACTTTTCACAATCACTTTAGACGTGTTCCGGATTCGCTTCGTTCAAAGCAAATGTCTAATCCGTGACCTGCAGTACGTGGAATTGATTAAATCGGAATGGTGTTTTAGCATAATTTTAAGCGTATCCTTACATTAATATTTAAGCTTGAGAAACTGAAAATGGAATTTATTTTACTCTACCTTTTGGAATTTTACGTTATTTTCATCGTATGCCTATGCATATTTAAGAATAAGGCTCAATGCAATTTAACTAATAATAGAATATGATAAACTAACTAAAGGTATTCTTTTCAAGACGACTTTGGCCTCTCTGCGAAAAATATACAAATTTGAATAATTATTTAATTAAAAAGTCACTTCTAAAGAAAAGCATCATATACTAAATTTAAGCTGATCGAACTTACACAAACCGTAAGAATATACCTGAATTTGAAGATTGAGTGCATTATTCATCTGTAGTTGTAAACAAGGAAAATCATGTATAAGTTGGAATATATTAAAATGTCCGGGTATTTAGATAACAATTTTCGAATGTGAAAGGAATTGTTTTGCGACTACATTTAGACTTGATTTTATCGTTTTAAAATGTATTCTCATATTATCATCGAAATAATAAAATAAAGGAATGGAAATCTGATATCCAGTGTTAGTTTTATATATATAATTACTTTTAAACTGTAAGGTTGAACATTCATTTAATTTATCAAACTTAAATTTTGTATCTTTAGACAACAATAGGAAATCAAAAAATTTGAAATTTAATTCAAAATTTTAATTTCTACAAATATATTTTGATTGTTATTGCTGCTCTTCTTCTAATGACGTTAAATGACATGTTTGGAATTTCCATTCCTCTAACATTTTACTTAGCTGAATTTAATTTGATTTATAAGCGCATTTGACAAATTGAAATATTTATTTCTTCCTGCATTCTTAATTAATGAAATATCATTGAAAGTATTTTTCATAAGAGACTGAAATGAACGCATTTATACAATTAAGAACCAATTTCCTAGTTTTATTAACGTTCCGTTTTGAAGCCACACGAGGGTTATTTTGGGACGGCCGTCGTAATTCTGAACCGCGATCAATTGACGACGACGACACCTAAGCTGGCATCCCTTTCCAAGCTTCCCTACCACACCAGCTTCAGGATGATTGAGCCAATACGCATGATTTAGCGTGTAGCAGGCCCAGTACACGACGGATCTTCAGTGGAATTGGGTTTTGAACCTCCTACCCCGAGGCCGAGACAATACCGTGGCCTCGAATAAATGTTGAAAACTGCACCCTAGTGACGGCTAGCTTTTTGCCGTTAAAAATCGAACCAAATGCAATACATGCACAGCAGAGTACTTATAAAGCATAAAAATTTTCTTAGAATTTTATATTATGCTTTTTTCTCTGTTATGATAGGTGAAAATAGTTGTGTCTGAAAATACTGTCTTGAAGGAATAATTAATATGAAAGGATGATGCAAATTTATCAAATTAGTATTTGTAGATTTGTATCTTATTTTAGTTTTAAACTGTATAATCTTTTTCAGTAATAATAAAAATCTTTTTAAAAATTTATTATTGAGAAAAAAACTTAACAATTTTTAAGAGTCACTTTTTCAACTATTTTCGATTTCCTGTTATATAAAAATTTCTACATTGGAGAAATATTGGTGAAGGAAATAATTTTAATAAGTATTTATTTTATTTTTATGTGGTTTATACTAATTTTCCATTGTTCATTGTACTATATACAGGAGCGCAGTTAAATTATAAACTATACCAGATATGTAATGAAAATTTCGAGTCCAACGATTATGTTTCTCTGTATAATTATTCAACTAAGGATTCAAATTTTTTTTAAATAAAGAATAAACTTAATTGACTTTCAGCGGAAAATGTCGTTTTAATAATAATAGCTTATAAAATTACCCATCTGAAATTATTTCACTGTCCATATTTAGTTTATTATTGTTTTTCACTTAATGAATCAATGATGTTTACCTTTCCATCCAGATTTATTAAGTTATTCTATTTTATGACATTTTATTCTAAAAAAAATATTGCATCCTTTGTTCGCAAAGTACAATTTTTCTAAATTAATTACATTATTTTTATTTCCAAGGAAGAAATCGCATCGCTTCAACAACGAACTGCTATTAATAAATCAATAATATTATTTTGAACAAAAGTATTAATCCTAGTGCATTTTAAATATAACATTTCATCTGAATTTCCTGTAACTAATTAAATATCACCCTTTACTTTTTAATCACTATTCTGAAATAGCTTTAATGCAAATATATTGGTTTCTTGACACGAAATTTTACAATTAAACGTTTGAACGGAACATATTTCCTTTACCTTAAACTAATCATTAATAATTTAATTTTAACTGTAAAATTATTAAGGTTAGTAAGATTTTTTATTAGAAAACTGTCTCCGTTAATATAATTTTAACATTCAGATTCGACAAGCTCAATATACGTATGTCTTAATTCACTTACATGTGTAAAACAGTTTAAATAACGTTTCGTCTCTTAAAGCGAAATGTCATGGACTTACTTCGACAGGATTTAAATTTTTCTGTACTTTCGATAAAACTATTTTGATTACTATATTTGAAACAAATTTGTCAGCCGGTAAATTATCCAGTCCATTCCATCAGTTTTAGTGCAGGACATTACGACAGTCAGCTCTTTCATGAAGACGACTTAATTATTGGGTAAACATATGCAGAGGTTGATCGCACATTTTTTAGACGATTTTTTTATCTCTGTAGGAAAAATTAGTCTGCGTGGAAAAATTTGTTTTCACCATAATTATATTTTTGATAGTATAAGTTTTCATCTCGTAACTAAAATTTCTGTTTATACGCAAAACGGGTTTTTTAAAGATGTGGTGGATGGAAAGCTATATGTTTTATCTCTTTCCGAACAGAGTTTTTAAGTTATTGAAAGACGCGATCAAAACCATTGGTATTTTGATATCTTTAGTCGCGATAAAAAATATTGTTAATAAGAAAGGAAAAATTGTCTAGGCCTGGCTTCAAGTAGAAAATTATTCCAAATACGTATCCAAGAAAAAACTCAGTTCTTCGAATATTGCAAAGATGAGGTCTTTAATGTTAAAAGAAAATCTTAAAAGTCAAAGATTTGTTGAAAAATCCTTAAAATGCTAAGTATCAACTGTAAACAAAGTTACTGACACTGATTTGAATTTTAAAAAGTCCAAAAAGTTCAACGATCATCATTTTTCTCCACCTCATATCGCTGAACGCAGAACACGCTGCAGAATTTTTTATGAAAACCTTTTATTAGGAGAAAAATGTTGTAAAAATAGATGAATCTTGTGTCTAGTTAAATAACTGCAGGAATAAAAGATCAATTTAGTATAAACAAAGCGAAGGAAAAAAATCATAAAATATGGTTTAAAGAATGTTAAGGATGTTTTTCTAAGGGATTTATAATTGTTACTGGTTTCTCATGTAACAGAAAATTAAAGTAAAGAGAGTGGAGGAAAATATAGCGATCAACTCCACATACTATCAGGAGCCTGTTTTATCCCCAATCTTCAAATATTAAAGACAATCTCTTTACCCACATTGCCATGAATCAATAGAATTGCATCAAGACAAAGCAAACAGCCACACATGAATTTTTGAGCTTTTTGACTTTTAAAATGCGCATTATCCAAACGTCTACCTACAGCCCTTTGAGGACTTTAGTAAGCTGTTTAAGGAGATTGAGACAAAGTAGCTCTTCCGATATTACAACAGGCATTATTGTCGTGAAAGTTACGATGTAGAAAGATATTTAAGAATGAGGATTATGAAATTGAAAAATTTAAAATACAAAAAAAATGTAAAATATTTCTGTAATTACGATATAAATCGTCTAATAAATGTGCGAACAGCCTATGTATTAACAGCTTAATTAACTGATATAGAAGTAGAAATACACTATATAACCGAAAGATTGTTTAAAACAAGAATTCTTCATCAAAAGTTTAATACCTGTCTTCCTTGTGTAAATGGTGAGACGTAAAGGCAAACATTTATTTGTATTTCATAAATCAAAAGATTTTTAACAATTTACGAGTTTCTTTTCTGATTCATCAATACCTTAAATTTTAGAAATTTTCCTGGTTTGTATCAATAAAAAATAAATCATAAATCAAAGATTTCAGCTGATTCTAAGAAATAAAATGAAGAATGGAAACATTCTCTGTTTAATTTATGATAATCCATTTTCAGATATAAATATGACAGGAATTTCGATAACATTTCATCTACAAACGTTTTTGCAGAAGCAATATCAGAAAATTGCTGTTGGATCCTAAGACACCACTTTAATGACTGGCTTTAATTGGCTTTGGAGAAGCTGGCAATAGGAAGAAGCCCCAAAGATAAGAAAAAATATGTCTAGCAGATATCACTCTAGGGGAACAAAAATTTCCCCGAAACACGCAAAGGAAAGGAAAAAGTTTCACTTAAGTGTTAGCAATCACGGTATCTCTGGGCTTCCTCAAAAAGAACTCTGGGACGTAATCACCTTCGTCACACAGCTTGTAGGTAATCGGCAAAATCGAGCAATGGCCCAGCGTTTAGTAAGCCGGGGAATATCTGTCTTCTAATACAGATATTCCCCGCAGTTATTTACTGGCAAATCGATCGATGGCAGCAAATCATTTCTTTTTCTACAGAGGATGATTGGTTGTTAGGAAAGGAAATAAGTTTTGAATATTTGGTTCTTGAAGTAATAATTTGGAGTTTAAATGGATCCTTCTGTGGATATGAATTATTAATTGAATTTGTGTTGAATTTGCTTTTGTTTGCCACAGCGTATTTGGAAAAATAATTTATTAAAAATAAAAGTCATTGCTATACAATTTTTTTAAATGTTCGCCTAATTTCACAGGTAGTATATTTCATAAATTTTTAGCATTCGAATTCAAAATTCTTAGAATGAAATTTGTGCGATTACTAAATTCGTGAACATTTTTTTTTACTTATACTTGTTCTCCATAATTCCCCTTTCAAATTTAAGACAGAAAGGAATATTTAATATCAAAGACTAAAGTTTAATGTCAAAATTAATATTTAACAAAATTTGGAAATTCTAAATAAGTGAATTTACATGAGTAAATCTGAAATCCCAGAAATGATGATTCGTTCGCCATTGCCTATCTGAGTCCTATTAATAGTCAGAAACCGATGCAGTCGATTAAACTTTGTTTGATAAGAATAGCTATTATATACTAAATGAAAAATTGATTACATTCGTTTTAATCGTTTACATCGTTATTCAATTCTGTCGAAATTTGCCCATGTGTCCCTTTGCTCTTTTCTGCTTACGTCAGTTGGATTCGAGTATTTGTTGGATTCGTATTTGATAACAACCATGAATCTTAAATATGTTTTTAAATCTTAAATTTGTGTATTCATAATTGGAGAACAAAAGTGGCAACCAATCCAAGTAACAAAAAAAATCCAAGCACTATTTTTCACGTTAAAGTATCAAATAAGCAAATCTTAACGTCAAAGATACTTGGTATTCCTCTTAGTTTTTCAAAAGTGTGACGTTCTTCTATTCGTCCCAAAATAGCCCTCGTGTCGCTTCAAAATGAGGCGTTAATATAACCAAATCAATCCCGATTGATTAAATAATTTTTTGAGATCATCCAACATTTTCGGTTTTGGTACTTATCAGGTTTACCACTTCTAGTCCTAAATGCCCTTGACTGTCTAGATCATTTGTGCAGCCTCCAACACAAATAATTGGTATATTTATCCCTTCATTTCGGACTGCCTTATTATGCAAAATACACCACATCTTAAAGCTCAGAATTATGAAGAGGCTACCAAAAGTGATACCTAATAAATTTTCCAATACTTATGGCACAGAATGCGTTCTTTATTCATTGAAATGCTATTCAAAACTCGTGTTTGGGTCGCTCATAAATTCAAATATCTAAATTGTGGGGTTTTCTCGTCAAAATTATTGGAATCCCTTCACGTTGCATCATCAAATTATTATTTGTATTCTGTGAAAAAAAACTATTCTTAACTACGATTCATGTATCTGAATATGCATCGTTCTAAGATATGAAAAGCTTTGAAGTGTAAATGCAACGAAATTTATTCGAAAAATATCATAACACTTCAACTAGTCCAGCGGCTGTCAAACGAAGAATAAATGATCTAACGTCATTCAGATATTTCTGGTTTCCATGTTTTCGGATGAAAACACTCCAGAAAAAGAGATCAGGAGAAAATTCTGGCATTAGTACAAACTGCTCCGTATGCAAATGTAGAAGGAACTTCTTCAATCGTGAAACCTCTGGCTCGACAACAATAATACGGAATGATTAATCGTCGCTTGAAGAATGGATCTGTTGGACAGAATGTATTGTTTGATGGAAGATAAATATGGCAAGAATTGCAATGCGATTGGTGGTTTCACGACGGAAGTTGGCCCTGAATAACCCGGAAAAATCATTTACAAGTCCTGGTCTTTTCTTTAAAGTGGTAATAAACAGCATAAATAATAGAGTTGGCAACCTCAAACTGTTTTGAATGTTTTCGTATGGAATTCCTACTTTCTTTGCAACCACTGATAAAAACTTTAAAAGTGTTTTGAATCAAATGGTTAATTAAACTCCTTCGCATTTACTCGCTTGGCATATATTCATATATAATATTTATTTTCTCAGTTTATCAAGAAATCTAGTATTTTAAAGTTTTACTACAAACTGATGACTCATATGCAAAATAAATTATCCATTCAATATATATTCATTCATTTTCAGAATTAACTGTTAACGATTTTATTTTCTGATATTCTATGGGTATTTCAAAAGTTGTTCATTTCAAATGAGATTTTATTTTTTCATAAAGTTTGAATGTCACAATGGTGAAAGTAATTTTAGCAGAAATAATCTGAATTATTGTAAATTTTGTTGGATAACCCATTTATCACAATTTCAGTCGTCTATAGTTAAATGACTATCCACCAATCATCATAAAAAAGGTATAGGTTCCCCATGGAAAATAGGCGTAATTTAGAATGTCTTATTCAGCAAGTCTTTTATTTGTACGCTCGGCATGGGAGAGGGAACTTTAGCCAGTCCTAAACCTCTTACTCAGGACAAGATTAGGCTTTCTGGGGGCCCTTAGGCAGTACAAGATTCGAGGTGCCCCTTTTCCCTTCCAAATTTTCAAAATCAGAAGTGTCTTATTGATTTTAATATGATATCTATGTAAGTAGTTTTTAAGTAATAAGTATTGCGACAAACTGGAATAACAGAACATTTAATTGCGAGGAACTTTCATGAGGGTTGGTTTCAGTATCTTGCGTATCAGTCGGGATAATATGGCGGTTCTGGCACAAGTTGACATCTGACCCCTCCCGCCACCAACCACTTCTTAGATAAGGAATTCTTCAGATAAGGAATTAATTATTTTTTTATTTTTCTTTCGGACTTTGAAAATTTTTTCGAGTGTTTTTAGGGACTTAGAGTTTTCTCGGCTTTTGTTCAATTCGAATTGATCTTTTCATTCTCTTTTTATTTCAACAACTAAATATCTATTTTCATTTTTTTTTAATTTTAATTTTTTTCATTTTTATTTTCATTTTCATTTTTTCATTTTCATTTTTATTTTCCTTTTCATTTTCATTTTTATTTTCCTTTTCCTTTTCATTTTTATTTTTTATTTTCATTTATTTCTTTTTTTTCATTTTCAATTTTTTTATTTTCATTTTTATTTTTTGTTGTCAAATAATTTTTTTCATTTGTTTTCAGGATAATTTCAAAATCTTATACATTCTTTTTCTCTCCTTAAATATAAAAAAGTTTACTTACACGCTAATTCTCATAAAATCTTTTGAAAATTAAAACAGTTTTACAAGAATATATTATTCTAATGAACCAGCTTCGATTTATTTTTCTTACATGGTTCAACTTCACTCTTCGTTTTGAGCTTATTTTTCCTTTAACAAATAAGGTTTTATAATATTCTGCCAATAAAATACAAGAGCAATAAAAATCTCTTAGGTTTGAATAAGTTAATGAAATGAAACTTAAAATTCCGTTCTTAACTGTTTCGGGAATAACAAAACATCAAACTCTTTTTAAGTTTGGTGGAAAGTTCGAATTATTTTCTTAAACTTGAAAGTGTTCGCATTATTCTTACAAACTCACGTTTTTCAGCGTTTTAATTCCTTTAATATAGATCAAATAAATTTAGCCCCAATAACAACAACCATTCAAGTTCACTTTTTCAGTTGTTTGAGCTTATTTTTCCATTAACAAAAATGATTTTAAAATATTCTACCAATAAAATACAAGAGCAACCATATTAAAAATGTCTTAGGTTTGAATAAGTTAACGAAATGAAACTTTAAATTCCGTTTTTAACTGTTTCGTGAATAACGAAACGCCAAACTCTTAAAGTTAGGTGGAAATTCGAATTATTTTCTCCAACTTAAAAGTGCTAGCATTATTCTTACAAACTCACGTTTTTCAGCGTTTTAATTCCTTTAACGTAGATAAATTAAATTTAGCTTCAATAAAAACAGCAACAATTCAAGTTCACTTTTTCTGTTGAACACATATCTCATCCATAAATACTTCCAAAAGACTGTGATTTCCTTCGAATAACGATAAAAAGCTTGCCTTGTGTTCGTGCGTTTGCTTCTATGCGTCACTGATTATATTATCATGAAAGTTTAGAGAATATCCATCATAGATAATTCTAGTCACGGATTCTTTTACATTAATCCTTCATAAAACATTCTTGTAATCTTATGTTTCCCTTAATTGTCCCATTCCTTTCTGTATCATTTTAGAGCGAATCTTATTAAAAACGTGTCAAATTTAGTTCTATGATAAGAAAGTTATCATGCTATCCTTTCCCATTATTGCCTCTTATCTGTCTTTTAAGATTTAAAATGTTACAAATCATCGGTTTTAGTCTTGGAAATAAAATCTTAGCGAATGAATTTTTAATCAGCTTTAGGGAAAATTTTATATCTTATATATTATTTCACTTTTCTAAGATGTGACAAAGTTTATATGTTCTTAAAATTTAATTCTTGTAAAAACTTTTTTAAAATGACTCAACTAAGTTCTCTTACATGTTTTAAGTTCACGCAATGTTTTGAACATATTTTTGCAATAATGAATGTGATTATCGAATATTCTATCATAAAATATAAAAGCAACCACATTAAAAATATCTTGGGTATGATTAAACTTTTCTTGCATAGTGAAATTTGGTACAATTGACCTAAAAATTTCAATTTTCCACGAGACACTTCAAATAAAAGATTCAAAGGATTACATTATACTCACACTCACAATTGCATGGTTGCATCACAAATTATTTTATCTTAAAATTTAGAGTATATTCGTCTATACTCATCATAGTTAATTCAAATCTCGCATGAAAAATTCCACTAATCTAAAATTTCCATCAGATTTTTGCGTACTTATCCGTGGCACCAATTATTTTATCATTTTTAAACTGAATCTGTTGATGAAGAAACGAACTGATTAAACATATCTTTCTTTCGTTACAAAAAAAGTATTAGAGTGATTTCTGCTTTTAGGGACTTATATTTATTACGACTTTCTTCTTAATTTCTTATTTTTTCAATCTTATTATATTTTACTCTTTTTTAATTTCTAATTAGTCAGCTCTGACTAATTTTTCTTACATGATTTAAATGCACTTTGATTTTGGGGACATCTCTTCCAATGACGGGAAACGATTGATTTTTTCTTGCATAACGAAATTTGTCGAACTTAAACTTGAAATTTCGATTTTCTATGAGTTTTAGGAACGAAAAAAAGTGTAATTATTTTTAAGTTGGCTGCCTTGGGTGAGAAATTGTTTCAAGTTAAAGAAATAGACTTCTTTTTAACGTTTCAGGGTTTAATTATTTTCTCAAGCTTAAAAGTATTGGATTTATCTTAACAAACAAATGTCTCGATTGAATCTTTTTCTCCCTCATACCTTAATTAAGTTAGCATAAAAATAGATTCTTTTGAATACATCAATTTATTTTTATTAATAACATTCATTAAATTTATCTTTCTTCGAGCTTTTAAGGAAAATTATAGAAAAAAACAGAATTTGTTAATGTTGAATGCTTTAGTTTAAAATTGTTCCAAGTTAGAGAAATAGACTTTATTTTAGCGTTTCAAGCATGAGCCATTTTCTTAAGCTTAAAAATCGTCGGAGTTATTTTAACAAATGAATGCTGCCTGAAAATTCTCTTCCTTCCATCTCTAATTTTAATTACTTTGCCATAGATCAATGTTCTATGAAATATATAATTTTCCTTCAATAATATTAACCATCAAAGAACATTCTTTGTTAAATGCCTATTTTATTCATAAAGAGTTACAAAGACTCTGATGTGCTTCAAATATAAGATTAACGATAAACTTGAAATTTTGATTTTCTATCAATTTAAAGAATAAAAAGATGCGAAACTATTTTAAAATTGCTTGATTTAAGTGAAAAATTGTTTTTAGTTAGACAAATTGACTTAATTTTAAGAAATAGCATCTTTCAACATTCCCAAAAGAAAATGGATTACTCACTGTCTCATGCAAATCATGCACGTGCAGATATAAAATTCTTAATAACGTTTCATTTAGATAAAAGATATCTCATTGGCATTTCGATTTTCTGTCAGTTTCAGGAATGAAAAAACGTGTAATTATTTTAAAGTTGGCTGCCTTTGATGAAAAATTGTAAAGAATAGATTCCATTTTAACGTTTCAAGGTTTAATTATTTTCTCAAGCTTAAAAGTGTTGACTTTATTATAACAAACAAATGTCTAGATTGAATCTTTTTCTCACTCCTGCCTTAATTCACTTAGCATAAAAATAGATTCTTTTGAATATATAAATTTATTTATATTAATAAAATTCAATTTTCAAAGGTTACTTCTTTTTCAGAACTATTTTAAAGTTGATTCCTTTAAGTGAAAAATTGTTTTTGTGAATTAGAGAAATAAACTTCATTTTAAAGCTTGAAGGTTGAATTATTTTCTCTGGATTAAAAGCATTCCTACACTAGAATTTCCCTTATCAATAATTTTATTTTACTAGATGCAACTACAGGTACAGTTTATTTTTATCAGTCTAGGCATTTTAATTTTTATTCAACCCCACATCTGATTTCAGCAAAATTGCGTAAGTCATTGGTTTTATAAATGTCTTGTACTACTTATAGTTTAAATAAACTAAAGATATTAAATATAATATCTAAAAAAATATGACGTTTAGGTTCTTTCTGAAATGGAAACTGAATATAACTTTATATGGTCGATAGTTGAGTTTATGAATTGATGAGAAACTGGTGTTCGAAGCAAACTTGTTGGAAACCTAATAATTTTTTTAAATTGGTATGTTCAGACCAATTTTAGAACTTCTTTAAAAGATAATGCAAAGCTATGGAAAAAAACGCATGTACCAATAGAGTATTAATCTTACTTTTCCCGTTGAAAAATATTGCGCGTCTGAAATGTTATATATACAAATGTATGCATTTTATTTCCTATTACCAGGCACATCGTAAGTACAATATGTTTAGAATGGCATGGAAAAAATGTTTTTTTTTGCTGACTGATGTCTGGCGAATTTCTGGATATAAAACTATTCTTATTGGGAAGCTGTCAGCTGCTTGTTATAGATGAGCTCTGTAAAGAGATAAATTTGTCTTAATTCTAAAGTTTAAAAGTTTATACCAGACTATAAATTATAATGATTTTGTGGGATGAGCATTATTTTTTTGTATTTTATATTAATATATGTTCTTCACAATATCTGACTTAAGCATTTGAAATCTTCTATAGATTGTATAAGCATGCATGATATTTTTTTTCAATTTGGCAAAAGAATTACATTTTTGAAAAGGTCTTACATAAGTATCTCATGCTGCTTAAACTTCCAGCGGGCTCGCCTCCGCAAATTTTAAGACAAACGGGATTTTCATACCCTGTTCTCAGATTAGGAGTCAAAATTGTCTGAAGGTCATTGCTGTACCTTCCTGCGACCCCTTTCTTCAGGATTAAATAGGTTTATCCGAGTTTCAAGGTGATTTCATGCTGTTTTATGCTTCTGTCGTAAAGTCTTAACGTTTTAGTTTGTTAATTATATATCCAGTGCGCATTACGGCGACTTAATATTTCATTTTACATTGTCAAAAATATTTAATATCTAATAAGCCTGCTAAAATCCACCAATCCGAAGAATTTTCTTGAAAAACTTTGCCCTCATTCTTATGAAAAAACGGCTTACTACTTGAACCCAAAAAATGCGATCGTCGCCATATGACATTACCATGTCTTTATGTCGAAATTATACATCACAACCTGAAAAAGAAAGTGAACATCAACCAGCATTGCGAAGGAGGGCTTGCGGTTTGTGTTTGAAAGAAAGAAAACGATTATCAAAATCCATGAAATGCAGTAGGTGCAACATATTTACTTGAAAGCGTCACTCTTTAACCAAAGTTCAATATTTCGAATGCATGGACAGTGATTAGAAACTAAGAAGAAAATCTTTGTTGTGCAATCTGAGTTTGTATTATAGTCTTTTCTATTATATATTGCTTGATAAAATAGATTTATTAAGCCTCATTACTTTCTTTACAAATACCGTAGCAGAAAGGAAGAAATTTATTGTGTCGTAAAAAGTACGACACGCACCTTCTCGCGTAAAAAATTATAGCGCGCCCGCTGAAAGGTTAAACGTCATTTACTATTTTTAAAGGGAAAATAATTTAAATGGAATCACAGTTCTGGGAAAATTTATGTCACATATAGATCTGTATTACTAGTAGTTCTTTGAGCAGTAGACCTCGTTTCCTCGAAATAAAAAAAAACTTAAGATTTTCTACTCATCGAATTTCTTAGCGAATATTGTTATTCCTTGTGAAGCCAGCATTGATTGAAGGACGTCATAATTTTACTCTAGAGGAGGTACACTGGTGTCTAAAAATTTAGCACAATTCTTAAGATGTGACCAATTTGGAGTTGATATGGATACAATGTTTTGCAATCAGTTGCGGAGAGCGGAGGTAAATACAGTAGTCGGAGATCACATATTACAGTGCAAATCTCGTCAAGGCGGCATTTAGGGGGGTGGGGGGGACCAGAAAGTGATAAAGACGAAAAGGGATTTCGACTCATTCCGTTTCATAGAAAGCATGTTAAAGGGACAAAACTTTCATCAATGATTATTGCGTAATATTTACAAGCATTTTCGTAAAAATGGTACGAATATTCGGGAAAACATAAAGGTTTTCTTAAAAATCCTCATGGGTTTTGCTTATTGCATACAGTATTTTCTACCAAATTATAGGAAACTTACAGAATACGTGACATTAGTTCAGAGAAGCGTTGTATTAAAATTTGAAGTAAATACATTGAAAGATAAAGGAAATGTGAGTATTTGTATTAATTAACTTTTAACTGTGCACATGCGCGAAACAGCATAATTTCAAAGTCAGATATATAGGGCAGCTTATATAAAAATTGCAGTTCGCTACCGTTAAGATTAAGAAATATTGCAAGATCTGAATTGCTTTTGTTCTCTAAGAGAAGCAAAATGATGAGCATTTCCTCACAAACTGATACTTTTAAAAATTTAATCTAGGAATAGTAATCGACGAAAAGAAATTTTATGTTGTAATTTGTATACCGAATGTATTAAATTTATATGTACACATGAGTATTCAGGAGATTCAACTTGCATACAATTCAACATTACTCTTCGAAGATTCAAGTTTAAAAAATATCAGTTTGTGGAAAAATACCTCATCATTTTGTTTCTCTTAGAGAACAAAAGAAACACTGCATGTTATAATCAATAAACATGTGGAAAAATATGGGATTTTTGAAGAAAACTTTACATCTTCCCGAAAATTAGTGGTATTGCTATGAAAATGCATGCAAATATCATGTACATTAAACGAAATCATTGATGAAAGTTTCATATCGTTATGAGTTTTCGGTAAAACGGGATGAGTCGAAATCCCTTTTCCTCTTCATCCTTTTCTGGTCGCCCCCTAAATGCCCTCATGACGAGATTTTCGCTGTAAAATGTGAGTTCCGACTGCTATATGCTCCACGGTTCTCCGCAACTGATTTCAAACCATATTTCACATCTTAAGAATTGTGTTAAACATTTGGACACCAGTGTACCTTCTTTGTCCCCATATATTCACTATCTTACAAAGCCATATTTACAATCAATGCACAATACTACACATCAAAATTGTGTAGAAATTTTGCTTCCAAACAAATACAAACACTTTACAAAAATAAAATGCAGAAGCGGGTGTGTTAAAATATTTCAGCAATGCAATGAAAAATAAAAATCTTATAAGACATTAATTTCCCAAGAAAGCAATTTTTACCATCATAACCTTAGCAGTGGCAATAACACTTGTATATGGAAGAAGTATCTTGATGAATAATTGAGATTGGTATTTTTTTCACTATTGTTTTCATATTGTTGTGAGAAATATGCAAAAAAAACGTTACACGGATAGCAGATAATCTTTTTCAACTTTTTATAATATGAACCCTTTTGTAGAATCACTGAAGGAGAACTATTCACGAAAAGAGAAAAACAAGATTAGATTGAACTGAACAGAAAAAGCAACTGTCAACAAGAAACAAATATTTTATTGCTCTCTCCCTCTTTTATTAATGAGAATTCTTTTCTCAAATCTTTGCTTTAATCCGTATTAATACTATGACAGTGAAATATCTGTTTTATCGGTATGAACAAAATTACCATTATATATGTCTGCTTTTACCGCATTAATGAAATTGCAAACAAATGTGTTTTTTATCAGTTAAAATTGATAAAATTAACGGAAATTAAATTAAAAATTAATAGAACTTGAATTAAAAATTCTTTTGCATTATACAGAAAAGCGCAAATGCAGCTGCTTCTGATAGAATACACGAAAAGCAAAATTAGAACTATTCTAATTTCTATTTTGCTTTTCTACGTTCTATTTTGCTTTTTTGTGTTTTATTTTAAGGTTTTATTAATGCCTATTTTTTATAATTTTTAACTTATTTTTCGAAGTTCTAATTTTTTTTTTATCAGTATTTACATGGTTAAAGTTGCACGTTTCGCCTTTACTAAAATAATTCAAACGTTTTAATGGCACCAAAAACGCCATTGACTCGCCAAAAGATCGAAATAAGTAAAATGGCCAAAAGTCGAAACGAATTTAAAAAATAAGAAATAACACATATACACCTAATTCCTTCAAAAAATATTCAGGCAAAATTCGAAGGAAATCGTGCAACGCGTTTGGCCGTAATCTCGTAAAAAATAAATTTACAGACAGACAAAGTGCTCAATGATGGAGTTAAAACGTAGCCCTCGCTTCGCTTGGTCAACTAAGCTTTCTAATAAGTGTTTCTGAGCTAGAGAGGAAATTACTTTTTGCATCAAATTTATTTATTAACTATTTTAATCATTTTTATTAAATTTATTTAT
>BGPR01000037.1:1815404-1869884 GCA_013235015.1 Araneus ventricosus
CTATTTTAATCATTTTTATTAAATTTATTTATTAACTATTTTAATCATTTTTATTAACTTGAATTTATTTAGTAACAAATTTATTTATTGCAAAATATGAAATAACTTTCTGACTAATGATTTCTAAACTTCATCACGTAAAAACAAGCCGCTTGATTTTGGCATTCTATCATGTTTCTTTTACTAATAATGTTTTATTAATTAATTTAATCAATTTTTAAACTTAGTCAATTTATAATTGTCATGTTTCTTTTACGTTATTTTCATCCGATTCTTCCGTCCAACTAGATCCAAACTTTGTTGCACATGTACAATTGGGGAGTAAATAATACAGGTTAAATTTCATACTCCTAGCTTATTGCGTTTTATAAATTATCGTGTTCATATATACACCAAAGCATAAAACGACAGAAGATAAACCTTTTGACGGATTTAGTCCAAAAGTTGACACAGTTTGTGCATTTCCAATAAAAATATCACATACTAAATTTCTCTCATTCACCTTTTCTAGTTTTTTAATCACCATGTTTAGATATGTACGAGTAGACAAATCAAAAGGCAGTCAACTCTTTGATGAATATCCATATCATCAAAGTCCATCCATCCATCAATCGAGTCATATATTTAAAATTATTGGCAAACCAGAGGACCAGCCCAACAGACCCAACCATTGGACTGATTTCGATAATTTTTATATCCTATGGAAGCTTATGACGACTAGATTTCCTTCGAAAGGATGGTGGTCTCTAAAGAGAGATTTTACTGTTTCAAAATTATGCGATGGTTCTACATTGGATTGATCTGATGTAATATTTTAATCTCAGGATCTCTTTTAAAATAGGAAATATTGTTCTGTTTTGCCTCACACGAAAAATGAACCTACAAAGTGAAAAAAGACTTTAAATTTGAATTACATTTCTGAACAATGTTATGTTTTATATTCAGATATAAAACGAAAGACAAAACAAACAATAAATTATATTTTCCATTAGCATGTTAATTAAATAAGATTATTTAATATTTGTAGGTAAAATATTCGGTGGATTGAAAGATAATACTTGCTTACCTTATGCTTGTCATTTACGTTAAATTTATTACAAAAAATGCTTTCTTTTTAGTAGCTATCGATTTTAAAATACAGGGTGTCTCAAAAAATGTATGCACTGTTTAACGAGTCATAACTTTCTGATTTTTCTTTTTTTGAGGGTGTGATTAAATGGAAATAATGAGTGGACCGAGATTAACTTTTGTGAAAGTAAATTTATTTTAAAATGCTATTGGATGTATGAAAATGTAGCAGAAGTACAAAGACAATATTGCAGGGAGTTTCAGGAAGATCCACTGGCGCGGCTTATAATGGAACTGTTCAGAATGTTCATAAACAACGTTCCAGAAGACTAAGAATATCAACGAGCTACACCAGCCAAGAAAGAGTACTGAAAAGTTAACGAAAAACGTCCGAAAAATCTGAAAGACTAAGAAATCGTGAAACTGATATCCTCAAATCAAGTGTTTATCTCATTTTATGACGTTGCCAATAGAAAAGTTACATTCCAACAATGGTACATGCTATCAACGAAGATGATACGGAACAAAGAAAAAAATTTTGCGACTGATACTTTCAAAATATGAACAGGATGCACGGTTTTCAGGGAAAATTGTTTGGAACGACGAAGCTACGTTTAAATTACATGGCACAATTAATCGGTCTAGTTGCAGTTACTGGGCAACTGTAAATCCACACGTTACACAGGAATTACGAGCCACAATTGAGCAAGAATGCGCCGCAATACCAGAAGAAATGTTTGCTGAAGCTTGTGAATCAATAGCCCACCGTTATCAGCAGTGTATTGACCAGAACGGTAACACCTGCGGTAGGAGGAAAAGTTAAACATTTTATGTAGAATCTTTAGCAATTTAAATATTAATTATATGCGAATAAAAACTGAAGGTATAATCATTTAAACTGTGTATACATTTTTTGACACACCCTGTGTAAAGATTTATACTAGGTGTAAATGGAGTTTATTGTGTTTATTTTTTATACAATACATTGCATATTTATTACTGTCAATATGATAAACTGTTATTATTAATAATAACTGGAATATTTATGTGTTTATTATCAATAATAACCGCCCTCAGTATTAATAATAATCGATTAATCACATTCACCGTAAAATATTGTTCATTGGCCATTCGAGGCATTGGCTCCTCTTAACCGAGTTTCACGAATCAGGGAAAGAGTCAACGCGTTATTGGTTGCCATAAAAGGATTGAGTGGATTTCCACGTATTGTTGGAGGCGCAGTAACTTGATCACACGAGTTTCTACAATGAGTAAGCATCAGAGTCTTAGTTTATCGTTATGCGTTTCTGCTAGAGCGTTTAAGCGATCAAAATAACAGTTTATCAATATTAGAAAATCATATTTTTATAGTGATTAATTATAAAACAAAATTGTATATTAAAAATTATATTTTCTCAAGTTTAGAGTTATTTATAAAGCAATAAACGGCGTTTATTTATTTGTTTTACTGTGAAATAGATGAGCATTTTTTTTATGAATTACATGTTAAAATTACTTAATTTACCATAAACCTTACGTAGTCAAGTATATAAATAATATCTTTTTTCATTGAAAACGTTCAGAATAAAGTAAAAAATGCGTCTGTTTAAAAAGTGTGAGTATGGGTATTTAGGTATATATACAATTATCAATTTTTTTAAAAAAAATCTTCAAATGTATTAGAATCAGTGGCGTAGCTAAAGAAAGCGGAGAGGGAGGTCTGCCCCGGGCGGCAAATTCAGACATGGAAGAAGACATTTTTATAACTAAGGAGAGCAGCAGCACTTGCTCAACCATTGTATACATAAAAAACTAACGTATTTCGTATTTTTCGCTTTTTATCGGTAAATTGCCGATATGTAAAATAAAGACTGATGGTGGACACGCCACTTCGCGATATATCGCCAGAGATCAGGGGCGTGAAACGACGAATAACGTTACTAATAAAATGTTATTTTTCCTGGAATTCATTCTTTTTAATTTTGAGGTTTATGTGTCCTATGTAACTTACAAAGGAAGGTCGGCATGTTGCAAGTTCGCCCTGGGCGGCAAAAGTCACAGTTACTCCACTGATTAGAATCACATTATGTATGATGGTTTGAAAAAGCGACTGGGAAAATACATTAGACTTTACACGTTGGTTCAACTCTTTTATTTTTAATGTTTTTATCAACCATTATTTATTACACAACATTGTTCCATTTTCGGTTTCAGCCAACCCATGTTAAGGGGACATACGACTCTTAAACCTCGAAAAAATGGGTGGAAATAGTCAAATTCGATTACTTATATCGCTGAAACAATGCAATTCACAAACTCAGTTTTTTCTAGAAAAATATCTGTTCTTTCTTTTATAGTACACACATTTTAAAACCTGTATATTGGTATGTATTTTTTTTGAGAGAGTAATAAATATCGGTTTAATTTTTGGAGAAAAATGAGAAAGTCACCTTGCGCGCATGATTACGGATAAAATATTTGTCTAAGCACAATATTTGGGGTATCTAAGTAATCCAAACAGTCTGTTTAAAAACCTCAACCTCAATTTATGAACATTTAAATTTAATTTCTATTTTATGTACCAATTTAAAATAAAAATGTTAAAATTTCAAACTTTTCTAACCCCAGAAAAAACAGGGAAATAATATTTTTTTTTATAAAATAGAAAATTTTCGAGGTTTAACAGTCGTATGTCCCCTTAAAGTTCAAAATAAAAATTTTCAACCTCACCTGTGAATACATGTTATTTATATTTTCTTTATATCTAATTTATTTTAGTTTTATTAAGCTAACGAATTGTTATGAAGCTATAAGAACTTATTTGGAACGGATATTCTAATTTTCGACCGTGGTCAAATGAAGATAACGACACTTGACTCGACAGCCCTATCTCTAACATTTAACCATGCAAGCTGTTGGGTTTTAGTCTATCCAACCATTAACAGACTTAAACAGAATAATAATGCTCAAAAATCATAATGTTTATTTATTGTTTTGTTTTAATTTAAAAAATGAAACTGCTAAGGCTCTCACCCCAAAATATATCATTCAATGAATTTCATTAATCTATGTATTAGTATTGTGACAAATTCGTCTTGTGGGTGTACGTGAATACAGTCCAAAAAGCAGGGTTACAAAAATAAAGCTCTTTATTTTACAGGTATTCTAAGCAAAGAAACATAACACAAATATTAAAACAGCACTTGTAAAAATTCACAACAGAGATTACCATTAAATCTCCAATAAATATTTTATGTTCGTGTTTTAAAATTAAAAATTGCTCATATTTAACTCACCACTTACTCAGCCCTTAATTATTTGTAACCTGATGTTAATTCAATTACAAGCCATTATAAATTACTGCGTTCTAAAATTTGAATTCACTATCCTTATTTCTCTTACAATTATCTATTAGGATTTGCAAATCACATTTTGCTCCCAACGATACCAATAAAAAATATGAAATGTTGTTACGCAATTGGTGTAGCAGGTTTAAATCAGATTTTCGATATATTCTAATAGCAGTTGAGTGACAATACATTAGAATAAGTCAAGATCACTAATATTACGAAATTATAGAATTAAACTTTATGGATTATATCTCAAGTCACCATCCCACAAATTGTGAAATGCCACATATTAAATGTCCCAATGTGTAGATGCAAGGTACGAGTGATATTTGAGATTTATCACCGAATTCTAGAGCTGTGATGCGCTTCTCACATTCGAAACTCGCCGATGAATTGTCTGATGAGGACAGTGAAATGAGCGATTACGGTCAGAAACATTAATAATTTAATTTATGAATATTAACAACTTTGTGTAGCAAAATTAGAACTAGTGATGGTATTAAATTTGACTCGCACCGACTGTAATCTCACCATCGAATAAGGGCAATATTCCCTTGACGAATCATCAGAAGTAAGGGATTAAATTAATACGCGTATAAATAAATACATGGCAAGAGAATTTCTTAAGGGATTTCTGGGAAAAATCGAAGTTCAAATTTATTCTCAGAACTCTCAGTTGAAAAGATGATTAAACTTTGAAACCGCAAATTGGTGCCGGGTTAGTTGTCATTTCATAACAATAAATTACTAGCAATTTAGTTCTATTCAATTTAGACATGTATAAAAGATCTAGGTTTCTAAGTTGCGATTGAAGTAAAATTAAAGTTTAGAATAAAATTTAGAATTGTAACCTTTATGATAAATAAGATGTGAAATCGCTTCTTCCACAGATGTAATGCGACAAAGAGCTATTATGATAGTGACATGCAAATAACAGGAGAAATAGATAAATATAAGTTATTAAGGATATTTTAGTAGATTGGGCAACTTCCACAGCATGACTTTGAACATCGTTTCATGGGTAAACTATAAATTATAATGGCTTCAAACGAGCTAAGATGTCAAGAAGAATGCTGAGTAAGGACGCGTAATAAAATACATCGCGTCTCTTTCAGTAGACTAAAGTCTTTCTACAAATAATGCTTACAACTCAATTCTTTTAGATGGTTCGAGTGATTTATTTATATAGGTAAGGATCAAGCTACGAGGATGGATCCAAAGAAAAGTTTACAAGGGTACTAAGAAATTATTTATTAACATTAGACAGAAAATACAAAATGGAATTAAGAGGCATACTTACCGACCACTTTTTCACATAATCGCCAAATCTATTTACCTGAACGCAGGACTAACTTGCCTAACCCGGCTTGGTAGAAATCACGTCCCTGCCCATAGAGCCAGTTTCACATCACTGTTTGAAGAAAGGCCACACTGACTCCTCCACTGGGTCACAAGGGCCAAGACCTAACTAGTTCATCATACCAACATATCGCAGTTTTGAATTACGCGAAGATTTTAACTGCTGATAATTTCCACTCGTAAACGTGATCTATAACTGCAAGCAATTGTCAGTGGAAAGTTACAGATGCATAAATCTCCTTAATCAAAATTATAATGTTTAATTTCATTGTGTGAATTACCTACATACGTTACTTATTGTAAGTTTTTAGGAAAAATCTCATATCATTCAATACAGTGTAAATGTTCAATTTCATTATGTAGGTCCGTTATTGTTTTTTTATTAATTGGTCGTTAATAAGAACATCTAATTATTATTTCGTATGATTGCTTGCATTGCAAATTTTACAATATAATCAAACTAAACTGTGGCGGGCGGATTGATGGTGCTTGCGGGCCGTAGTTTGGAGACCCCTGTGCCAATCAAACAAGCTGTGCCAAGTTAAGATGTTTTAAAATTTACCTTAAAACTTCAAACGAAAAAAGAAAACGAATAGGTGAAATAATGAAAACGCATCCAAAGTAGCTAGAAAGTAAACTATAACTTAAAAATAACTTCAAAGCAACTCCTGAAAATTCTTCTTGAACGTGAAGTGCGAAACTTATTTGCGACGAAAAATAAGCTACTTTGAATAATTTGATTATTTTCAGTCCTGAATAATAAAATAATAATTTCTAAATATTTGATCTGGCATGACATTCAAATGTCATATGTGAGTTTAGGGAGTTTTCAGAAAATTCTCCAAAATCATAAAATAACATTGCATCTTTAACTTAACACTACATCAAACATTTGAATGTAGTAAAAGGATGACAAACTATGTAAGCGTATGAAACCTAGGATGCTTTGTCACATACTGAAATCGAAACCTAAAGAGCGAACATCTCAATTAATCAGGAAATGACAAAAATATATTATAAGTGGCACGCATTATGGAAAAGATCCCATTTTACATCAGAAGCCCACGGTTTCGCGAATGTCTGTTGATGCTGTCAGGCGGCGTTGGTTCCAAGGAGTTTGGACAGGATAACGATCCCAGCGCTGAATCAATGAAACAACATACACGCTTTACAACTGTACAAGCCCTCACTTAACTGCAATAAGTTTCTGCTTATAATGTTTTCTGTTTCATCTTATAGCATAACTTTGAAGTGGAGTCTCTACGCTTTCCATCCCCTTTCCCGTTCAGAAGATTTCCTAGTAAATTGATAACTTCAACGATATTGTGATGCATTACGCCGATAGCTTATATGTTTTTCTGGGAATGAATTTTTGGCAATTAATTAATTAATTAATTGTCATTTAAATATTATTTTAATATTAACATCTGTTTCTCCATATAATGATATTTGGACTCCGAAATTGTGTTTTAGATATCAGTTGAAGCGAAAGGATAAATAGCTCATTATATAAAAATGCATCAAATGTTTAAAAGTCGCTTCAGGAGTTGTGTGCTAGGTTGGTTGAAAAGATTTAATTTGAGAAATTACTCTTTTACTTTTAAATTAGAACATTTTACAGTGAAAAGCATAATGAGTTATTGGAGGTATGTAAAACACCAAATGGTATCTTCAAAGATTTCAGAAAAAGTTATTCTGAGAAATTTGAAATTTTTTACAGTGATTTAATAATTGAGATGCAATCACTTTAACAGTATGGTGCAGTGAATGGTATTTAAACCTTAATATATACTTTTTTGTTCTGTATCTAACGTATTATACATACATACTGCATTTATATAAAAATATATTTATTGAGAATAAGCAGCCTTTTTGGCAAATCACTCTCCAATGTTTTTTAAAAAAGTATAACGTGTGTCTTGATTTTTTAGGGAAGAAACCCTTGCACGCCTCTAAGTCTCTAAAGTCGATTTTCAACTAACATTGAAATGAAAAATTACATCAACATTTTTATACAAAAGAAACTCTTCTTTGAAACTAAACAGCTTTTGTTTTCTGCATTTAACCACTAGATTATTAAGCAAAGAATTTGTGTCACTTCATATTCTTGGTAACTAATGTCACTGCGGTAATAAGTTAAAGAAGCTGGGCTATTTATAAAAGTGGCAGCGTTAGAGGTGTTTACGGTGTCAGTATACAATTTTTCAGGAAGCTTAAGTATTAAAGAAATAAATTTTTGATACACTTTGAAAGAGATATTATTAATATTTTGTGCCTTGAAGAGATAAATAGGAGATTAAAAAAGCAAAAACAGCGTGTTAAAAAACCTTAAAGTGTTTTTGCTGCTTCTATCGCGAAGAAGTTAATGTTTCTTCTTTATTACAAAACCATTCATTTTCACCTTCAGAAAGCCAGATAATATGGCTATCGAAGTATTTGAAACTTATATAATTAATTAAACCAAGGGAAATTAATGCACCAATTTAGCTTAAGTGTTTTTCTATTTGAAAGATTGAAATTCTGCGGACATAAATAGAACGTGTGTCTTAAGTTACCTCGGCTAGTTAGAAAAAAGAATATCCTTTTTAAAATTTTCCTACCAAAAGGATAATTTTAGATATAACTGTATCTATTAATGAACTTGCAAATATTTAAGTTTGTAGTTATTTACAGGATTTTCTGTTTTAAGTAGAATATATGCTACTGATTTTAACTTTCAGAAATCCATAATTTTCTTTCTTTCCATTAAAGGCTTATTTTTCGAAGCTATATTCAGGGATTTCTACTACCAAAATTATAATTTTCATAATATAACTCCGTTATCTAACTCTTTAAATCTCAACAATTAATTCTACAGCGAAAATATTCTTAACCAACTATTAATGGCAATTTCACAGAAGAAGCTACAAAAAGAAATAAAGGAAAAACATTTTATAGATCATGAACTCGGGCGAAAAGTTCTTCCGCAAGACCTTTCTTCCCGAGGAAGCGTTCCACTTTTCTGTACGTAGTTTACTTTTTCTTTCTTCGTTTCCTTTAAAGCGGATTAATTATTTCTTACTTGATCTTTAGTTACAGAATCCATGATTTATGATCCAAGTTCCAAAGTTGACTGGACACCGGAAAAGTGAAACCACGCTTGCAGCGGTTAACCCTTTCCCTGTGAGGATTCTTTATCTTTTTTTACTTCTTTCTTCCTTCTTGTGGAATCCTGGTCTTGTGGAATTGATTCCCGTTTTATTTCACGCTCATTCTCTTTTTCGCACTCCATTCTTTTGTTGGGAAGTTTTGCGGCTCAGAAGAACGGATTGTGAGTCGTTTTAAACTTCACCCTCGAGGGCAAAAGAAGGCTACAAGGGAAAGAACTTGTACGCTACAGGGAGGAGAAGAGAAAATTAAGAGTTATGAAAGCTTTTCGGAATAATAGTTGTTGGCGGACTCCTTTGTTCCACATTCATTGGAGCAAAGTTCTCTTGCTCAGATTTAATCACATTTGCATCTTTACATTTAATGGATCGGGCCGGTGCGATTGTTTTTGTTTTTATTCAGTTACTCATTAAATGGCTTTTGATGGCGGTGTTAATAAAAGAGAATTAGCTTTACAATTAAGGTTTGTTCGTCGATATCTGAATTTTAAATAGCGACTTTAAACTTAGATTCTTTGCGCTTGCCATTTTACCACCTGATATATTTGTCAAAGTAAATGTTACCATTTTTAAGTAAATGCCTGTTATTTGAAGATTACTTCTTAACCTTCTAAGGAAATTAGACAACGATATATACCTAACCTTCTTACGTTAGGCAACGTAAGAAGGTTAGGAATATATTTTTCTATCATTTCCTATAATATCGTTGTCTAAATTATTATACTTCATATTATACAAATTATATTATAATATTTTAAATTTGCAAAGGAATAATTATTCACTTCGTTGCAAAATTATTTATATCCTTTCGAAAGCATTACAGATAAAGAGTAATTAAAAATACTTCAAGTTAGAATGTTAAATGGGTGATCGAAATTTCATGCTTCCCAGTGAAGGATTCTGCAGAAAATAAGCCACAAATTAAAACACCAGAAAAACGATATGCCATTTTTAGCTATTACTATTGTTACCTTGTTATTTAGTATTGCTAGCAAAAAGTAAAATTTATTTGGAATTAAATTTACTACTGAAACAATGAAAAGAAATGATATATTATAAAGCACAAGATATCTCTTAATTCAAACATTAATAATATATAGATATAGATAACTCAATTTCGAATTTACATTAGAAATTAAAGCATAGCGGAAAAGAAAATAAATCTTTAACGAAAATATATTTATAAGTTTGAGTCCATGTTTTATAAAAGCATTCTACTTTTCATTTAAACTTAAATATACAGAGGCTTTTCATTAAGAGAGTGTATTGTTATTGAAATCAGATTTGCCTGTTGAGAAAAAAAGTTATTCCTTTCGTTATTAGCCTTTTGAGAAAGAAGTTTTGTTCCTTTCCTAATTAGACGATCCATCTCAAAACATACTCATCTATTTGATGTTTATCGCATAACAACTACAGTGTAAATAAGTACCTTTATATAACTTAATTTTCTTTTAAAATCTTAAAAACTGCAATTGAAAGAAACAATGATGAATGTTTTTTTCCTTAAAAGCAAACTCGTCCCAAAAATGGTTAAATGTTTGAAATCAATACCAGCCTTTCAATCTCCGAAATTATAATACTTTTCTTCATCTAATACAAGTATTGGGAACAACATGAATATCGAGTAACATTTGAGACTTAATAAATAAAAATGAATTCCATGATTGACAACAAATCTATAATTATTTATTTAAACAGAAAACACTCCAGGCACACAGATTCTAAATTTTTAAATAATTAGAAGAAATTTCGAGAAAAGAATATTTTTAGAGATGATTCAGAATCCTTAGAATATTTCACAGCTTCAGAAAACAGTAAACATGCGAATTTTGTTTCAAGATAGATTATTAATTTATTAGCATAATTTTTTTACCCTGATCTCCAAACCTCAGGTTAAAACCACAAAACATTTCGCATCTTAAAGCACAATTGGATTAGTTTAATGAGAATTTGAAAATATATACTAATATCATGAAGTAACTAAGTTTCTTTCCTCCATTTTCTTTGACTTCGCTGATAAAGTTATATAAAGTTATACAACAGCAAAAATGTGTAAAAAATAACACAATATATTTCCAGAATCGTATGGCTAATGAGAATTGTTGCGACTTTACTAGAATCATAACGGATCTTCATGTTGAAAATGGATTTTTGATCACAGTTTTCGACAAAAAACGCCATTTCTCAAACTTGCAGAATTTTAAAGGTTATTGTAATTTTCTTTTTCCTGAGCATCCCAAATAGGCTCTCTGAGGATATAAGTTCGGCGACCTTGTTTGACACGCCAGTTGTCAAATAACCTCTTTCTCCGGAAAATCTTCAACAATCTAATCTCTGTTATCTCACGCTATTGTTCAAGAAAAGGAAATCGTCTCTGACAGCTCCCTAGATAAAGCTTGCATAAGATTTAAGATCTCCATTCTTACAGCATTCTGCGGCCATAAATCTTCTACAAATTTCATGTACCTTGACCATATTTGTATGCATGTAATCATTTCTTTGTCTCATTTGTATGTCTGAAAAAATTTTACTCAATTTTTATTTTATTAATGTTGTATGTTTCATAATATTTCACAATTTTGTTACCTTAAACTAAATAGAGATATATAATGTTTCTTCTTTGAAAATTTATTTAAAATTGTAGTTGAAGGCAAATATGACAAAAAAAAAATTCTAAATGCTTACGATTTGCATCTCTAAGTATCACAAATCTCGCTGTCCTTCAAAGTTTCGTTTTAACCGATAATAAAGGGTCATAAAGACCCTAGAAGGGGAAAGTGTTAGTGGTCAGGACTTTCATTAACCATTCTATATTTTTTCTTAGTTTCGGCACCTGTTTTAAAGCATCGGTATCGGATCAGAGGATTGTAAATTCACGCATGATTCTCCCAAGACTTGCCATGTATGCAAACCAATTAAAAGCTAAATCTGTCGCTATGAGTCACTTATTTCTGAATTTATTGTGACAGGGAAGTTTGGAAAGCTTTATCCGTCTTATTTTTTAAAATATTTGGTCAGCCCTAAACTTAACCAAATTAGAATTTCGGAAATGGACGTTAGTTTAAGTGAATTAAACTAATCAGAGGAAATTTATCACTTTAATCTCTCTCTTTCTGTCTATAGAACAATGTTAAAATCAACCGACGAGTAAATTTTAAAATTCCAATAAACACTTAATGCATATGGAGAAGCATTAAGTGTTTATTGGAGCCTTACAACTTATAAATTTGACAGAAATCGCACAATCTCGACAAAGATATATTTTCTCATGCTTAACTGATCCTCTAAACGGGATTAAGCTTATTACAAGTTCATGATCAACTCAGAGACACCTTTCCGATAAAGTACCATTAGTTCCAACCAAGAGAATCTTTTCGATTGCTTCACATTGAATTCAAAGTATCTTCGCTTATATCAGAAATTCAAGAAACCTCCTGACCAGAGCAGAGGACTTGCCTATATTGACTCTGCACTGAAGTTACCCTATTAGATAAAAGGCTAGGCAATCCTTATGAGTGGAGATGTATTATAGTTAATTGAGGACTTGTACAGCTGTCCAACATGTACGCAGTTTCATTGATCAATCGCTGCGATCATTATCCTACCCAAACTACCTCGAATTGACTTCTCTTCAGAGCATAAGCACATATTTGTGAAACCGAGTGCTACTGATATAAAATGGAATTTCTTCCCATAACCTACGCCACTGATTATCCGGCTCTGGTCAGTCTGTTTCATTGAGCTATTCTCTGTTTATGTTTAGATTTCAACAATCTTTACGCGGCATTTTGGTGCAATATGGTTGTACAAAGGCATAGAGCTTACCATTTCAGTTGAAAGCTGGATTAAATCTTAGACTGGCGTCAAACTGCTTTTGAGAAAATGTATGGACTTTGTATACTCCAGCGATTTATGAATTAACAAATCAAACTCGCATTTCAGAATTTACATTTTTAGGATGTGAAAGGTGATCAATTTATTTTGAATATACAATATTTATCATTCCATTCTTTCTATAGTTTATTAGTGATGCATTGACAGAAATATTACTACCTGCTTTTGTTTAATACGGAGGTCTATTTACCTTGACATAAGTTTCATGACATTCACATATTTTCTTAATTTAAAAATGTGTTTTAATTAACCTTTGATGTCAATAATGGAAATAAAAATTCTGTCAATGATGCCGATTTAACAGACAGAATAAAGACATTGTATTAAATAAATGAATTGAATTAACTAAAGTATAGAGCTCGTGAATTTATATCAAAATGACCAGGTACTTCTAAGATATTTATAGTAAGGACGGTCGTTTGATTAGACGAAGTCATCAGCCATCAGCTTTTATATTAAAAACATTGTTGCCACAAATAAATTGATGATTACCTTAAACTTTATTTACGAAAAAGTTGCTAGGATATTCCCAGACATTGAATTGCTAACAACAGTTTTTCAGACGTATATGTAATCAGCTAGGGCATCTGTTATAAGACGTTTTTATAGAAGAATAGTAAATTGATAGTACCTAAGTGAGACAAAATTTGACTTGACATTCAAAATTAGATATAGCTAAATACTTAAATTCTATAAATAATACTGGTATCAAAAGCTTGAATTGTTATCGAATTTACATGATTGAAAAAAACTGCTTTTAGAATTTACTGATTTCACTGTGATATTCGTGATATATTGTATATAAAATAGGGGGAGCTGGGCTAGATTGATACGCGGGAACATTGATATAGTTTATACATTTTGATGATTGGAATGGCTCAAGAAGCTGACATCCCCTCATATATATTACAGTGCAACCCTTAGCACACGGTATATTTTTGGACATGTTAAGTCAAAAGTTAATTTACAAATAAATCAAACAGCTAATCTTCTCGTCTAAGTAAATTTTACTCTAAGTATGTGTTGTGAAATTTCTTTAAGTATTTACGCTTTCTTGCCAGGGAATCTACTCCAAAGGTAGCAACAAACATTTATTTTTCTGAACTATATTAATTTTTGAGAATGTTTAGCATTGTATTTACGTTACCACTTGTTTTAAGTGAAAACGGCTCTTGGGGCAGATTGATACAATTGACTCCGGGGCACATTGATACGCGTCTTGTGTGTGTATCAATGTGCCTCAACAGAAAATAATTTGCAAAATCATCAGAAATTGAAAAAACGTAAAAATGAACTATCTAAGAGAAACAAGCAATTAAGTATTTGTTTAAAGTATGAAAACGGTTTGAATTTCATTTCAAAAATGAAAAATATTGTTGTAAATTAAGTTTAAATTATTTTTTTACAAACTTAAAAAAATTGGAGAAAAAATATACAGAAACTTAATTAATATAATCAAAAAGATAATTTTTTGCATTTCCATATGGTGCTAAAATTATTTTTGGGCTATATTATTTTCGTAAGTCAACAAGGAAGAAATAGAAAATTTCTCTTAATTTTTAATTTATTAAAATTTTCAAAAATGGCTTCGAGGTACGCATTCCCTCCGTCCAAAGTATTTTTAAACCCACTCACACACATTCTCCTTTATTATTTGTGGAGATGAGATAAATTTTTTTAGGCAGTATTGATTAATTTTTTCTCATTTAAAATGCTAAATTTTGATAAAATTAAAGTTTAAAAAGCATTGATTTGGAATGCAAAGTTTAATGATAAAACAAATTTTGTTTTGATCTCACACCTCTTAATCATCATTATTTTCAATATTTCCGTGTGTATCAATGTACCCCTGGTATGCGGCAGATTGATACAAACCCATTTTTAAGAAAAAAGATGTAATAATTAGTTAATTATACCATTAATGACCAAAATTCGACTGAACTCCTATATTAAATTAATAAATGTATAAATATAGTGTATTAGTTCTAATTATTTCCGTTGGTAAAATCATTTTAAGCTTTCCAAAAAAGAGTGTATCAATGTACTCGTATTCCCCCTAATACAATTTATAACCATAATAAAAATGAAGGCAATTAATTTTTTTAATAAATATCTGCTAAGTGTTATACAAGTGAAGAAAAAATAGTGAAAAGCCATTTATTCATGTGAATTTAGTATTTTAAGGCCATTTTAAAAAAACATATGCCTATTACATAGCAGCAAGTGATATAACTGCATGGCCCACACCCAAATAAACAAACGCGTTCAGAATTATTTTATATTTTAATGACTTATGATTAAAATGAACCAGCAAGGAATGAAAACAGCGGAAAAAAATTAGGTTTATTTTTGAAAAAAAATCAAAATTATCGACAGAGTGCTTAAATCAATTAGTGCTTAGATTAATTTTCCACATCTTATTAAATTAATAAGATGTGGAAAATTAATCGTAATGAATCAGCACATGCAGTAGTTTGTAAACAGAAGAAAAAAATGCTGCTGGTACCACTCATAAAATCCCCAGTCGTCATCTCTAACCGCAATCGCTTTTATTGTGGTTATTTGGTTCGGCATCACAGTCACATGATAAACGTCACTTAAAATTTCATCTAATTTGTACCAGTATATTTTAGAGCAGATAGGTCTACCATTAATTTCTTACTATTTCTCTGTATTTTGCTTAGCCTTTTTTGAATTGAGTGAATTCGTTATCGTTCGGCTATTAGCTGTTATAATTCAAAAGAAAAATGCTGTTGTGTTTCAAAAATGTTTTTAAATTTATATGTAACAAACTTTATTATTAAAAGCATGACTGTGAAAATACGTATGGAATTTTTTAAGCCTAAATAAGAGGCGCACAGTATTCTCTTAGGTTTATTGTGTTAACCAGCACACTGTTATGATACGTCCATTTAGAAACGAACTTGCAAAAAATTATATAAGTTTAGAAAAATTTTAGTTAAAATTAGCAAAATATCATTAATTCTGAAAAAACATTAATACTTTAATAATGCCAATCAAGGTGAATGATTCTAATGTGGACAGAAAGTGATAACAAATAAAAAATAAACAGTTTCATGCAAAAATGTTTTTCAAAAATATTAAGTTCTAACTTACTAACTAGAATTAAATGAAACAGGTAAATTGCGAAAGATAACGGCCTAAGGATGACATTACTTAGCGATGTACGAAATTTAAGTATTTGAAAATGTAAACGGCCTTTTAAATATTCATGTAAATGAAAAGAAATCGGTTATCTAAAAAATAATAATCAAGATTTACCAGCATACGATGCAGCTCTCAAATGAAGGAATGAGCTCTATTTGCCCGTATTTTCCAAATATTTCCATCTGTTAAGAATGTTTCCAGTTCGCAACTAGCGAAGAAAATCTGGACCAGTAAGTATACTCGTTTTATTCTTTCGCAACAGAATCTTGTAACGTCGCACAAGACGCCGTTATTTACGACAATTTACTAACTGTAATCTTTCTTCTAAACCACCATTGATTTAAACTCCCAAATTCAATTTGGTATCCTGACACGATTTGCCTGGCACTGTTAATCTTAAGTTGCACTAAAAGTTTTCTCTTTTTGAATACCACTCCCCCGTTATTTAAAAAACTTTGTTTGGACTTCGGCTTTGTTTGTTTTTGAGTACATTTCCCTACTTGCGGTATAGATCCTATGCCAATAGAAATCTTACCTTTGTTCACGAGCAAATTCAGAAACCCACCCTTTTTTTTTATTTTCCTGCATTATTGCCGATGATAAAGTGCCACGTGCCGATGACTGCGATTATTGCTATTTGAGGGATGATACAGGTAGACTGACTCACTGGCAATAGAAATGGTCCACACATTTTATTTTCCACTGATATTAAAAGAAGCAAAGCTTTTTTTCTGCTTATTTTTCCCTTTTACAGGATTAGAAGATTTCATTCATCCTTAATCTAAAAATCAAATTAACTTTGTTCCATTATTTTTTGTGTAAAAATAATAGCTATAATTCAAATTCAATCTAGTCTTAATGAGGGCAGTTCTTGAGGAATCCAGCATTAATTTTCTGCCTTATAACCCATTGCCTATTGCTCTAATATAGTTCCGAAGTTAATTAAACGTGTTAAAATATCTAGTGTATCAGTACTTGTCAGAGTAAATTGCAAAATTGACTGAAACCGATATTAATAAACAAAGAACATTAATTCATCTTGAATAGTGAAAATTGTTTTGAGCGATGACAATAAATCAGTTTAAAAGGGAATAGTATAAAAATTTGTTAAGAAATCCAATGAAAGTACACTTGCAAAAGAAAAAATCCCTTGGTATCCTGTATTCTAGACACATTAACATATTTTGCTTCGGTGACAATGTAACAAGAATAGCAAGTAAACGTAATAAGTAAAAACCTATATCATATCAATTGCAAATATATTTAACCTCAAATGGATTCACTAATAAAGTTAACGCTCTCTCAGAGTTAGTTTTCTATCTTCATTCTCCTCCGTACATGTATCTGTTCTTACTCAGTGTGCAGAAATTTCTGGACGTTAATACTTTCTTACTCTGCATGTGGTATAAATTAATATAACAGTTAGAAAATGAGTGAATTCAGGAATACAGGTATCCCAAAAGGTCGTTTCTGAACTTTAATCATGCATGCAAACGCAATTCATTTGTACAATAGAACATTAGGCCGCAAACACAAAGGGTTACCGCTACAAGGGGCACTTTGTCAGTGAATTAAGTAAAAGAAATAGATATACCGTGTAAAGTGTACTGCACAGGATTAATGCACTACAAATTTACAACAGAACAACTACACAATTACATGACTAATAACTTCCGAAGCGTTTTTCGTTTCAGGCAGTATGTGCTATTAACACGTACTTTAAGTACTGTTATTGTAACTACCATGCTGCGTAGGACTTGATAATGTTGTTATTCATACAACTGTGTTATTGTGCCGTTGTGAAATTTCACAGCATTAAATCTGCCTATACACTTTATCTCGTATATTCTTTTCTCTTATTTGATTCACTGCCAATCAGCCCCCCTTTAGCGGTCACAATTTGCTTCAGAGACCCCATGTTCTATTACAAAAATGACTATTTCACTTTGCCTGACCTAGCCTTAAAGTTTGTAAACGATATTTTGGGACACTCTGTATACAGTGTGAGTAATAGATATTAATTGGTTTAGTGGCAACTGTGTCTGAAATATGTTGGATTGTTATGGATTATTATGATGGATTTGTATTGAGGAACACGTGACAACTTTTCTTTGAATCTCGGGATTCATATTCTTCAAAAATATTCATTTCGCAAACAGATATAAACTATTTATTTAGTTCTGTACTCCCATAACAAATTAAAGTAATGTAGTGAAAGCGGTTGTCAAACTAATCACACAAACAATGCTTTCTATTTTATTGCTGAGTAAGCAGAACCGGACTTCAAGTTTGGAAGAAAACTATATTTATAGAGAAACTAATTGTTTAAATGTGTTCTAGTTAAATTTGGACTAACGAATTAATATCTCTGCTACGAAATCTAAAAAAAAATCAAACTTAACCTTTGTATTAATTAAATGATAGGAACATGAAAAGAGTTCAACTAATACTGAAGAGTATTGAATTCAAATAGTATAGAAAAAATGTTTTTTAGCACAATAACGCATTTCAGATACGTTCTATGTTGAGTATCATTTTGAACTTTCTTCAAATACAAAATCAAATAAATAATTTCTGCTGAAATATTTCTGATTATATGTTTCAGCAGAAATTTTAGAGGGAGTTAAACTTTATTTTCTGTAGTTTTTCTAATTTACCATTAATAATAGCCAGTCATTCCTCCGTCGGACTATTCCTGTGTGATAAATGAACGCAAAACGCGCGAAATCTAGATGTGGCAACACTTTTATTAATACTGATTAAATTCCTCTAACGGTTATATAGATTTGAAAAGCATAACATCACACCACCGACGAAATCAAACACAAAAGATGCATAAAAATAATGAAAACTAAAATATAAACATCCTGAATAACTGCTGGACATTTTAATCAACACCTCTTTTTGTACATTCTTCACATAAAATTGCTTAATTCCGTTCTAAAGATATTAGCATCGGGTGCCGTGAGAATTGGCTTAAATGAGGAAAGATTCCATCATTTGGTCGTTATTCTTTGGTCAGCACACAGCCGGTGTCTGCCTCGAGTCACTGATGGTTACTCATTAGCGAGAACAGTTTTCAGCGACTGTAGTCTGTGCTCTAGGGAGTTGTTTAGTCTTCAGGATTATTCTGTCAGCGGGAAATCCGACTCTGGATCGAATTGGTTTCTGTCTGCTGATGGTTCATCTGGTTCTCTTCTCTCTAAACTGGGATAGCGAGTGGCTTCTGCTATGTTGAAATAAGAGAGAGAGTGTTTTAGAGACAGCGACTGTTTGAAAGTGTAATGCACTACATATCAAAGAGTAACAGACTACAAAATGCAAAAGAATGAATTTCAATGTATCTGTACGCAAAATGACTGTTCTAGATATATAAAGATTGCACAGATCAAATGTGATTTCTGTTTCTTTTTATACTGATTCACTTAATATTAAACGTATCGTCCTGAATTTTTAAAAATGCCTTCAGATTCGTCTTAACACGTTGGCAAATTTTTCTTTCAAGTGTTTGTAATATAAGAGTTAGAAAAATGCATTTATTTTCAATCAAACAGAAACGCAGATTTTTTTCAAGAGCAAATAAATTATTAAAAATTTATTCATTTGGATAATTTTATGGACTATGTTATTCATTTCAATCATTTATTTTATTTGCAAATGACAAGATATTATCAGATAGTAGAACTTTCAATTTTTATTAGACTTACAATTTATTTGTTATTTATTGCTTCGTAATTTTGATCCGTGGTCAAATGACGAGGTCGACACTATGAGATATGCTACGGCAGTTTGATTGAAAATACAATGTTTTGTGTTTCAAATGGGATTGTTCGCACAATATTGCGGAGTTCAGGTTGGGGTTAATCAAATTTTCGAATGATTTTTGTTTGGGAAAATACATATATAGTTTAAATGTTATTTTTTTAATATTGCAGAACATTTTTAAAATCTTTTTTTCTGAATCGGTTTTTAATCTTCATTCTTCTTTGTAAACATTCGTATAGTAAAAAGTTGATATTAGAAATTCAGCTATATTATAGTAATACGAATGGAAAACATTTTGTGTGTGTGTGTGTGTGCGATGGTGTTTTAGTCAAAACATGACTGCACTTAGTATCACAAAGCTTGGTACATATATTTGTTCAATCATGAAACTCACTTGCATATTCATAATATTTAAGGAAATATATGAAGAATATTCAACGTTATTTCATATCTAAAATATTTCGGATACCAAATAAGCTATGCAATTAAATTTTTAAAACCACAACACGTGTTGTGTATCAGTTCATTTGTTCAAAACTACTTTCGATGGTTTTGAAAGGAACAAAAACTATTTAAAAATAAAAAAAATGCATCCTCTAGCTTCAGATCGAATGACAGTATATATAACATCAGACATGCTTTAGTAAAGTATTGTTATCATAAGCTATTACACATTCTTTTCAGGAAAATAATTGTAAAATGCGTTAAATTTCAGTTAGAACAAATTAAATATGCATAATTTTACCTTTAAATTCCAGAAATCCATATAAAATTTGTAACATATTCCAATACTTAAACAAATTAACTAATTAAATTCAAATATTTACTAGTGTATAAACTGAAAATACTTACTATGATTTCTTACAACTTAATTGAATAGTTAAATAGAATGAGAAGTGATATAAACAATTTCGCACTTTGCAGACTGAGCTTATTGTTGTAGCAATTTTTAGAGTCACTTTTGAAATACGGTTTTGTGTTATGTGAACATTAATTAATCAAAGTAAAATGCTACTTTAAAAGGCAATTCTAAAGAATATAATAGGTATGTATTATGCAGAACATTTTAAAGAGAACTTAACTGAGTGATTTAAATACATTATGTTAGTTTTAAATACTATTTATCTCCCTCCGTAATAGCATGTCAGAAATCTCAATAGTAGACACATTTTTCACTGTGAACACAAATTACAATTGGGATTTCGAAAAATGGTTTGACATAAATGGTTTCATCCGAAAAAACTTAAACCAATCTTTAAAACAGAAATTGACAAACTTAATTCACGTTTCACAAATGTTTATTGATAAGCGTAAGGATATTTCTCATAAAATCTCGATAATTTTTAAAAAAATAAAATGAATAATATTTTATAGGATAGGATATTTTTATATTTGATGTATTTTAACATATTAAATATCTAAGGTGTATCATATACGTATATGTGCTGTATAAGCATGAAATAAATAATTTTAAAAATTTATATCATTTTGTAAATTAGGTTTCTACTGCATCGTAGTCTTTGAGAAATAGTATATAGGGTCTCAGAGAGTTGCTATCACATTTTCACATCAAATTCCATTCCTTATGTTTTACCTCATTTTAGAAAAATTCTTATTAGCAAAATTCTGATGTCTGATCATTATTAAATTTCTTCAGAAAATACAAATAACAAAAAAACATTATAAATGAAATTTCAGTTTCAAATGAAAATACTTTTTTATGTACTTTTTTTACAATACACCATTTTGACTAAAATCGCAGCTGGAGCTTTAAAAATACAAAGGGAAAATATTGTTTTGACAAGAAATGGATGTTCTTCAGCTTCATAAAATGAATCACCTGTAGAGATTTCACCCACTGAGAAAAGCGATATTTCTGATTCGCATGAAACCTTGTTATTAAGAGACAAAACTAAAAGAGAGAAACAAACCGTGATCTTTAAAAGCTTTTATTAAACTATCAAATTTCCAGGCTAGGAAACACATTTCTGAAAATAAAAATATTTAAATAAAGCAGAAAAACAATTAAACATTAATTCTTTCTTCAAAGAACAATGTATGCTTATTCAAACTGCTCATATATAAAAGAAACACTGAATAAAAAATATATTATTAAAAAGGTTTCCTTGAATAAAATTATTGACCTTTTCCAAAAATGTATTTTCTCTAATTGGCTCATGAAATTCAAAATAAGCTAAGCTTAATTTATGGCTTTAGAGAGATAATCTTCATGACACAAAAACTCTGCGTCTAAATAAATGCATTAATGCGTCTTCAGTTAATTAATTATAAAAACCTGAAATGCTTCGATAAGCCTATTCTTTGAATACGCTTTCTTCTAATCCTTCGAAGGAAAAAATAAATTAACTGTTCTATCCTAAAAAATAAAGCAATAATCTGGGAGAGCCATTAACTTCTCTTTCTGTGGAGAAAACAAAAATAAAGTAAGTGAATTCTTCTTAAATTCGCAGTTTTTATTCTTTTCAATTCTTGCCTACATATTCAGGGTGAACAATATTCCCCTTAGAAACTCATGGAAGTTATTACAAGCTGCTGGTCGGAAAGATATATTTCTTTGATGCTTAATCTTATTGAATAATGCCACCTTGAAACAGAAATTTACCATGAAACTATGGCTCCATGATTATCATAAGCTTTATTTCATTTACTTACTACTAGATTGAAGAGAATACAAAATTTGCTCTCTCTCTCTCTCTCTTTGCTTAATAATCAGAAACAGGTTACATATCAACTAGCATTCGTTGATAAATATTCAAAGGGCTAAATAATTTTATCAGAAGCTATTTGGTTTGATGGGAAAACAGTTACGTTGACCTTTTAATTCATGTTTTGGCTTTTAGTATTTTTTTATTTAGTATCTTTTTCTGACTTTTATACCCTCCGAAAACAACATTTTTTACTTAAAATGTTATGAAGAGTGAATTACACGCTATCTTACTCAGTCCAAATATCACTAAAGACGGATATAACAACCAGAATTACCCTGAAAGAAATAAATGTCTATTGTTAAACCATAATCCAAAATAAAACATCACTGTATGAATGTTCTGGCTTAAAATTGGTGTTAAATAAGTTTGTACGGATATTCCAAGAAATGAAATCAACATATGTAACCGCGGGAAAAATTTCAAAAAATTGATTAGCTAAAAATAATTGTGTGATTTTGGGAAGGTGAAAAATAAATAAAATTAGCATATTCACTTATACTTAAATGTCTTGAAAGAACACAATATGTATAAGTTCTGTTTCCTTACTTTATTCTCTTTTTATTATACCAGCAATTCAATTTATTTTTTTATTCTATTTTGGTCTCGTCAATATAAATTCAATAACCTTACCATGACCTCTGCAATATATGATTTAATGTCCTTGTCACTTTTATGTCACTTGTACCAAGAAGAGATGATAATATTTACAATCCGTTACTTATAAAATAAGTTTTCATTGTATGATTTTATCAAAATGTATCTTCATTGGTAATTTACATTAAATTTAATGGCATTTTCTCTATTCAGGGTAAAACTGCTAAAATGAAGTAAGAAACCAAATTCTAGATTAAAGTTTTATTTCGAAAGAACAAGAATTTCCACTATTTCGACATGATATTACTTTGAAATTAATATATTTTCTTAATAAGTTATTTATGTTATGCAACCGACAAAGGTTCTGCTCGAATTTTTATTTTGACGAATTTTTATTTTAAATTATTAATAACGTACTAAAATTTCTATTCTTCATTTCATACAAATGAACTATTAAAGGCACTTGAAAAACATAAAACTGCCCAAGAAAAAAAAGATTTTTATATATATTAATTGAAAAAGTATGAAAAAAGTGGAATTGAATAACGTTATTGTTACCTTGTATCTTATTTTTATCAAAAAAAAGTGTTAAACATTTCAAAATCAGTCTTCAACATTATAATTAATTTCTCAATTAATAGATCTTAATCTACACTGATTAAAATAATTTTTATATTATCTCTTTCTTATAACACAAAGTGTCGATTAAACTTGTTTATTTATGGACCCTTGAAGTGGAAGGAATGAAATTGAAGCAAAGGACTTAAGAACATCGGTTGATGGAGCCCACAGCCCCAGAGGAGCTTAATCTCAAGTAATAACGTGTGGAATATGATGAAGTGTAAGTATTGACTGATAAAGAAGGTGACAAAATGTTTTCTTTCAAAAAAAAGTAAAGCTGCAACGCAAAATGCACCGTCTAATGCGGCCAGTTCTCTCGAGAAAGTGTAGAGGAACGCGTCATGCTCTTGAGTAGGTGATTAGCGGCAAATGTTGGAAGCACGGTCTAAAGGTATCAGTAGAGGAACCAAAGCCCAGACTGCTAAACAAGTTGGGTGCATAGACAATGGATAATTTCAGGGTTTAATCAAGAACAGAAAAAAGGACCATGCTATTGGAAAATGCCTCAGATTTTCTTCATTCTCACAGGAATTCACTGAAACATAGTGATTTAATCGAAATATCAATTGTATATACACAGAACTTAATCTTGAAGTCATCTTAAAAATACTTCCTTTTATTTCTAATAGATATTGATGTATTAATAATATGAATACGGGAACGAATTTTAAATCGTAGGGTGCACTGGTATAAAATGCGATTTATCATTAGCATGTCCTATCTTAGTTTATTAGTAAATCTTTCTTTCTTAAGCGTACAAAAGAAATCTATAATGTCTTAGAATTAGATTGCAACTATTATAAGAATAGATATGATTTTAGTTATTCCAAATTAACTGATTTCATCTGAATACAAGCTCAGCAATTACTCTGAGGGTATTAACAATTCAGTCACAGGCAGTGGCTGCGTTATTGTATAATTTTACACCCATAACTTTCTGAGAAAATAAATATGTTAAAAATATTTCCATTTTTATCATTACGAAAGGAAAATTGTAAATTTCATTATACTAAATTTATGTCACTCAAAGAGCAATAAATCATATGACATATAAAATTAACATAACATATGACATGCAACCTCTTGCCCTTTGAGTGACGTTATAGCTTTCTTACAGTTTAACAATCTTGCCATCATCTAGTATTTCCATTAAGCCTTCAATTTTTCCTATTCTGCATTGCTACTTTATAAAAATTGCATATATTTTACTTTTTTGCCTATCTACAGGATTGATTTCCGAAACAACTGTTGTGTATAACCTAACTTTTTAATCTTGTTCTCATAGGTAGAGCATTTCATGTTGTGTATCAAAACAATACTATTTCTAACAATAATCTGTTCATTTCGATTCATATAGGAACACTTCATTAATTTTAAATATGAAATTTACTATGAGTATTCTCCTTCTGGAAAAGCGCAGAAACCCTTCACCTAGAAGCCCTTCTATGGTGCTTCGCGTTGCCGTGACATTACCGTTACTATTATCAATAATTCGGGAAATCTGCTGGCTGGAGAACAGGATGGCAACTGGAATGACTCCATACAAAAGTTACACAATTATATTGACGACGTAGGACTCCTTGTAAGCAGAAACATATTGTAGATAACTGAGGGCTTGTTCGGCTGTCCAATTTATTGGCCGTTTCATTAATCCGCTGCCGAGATCACTATTCTACCCTAACTGCCTAAAACTGTCGCCTCGTGATAGCATCGGCACATATTTAGCAAATCGAGTGCTCCTGATGTAAAATGAGATCTTTGTGGCTAATATGTACTACGAATTATTTGGCTCCGTTGTTTGTCTAATTAATTGATGTGTTATCTGGTAAGGAATCGATTTCATTACTGTAGTATGTGTTTTAGTTCAGAATATTTTGTTGCGATGTAAATTTATATAAACATATGTGCTGTCAGTTAATTCAAAGGCTTGAGGTAATTTACTATCTTTTTATGATTGCGAAGATATTGCTGAAATTTCTTTAATTAAAGTTTTGCCGTATTGAATAAATGTGTTCAAACAAAACTGTTTAGTAAGGTTTGCTTATTCAAATGTTTCGATAAAATTAAACATGAAAATATCTTCGGGCTTCATAACAATCAGCAAAATATGTTTATATTTAAGGTGTAGGAGCGCATGGCAAATAACGCATTTTAACACCATATTTCGTCTTCGTTCTAAAAATTGGACAGCACACACATTTATATAAGTTCTTTTGAATATTTTAATTCTAATTACAGACGATTTGTTATTCAAGAGTAATTTAAATATGCATATGCCCTTTTCGCACGTTTAAATAAATGTTAGATATTTTATATTAACCCTCCGTTAGACGCGCGAAATTTTGTTACACGTTCAGTTGCGCGGGGTACACATGTCTCTCATTTTCCCTTCCTTTTTTTCCAAAAATATTTTTTTGAGAAAAAATATGTCAGTTGCACAATAAAGAATAAACATCTAAGAAATGCTAAAAGGATCAAAACTAATTTTAGGTGACTATTTTTGAAAATTTTTATAGAGTTTTCAAAAAATACTATGAAAAATCACATTTTGCATATACTTCTTTTAAATGCTCATTACATACTTAATTATGGCATTTTTTAACATATTTTTGGGCAATTTTGTCCTTATTTCTTCCACAATATTTGCATCTACCTTTATTAGTCATTGACTTTGATGTTTTTTGGTCCTATGCCATTGCTTCCTAACATAAACCTTTCTCTACTTTTTAATTCCGTTGGAAGGGGACATTAGTCAACTCTGTATAAAATTTGAATTATAATAAGTATGAAACTGAAATTTTTGATTGGATCAGGTCGTTTCATATGCTATCGATATTATTGTGTTTAAAAATAGCCAAGACGTTAATGGTAGATTTGTCTCAAAGATTGGAAGAAAGAACCATAATACAATGACAAGTATTTAGACATTTTAACCGCCATTTCCGGCTAGCTCACAGGAAGTGAAAAGTACGGTTAAAATAAAACTGGGCCATAGTTGAATTAAATTAAATGTATTGTTCACACATCTACCACATAGAATTATTCTGGATTAACTAAGATTACATTACATTATACAACTCGTTAAGCATGGCGAGATTTGTCCGTCCCCGTGAGAGGGAAAGTCATCGTTATCGCACGAACAGTCAAGTCACTCTGTCTATACTGCTTCTGATTGCGGAAAGTCCTTGCAGCTCCATTCACCGGCAGGAGGGCGAAACAAAATGTGATTGTCACAGACTCCCCCTCTGGTTCCGACGTCTGCCAGACCGTCTCGGTGAGGAACCAGAAGTATAAGTCTTTCGTGGTCTTCCACGTTTCCTAAGAGGGTGCACCATGTCGCACTTTCGCCCTGTTTGTATACTTTCAGTGCTGATGTGTGTTATGTTCCCACAGGTTCATTTGGATTGTCTGGGTTGGCAAATAAATAAGAAGTGGGTGATTTTTGGGTGAGTATTATGTAGGGTCCATCTCTTTTTGGCATAAACTTGGTAGTACGGCCCTTTGCGGCGTTACTCAAATGATGAGTAGTGACAAACACCCGGTCTCCTGGAAAATAATTAGGAACCTTCCGTCGCTTTCTATCACCACATTTCTTACTCAAATCTTGTTGCATCTAAGCAACTTCTTTGGCCTCAGCCATACATTTTGAGAATCTTTTCATATAAAGAGTAATTACTGGTACAAATGTATCTTTTAAGATAACACTTCGTAGGTCATTTTGTACCTCGGCGACTGCGCGAAGTTCTCTGCCAAAAGTTAGGAAGGCAGCAGTTTGTCCAGTCGAGGAACACTTGGCTGTGTTCATTGAAAATCTGATGGAGGGGAGTTTTTCACACCAAGAGTCATGTTGGTCTTCCACCAGGATAGCAAGACGCGGTTTCAGATCACGGTTTTTTCTTTCTACAGGATTTGCTTGTGGATGGCATACCTGAATAAATGATTGGTGGATTTTCAGAAGGTAACACATTTGTTGCATAACAGTGGAGACAAATTGGGTACCGTTGTCGCTGATGACTCTTCTAGGTAACCCAAATCTGAGGAAAACTTCTTTCATAAGCACAGTTTCACACTCTCTTGCCGTTGCATTTGGCAGGGCAAAAAGTTCTACCCATCTAGTGTCAACGTCTTCGGGAGATGGCCGAAGATATCTATTGCTATGGTTTCGAATCTTTGTGCTTGGACTGGAGTTTGTAGCAATCCAGCAGGTTTTTGGTTTGAGGCTTTGAATCGGGCACAATTAAGACAGTTTTTGACATAGTTGGTTATGAGCTTCCTCATACTGATCCAGAAATAACGTTTTGCTATTCTTTGGTAAGTTCCATCTGAACCATAATGTGCAGCATTAGGATAATCATGGTGTTCCTTCAAGAACTTGTCCCTTTCATGGGAAGGGACAACCAAATGAGCTTCTTTCAGAGTCATGGGAATATCTATACAGTGCGCTCTGATTCATGAGATACCTTCTTTCTAACTAATTGGCATGGTTAGCGTCTTTATCATCATTCTCGAAGCAATTTGATTGATTTTTTGTAGATCTTCATCTTTTAGCTGTTCTTCTCTTATCTCCATGGGCGATCTTGCGGGGGAAGTCTATGGAAACCGTATTCTCTTCACAAGAAGGCATTTCTTGATCACAGTCCAGCCGAGACAGCATGTCTGCGACTACATTGGATTTTCCAGACATGTACTCCAGATTTAGATTAAATGATTGTAGTTGCAATGCCCAACTGGCTAACCTTCCAGAGGGTGATTTCAAATTCATTAGCCACTTGAGGGGCTGGTGGTCAGATGCTACGGTAATTTTGGAACTTTCTATATAACCTCTAAATTTGTTCAATGCTCAGACGACTGCAAGGGTTTCTCGTTCTGTAGTTGAATAATTTCTCTCAACAGAATTTAACAGTCTGCTGAAACATTCTACAAGATGCTCTTCCATGTCATGAACTTGGAGAAGAACAGCGCCAAGGGCGTAGTTACTAGCATCAGTCCGGAGTACAAAATGGTTTTGTAAAGACCGCTTATTTTACATCAATTAAAGGGGAAAAATGGTTTTGACCTTTATTTATTAATGCTTTTGAAACAGCCTTTGTTGCTTCATGGAAGCTCAATCAGCTATTTAGTGATTATAGTTTCAGTTTGCTTTATTTTCGAAGACACATAACAGTTGCCTATTTGGGACTTTCTATTCCAAGGAAACCATCTTGCAGAAAACTAAGTGTTCAGCAAGATAATGGAGATTTTGTAAAGCTTAAAAATGATCATATTACTGTGAAAAAACCAGAAGACCGACAAAAAGATACCAGCTAAAATTCTGTGCAGGAAAACCAATAACTATCTGGAAAAAATGTAATGTTGGGCTATGCTTAAGATGCTTTCTACCCTTCCACATAAGTAAGGACTGATAACAGTGGAAAGTACCATTGTCCTATTTTTAGGACAACCTGTACCGACTAAACTAATAAAAGTTTGGTCATTTTTTGATTTTATGAGTATACATAGGCTTAGAGCAAAGCATATTTAAGATATTTTTAAAAATATTAATTTTTTCAATGCTTTTTACAATATTCGTCAAATATTGCTATCTGATTATATTTGAAAAAATAAAATCTAAAATATGTAACGTTTATCAAGCCAGTTATCATTTATGATTGAATGAATACACAGAAAATTCCTTAAGGGAATTGTTATGTCACGTCATTCGTTCATTTTTATTGTTTTTCTTATTAGCTGATTTTTTAAACAAAAATTAAATATCTACGAGCTAGTAAATTTTAATAGACAGGTAAAATAAAGCAGGCACATGTGACTGTAGAAAGTTATTTTTAAATTATGAAGATATAAGTATTGCCTGGTTGCAAATTTCCGAACAATGAATTTTGTCCATCAGTTCAAAAAAGAAATGTTTAAGGTGAATTACATTCAATAGTTTTGTTAGTTGCAATGTTTCGATATATTCTTCAGCTACGTAAAGACTACAATTATTCAACGAAACTGATTTCAGCAAACAGTCATTGATCAGGCTGACTATTTCTACAACAAAAGTTTAGATGTTTCAGATCATCCTATCTCCATAATATAGCCACCATGGTATTTTAAATGGATATGCTAATAAAAGTATTTAAGAGTTTGATCTTGCAAATTATTTGGAATTTATTTTCTTAAACCACTGAAATTGAAGTTCAGAAACGTTTAAGGTAAACTTCGTTTGCTATAATAGAAAGTATATATGTTGCTATAATTATGTTGCTATAACTATGTTGCTATAAATTTATATGTAGAAAAATTAATATGCTTCTTACAGCGTACGAAATTTATTGCCTGCAACATTGAGAAGTTTCCTTCAACTATCTTCTGTATCAACGTGGACTATGTTTGAGCTCCCGCAACGATATGCGTCGATTTCCGTTGATTCATTTCTGTTTCTCAGTTTCCATTATCCCCGTTGTGAGAGTGAACCTGCCTCAATAGGATTTTCTACAACAAATTAGAGAAATTATTGTTTTACATTCATTACCTAATTTTTCATTCATCACATTATTACCTCATTTTTATGTGTTCCCTACCAATTCACTAAATGTGCTTACAGGAAACAGAAAGGTGTTAGAAAAGTAGCTTAAATTAGAACGAAATAGTAGAAAGAAACCAAATTTTTATACATACAGCATACCTCTGGACAACCCCAAAATTTAATTTTATCTATTTTCCAACCGAAACATATAACTTATTAGATTACAGTTATAAATATACCATATTATTTGTTATTTTAACATAAATGCCATTATTATGACATGATTAAACATGTCTATAACACTCCACTTAAAACTCTTCGGAGCATTAAGCACTATTTCTGATGGTAAACAAATCATAAGCAAGACAAATATTGCTTAATTTACAGAAAACCGTGGTTCTTCGTCCGATAGTTGTGGTTCTGAATAATAGAAAAATTATTAAAAATTTGTAAGTCGTTACTCCAGCCAGTTTCCCTCCACAAACTACAGAAACCTTTGATGATTTAAACTGAAAACTGTGAAACCAATAAGTTCAGATTTCATGACAAAGAATTTCTCTTTCATTTCCTTCCTTTCTGTGCGAATGGCCTTTTCCTACTTTCGTTCTTAGGGAACTAATATTTTTTTAAAATTTCTCTGAACTTTTGAATCACTCGGCTTGTTAAATACTTTTCATTATTAGTGATACGTACGTCAATAAAATTGTTAAAACTATCAAGAAATAACTGAAAAATTGAAACAGAAATGAAGAGAGAATTAAAAACAAATCTCAGATATCTTTCTAAATTTCCCAAATCAAAGATCTTTAAAATAAACAAAAAAATTAAGGTACGAAAGATTAGATTATTTGCAGAATGGTATTTGAATAACTAACAAAACAAGTTTGATAGTATTGGAGAAAGCTATGATTCCTGAGCTATATACTTATCGAAATTTCAAGCGTATCAAATAGTTAATGAAAACATTTCTCGTATTAAATAATTTTAGAACAGGATTAACTAATCAGCATCCAAATAAAATTCCCCCAAATTTTATTTAATCATTGTCCCAAAACAGTTTATAATCCTAAATAAATGATGTTGCTAAGATATTCTCAGACATTAAGAATTGCTAACTACAGTTTTCCAGACTTATCTGCTAAATCAGCTGGGATTTCTCTTGTTAGTAGGGTTTAAATGAACACTGGGTTTGATAATACCTGAGTGAGATAGAAGGCGACTAGAATAATTCTAAAATTAACTGTCGTAAAATTTGCAAATTCCATAAACATCGTTGGTTGTAAATTCTTGCATTGTAAGTGAATTTACTTGATTGAACAAATTGCTAAGGGAGTTTCATAATTTCCAGGATATATCAGATTATTGAATTTCTCGTAACATGCATATGAAGAGTCTTAGTTTAAGCAGAATTTATATAAAAATATGTTTTATCTTTCTTTATATTGCGACGCTAGCGAATTTGATAATGTCAGATAAAAAGTAAGAACGCAAATATCCAGCAACAATAAATAAAAGATTAAAAATGAGATAAAGATTATGACTTTCTAAGCTTTTTCCTTTTTAGTTTATTTACTTTTGAAATAAATCACAGAAGATTAACTAGACATAAAAAATGTAATTGTAAAAAATATTTCCACTAATTATTTCCGTTGTATATTGATCAGTAAAATTTCTTATATTGGTAGAAAGTTATGTTCAATTGCATATGTGAATTATATATTTCTTAAATTACCAGACAAGCATAGTATTTAGAACGAAATTTATCTTTAAAATATAACTCGGCATTTTTATATTACTCAATGAATAGAATAGGTGATTTCCTATTGTCTATTCTACTCAATTCTTTGACGACAGTAAAGTAATTAGTAGTAATTAGTAGCTTAGTAATGTTTCGTTCCAAAGAATTCTAACTTTTCAGCACATTTTGCATGACTTGTAAAGATATAACCATATGTCTACAAAATTTCGAGTCAATTCAGAACGTAACAGTGACTGGAGAAGGTGGAAATACATGCGAAAATTCTTTTATTATTGACTAGTACTGTACTCCCAATAGTGTTTTCCGAAATATATTATGCATGAAAAAACATAATTCGTCATAATGAAACATACTAAAAACAGTATATTAAGAACCATGTACTACTTCTAATTTTATGAAATATCAACAAACTTAACCTAGTTAAAATTCTGCCTATTGAAGTAATAATACTAGAAATATGAATTTTTCTCATTCTGTTCTCATCTTTTACATTTCGTCGCTTAAGAAGCAACGCCACCTATCTCAATTTGTTGAAATTTCAAAGAAGAAAATTCAAATGAATTTTTCGCAACCAATAACGAGTGTTTCTGAATTTTTTTAACATCAGCTTTCAACACGAGACCACATGTTCCAACCAGGCGTGAAAAAAAAAAAAAACATTCGTTATTGGTTGCGAAAAATTCATTTGAATCTTCCTCTTTGAAATTTAAAAAAATTGAGATAGGTATTGTTGTTTCTTAAGCGACGATGTAAGAAATGTGAATTAACAGACTCCGATATTGAAGAAAATTTAATGCAGACTGCAGAAAAGAGGAAAACGAACACAATAAAGTTACTCGAAAAATTCCTGAATAATGATAAAATCTTATTTTGCAAATTATGAAATTTAAAACAAGTGAAACAGTAAAACCCCGTTTAAACGAATTCGGTTGAACCGAAACTCGGGTTATCCGAAATGTCTCTGAAATCGCAAATCTAAAAAATACGTACTGTACTGCACGAGAATAATCAGGAAAGCGAGAGCGTGCCGGGCTATGTAGAGGTGAACGCTCGACCTAAAGAGTAATTTTTACTATAATAAAGAAAATAAGTGGAGCCAATAAAGATAGTTTTGAATTCGTTTTACACTGAAAACACTTCAGAATTACATACTGTAATTAGATACAAAATAGTAATAGATGTTCATGGCTTAACCGAAGAAAACGTAATCCGAAACGGCTTTTATACCATTAGTTCTGTTAATTGGGGTTGTACTGTAATTAAAATTAAGACTATGTGTGAGGGTATTTTAAACTCGTTTCAAAAGTTTGAATAACGCAAGGGTAAACAAATAAAATGTAGCCTCCGAAATTGAAGAAAATGAAATAAAATGGGTAATGCAGAACGAAGAAGAATGAGCAAGGTAAAGTTCTACGAGAAATACGCGAATGATTAAAAAAATTATTTTACTTAATGCGAAATATAAGAATTGGAGTAGTTAAAATGAAAATTATTTATGAATGTATTTGAAGATCGTTTCGCAAGTTTCAATAAAAAGCAATGAAATATTTGATGAAATCATGATAGCGTTTACCGTATAAACAACTAAGTGAAAATGATAATAATAAATTATTCAAAATGTTATTCCAATGATTGTCAGTGTGTGTATACGATACAGGTCCATTTAAAATAGAAAGACACATATTAATCAAATTGCTCATTAGCAGAAACATTGTAAGAACAAAACTATGTTTCCTTACCTATATTTAACCACATGCAGTTCGAAGGCTAAGGCCAATTTTATTTTCAGAGAGATTAATCATGTAATTCTCGACTGAAAGCTGGGCTACATCCCCCAAGAAAAAAAAACAAGCAAAAATATGCCTAAAATGTAATTCCGAATATGAAACTGAACTGGGTTTTAATCTTAAAAATTTTACAAAGAAACCGAACATAGATAGTCATAACCAGGCCGAACACAAACTGTTCACATACAGGATAGACTTAATTACAGTACAGGAAATTAAAATGAATCCCTATACTTTTTAGCAACGATTCGCTAATTCGTGAACATTATTTACCAGCATTTGTTTCACACCAAACCTTGATCTCTCCAACGCGAGCAAATGTGATACTATTTATTTAGGTTCATTTGTCACATTACATTGTGGGAATATAAGTAGTAAATTTGATAATACGGCAATATAAAATATTTTGATGGAGTAAGTTGGAAACTCAGAATTTCTATCAATCAAAACAGTTAGCTATCGATTCCTTTTTAAAAGAGTGTAAGTAATTGGCATCATTTGAAAACAAGTTCTGTCACGAAGCCTTACAGACCATAAAAAATGGCACTTCCACTAAGCTACTCGCAGACGATGAAACACAATCCTTTTAGCGCAAGGTATTTTACGATATCTTCACGATGTTGCTACGATATTCTGAATGCCGCACAGCATCGGAAATATATCGTATGATATTGTACGGAATCTTGAGATAATAGGGAAGAAACTGTTTTACTGTTTTCGATTGTTATGGTTTATGTCATTATATTTTCAACTCCCTTCGTTTGAAACTATTTGTTTGGGGGCCACAAATTTCAGCCAGAATTTTTATGCATTTAATAAGAGCACGGTGCGTATAAATCACACAACTGAAATACTTTTAAGATATCCAACATTACACGTACATATTTTTTCGTTAGAATAATAATCATATTACAATTTTACTCAGAATAATTAATACTCGCTTCAAACAAAAGCGGATTTCTAAGCAACTATTAATATCTCTACTGCATTGTCGGAATAATAGGATGACTCCATATTCAAAAAAATTATTTATTACATAAACTTCAATTGAAACATTTAGCTAAGCTTTTAATCAATAATATTTCTTAGTATATATTTGAGTTCAGTTAGTTCGTTTGCATGAAGTGTTAGCATATTTAAAATATTCATACGCACTGCTGGAAAGCAAATATTCATACCAATTATTTCTTATTTAACCCTTTAACTGCGGGTACTTTTAGTGCAGCCGATCGCTCTAAACGCAAAAGAAAGAAATATATTTGTATGGCGAGTCAAAAATATCTACAAGACTAAGTATGCATTTTGAAATTAATGGTATTATTGTAATTAATGAATTTATATTAATTATTTAATTAATGATATTTTTATAATTAATGAATTTATAACGTTATTTCAGTTGTTTTCATAAAAAAATATTTTTATAATTTAGTGGTAAGATAAATGATAAGAAAAAAGGTTTATTTTATTTATATATAAAAAATATTTTGTAATTTATAGTGGTACATAAGCCACAGTCGCACCATATGGCTTATAAACCGCACACGCGTCTGGCTATAATTTAAGTATGTGGTTTATAAACCACATCGAGTAGTTAAAGGGTTAACTCTAATGTATTTTACGATAATTTCTTGCAAAGAAAATTTGGTGTTTTATAAGGGTGAAGTGTTTCTGAAAGATATTTGATGTCAGGTGGGAGAGCTTCTGAAATTATTTAAATTTATATCATCGCTTAAATAATAGTGTTTTCCCCAATAGATCACTGTTGTCATCCAACACGCAAATGGAATTTGGCACAACCAACTGACAACACGTCACCTCATCTTATACAAAAATTCTAATTGGTCGAACAAGATAAGTAAGGGAAGACAACCTATACATATTTTTATATTGTACGATATCACGGCATTGAACATACTGTATTTGTTTTGCTGCATTCTGAGAAATTATAATCATGTCGTTATTCGCATTTTATAACTTTTTAACCCGCCGTCGGGCGCAATATTCGCACCGACGAATTCGGGCGCAAAGACCCTGATATACACAGGTAAACAATCTCGTAATTTTAATATTGTTAATACCCATTAATTTTAATTTTAGAATTTTAAAATTAATCATTGACCTCCGTGTAGAGCTAAAAGAAAAAGTAAAAATGGGCATAACGTTGCAAAAAAAAAATCATTCCGAAGCAAAGATACGAGAACTTCTTCACTTTTGGACCAAAACATGCCTTTCTTTCCTTTGACATAGATAAATTTAGGGGGTCGGTCATTCCTTACAACAATAAAATTTTACAAGATAAAATCATGAAATGAGTGAAATAAACATTAATGATAAAAAAAGATAGAACAACCATATGTGTGACGAATTTCTCGCAATCTTCGAGTATAAGCTACTCTATTGACGCAATGAGGGGCCAATTTGGCGGTAACTGCACTCCGCGTAGCGAGCAAGTAAATTGAATAGGGGATTTCAAACGTCAGGTGAAGAAAAGAGACTACCAAAAGGGGAAGACATTTCCTGGAAATAGAGGGGAGGGGGAGAAAAATGCCCGAACTGTGGCTATCATGCCGGTTGCGTCCGACCGAGGGCTAACTCATGGAGGTATATTCATGGGTTAACTATGCATTTCAACTCGATTTACATGGCATGGGAAATATGGGTTTAAAACGCATTTAAATATTTAATTTACAATTATTGGAATCGACAGGGCCAATACAAACATACAAGTGGAAGAATATACAAAATCTTATAAAATCAAACATAAAAATCTCGTTCTAATTAGTATATGTAAGGATTTTAGAGCATAACTATATAATCTTTTAGGTAAATTACACTGGTGTCAAAAATAATTCACAATTTTTAAGATGCTACAAAATTGGAGTTAATATGGATACTATGGTTCGCAATCGGTTGCTGAGAATCGTGGGACATACTATAGTCGGAATTCACATTTTGCAGTGAAGATTCGGTCAGGAGGGCAATTAGGAGGGCCACCGGAAAGAGATGCAGACGAAAAGGGTGTTTAACCCATCCTGTTTTACAGAAAGCTGATAACGAGATGTAACTTTCATCAATGGTTATGTTTGATGTGCATAATATTAGATACATTTTCGTAAATACAGCACAAATATTCGAGAAGATATAAAGGTTTTCTTTATAAAATCCCTAATGTTTCCGCATGTTTTATGTTATAATATGCAGAGTTTTAAACCAAACTGTACTAAACTTACAGAGTATTTGACAATATATAAAGGAAGCTTTGTATTAAAATTTGAATTAAATAATTTGAATATTACAGGAAATAGGAGTAGAAATATGAGAATTTTTAGTAAATAATTTTTCACTGCGCATGTTCGAAACGTATCCAAATTTGTCTTCATATCTTCAAGGCCATATATATAGGCCAACTAATATCAAAATTCCAGTTCAATGCCATTAGTATTCAGAAAAATATCGGCATCGCAAGTTGGTGAATTTCGGTACTCTCTAAGAGAAGCTAGATTATAACGGTTCTTGCACAAACTGATATTTTTTAAACTTGAATCTTCGATTAGTAATCGTTGAACTGTAATTTAAATTATGTATTTAACTTATACATGAGTATTCAGGATATCCAACTTTCATAAAATTCAATTTTACTGTTCGAAGATTCAACTTTAAAAAATATCAGTTTGTGCAACATATAGTTTCTCTTCGAGTATACAGAAATTCGCCTAGGTGCATTTCCGATATCTTTCTGAATACTAAAGGTATTGAACTGGAATTTTTATATAAGTTTCCCTATATATCTGGTTCTGAAGTTATGAAAGAAAAATTACGCTACCTTTCAAACATGCACAGTAAAAATTTATTTACTACGAATGCTCATATTTCCTGTAATATTGAAAAGTTTTAATTCAAATTTTAATACAATACTTCTTTTACATATTGTCAAGTATTCTATAAGTTTCATACAATTTAGTGGAAAACCCTTCATGTTATAAGCGGACATGTAACATACGGAAAAATTTGCGATTTTTTAAGGAAAACTTTATATCTTCACGAATATTTGTGCTTTGTTTACGAAAATGCATGTAAATATTATGCACAACAAACATAACCATCGGTGGTTCGTGAATTTTTTTATATATTCTGCATTTTTTCCACTTAAGTATTCTTTCAAAGCAGTTCTGATACGTTTTTATTTTGTAGCAAGACGTTTTCTGTAATATGAATTATACAAAATATCCAATAATAAAATTAAATTCGTTTTGTTATATATTTCATGGAAATATAATCAAGTATTGCTTATATTTTGTGCATCAAAAACATAGAAACTAATTCATTATTTATTCCCTATGTCTTTCGTTATAATTTTAATGAATGTTTCTTCTATGAACACATGAATATATATATCAGATGCTTCAATTTTTCAAGTTTTCAATATTAGAATGAAAACTTTTATTTTATTCATCGAAAATTTCTTCAACAAACTTTTATATGACTTATTTTTATTTATTTAAAAACAAAACGTTCAAGAGCATAAATTTAATATAAAGTGAGTCCAGTCATCTTTTTTCTGAACGACTACCAGTCCATCATTGAGAATACTTTCACACTCAGGCTTATGCATCTCGTTTTCGCCTTCGGACTTTTATAAGCGTATTAAACATACTTCTTCAAATTCTTAACTTTTCACAACATCCATCGTTATTAAATGAAGCTTATGACTTTCTACACTCCAATATAATCAAACTTTCACCCAAACTCCACCATCACACTTCCTCTTGCCCTCCTTGCAAATGTCTCCGGCTCGAAATTATACAACAGTTGAAGCCATTTCGTTACCCCAGTTTAGAGCGAGCCGGATAAACCATTAGCAGGCAGAAGCCAATTCGATGCAGAGAGTCGGATTTCTCACCGACAGAATATCCTGAAGACTAAATAACACCCTGAAGGAGATACTAGACACTCCCTGAAAACTATTCTCGCTAATGAGTAACCATCAGGTGACTCGAGGTGGGTACCGCCTGTGTGCTGACCGGAGAATAACGGCCAAATGATGGAATCTCTCCTCATTTGAGCCAAGTCTCACGTCGCCCGATGCCAATACCTTTAGCACGCAGAACACTTTAAACAATTTAATGCACAGAATGCCCAAGGAAGTGCGTCTGTTGTTTAGAAAGTCCAATAGTGCTTTTGTTCGTTTGCTTCTCAGTTTTCATTATCGTTGTGTGTTGTGACGTACTGTATAAGAATTTTTACTCTTTGAGGATTTACATGGATAACAGTAAGTCGTAGCAGTCAAGATAAATATCAGGCAGAATATTTAGACACCTTTCTCTTTTGTTTGTTAAATTATATCTAGGAAATATTTAGGCAGAGAAGAGATTGAATTGTATTGAAGGAAAATAGGCATGCGATTGTGATGCATATGGGTTAAAGGTGTTAAGCTTGCTTTTTACCATTTTCCATTCTTTTGAGAAGTTTTAGAGGGGCAGATCTTCACTCAACGTTCATTTTAGAATTCTAGCATCATATAAATAATATAAATTTCCGAAAACGAAAAACACGTTTTGCTTATTGAAACTTTCGCCCAGATATTAATTACATCCTGATTGAAAAAGAGGGTTTTATCTTTTATAAATTTTATTTTAATGCATTTTTGAATTTCTTTAAAAGATCATTTCTATCATATTATAACATTAAAATTTGAGCCGTATTGAAATATATATATTACATATTAATTTATAACATAATAATAATATATAAATAAAAGCAACCGTGTATTAAAAGTGTTTTTTTTTTCAGTTTCAGTACTCTTAGATATATAATTTAGAGAAATTAACTAATATCTCTAAATCTCTGTATTGTGTATTTTAAGCAGATATTAAGAAAGTTAATTTAAGCCGAAATGTTTTGATATTGCTGCAATATGTTTACTGAAATATTGCTGCCTTGATAAATTGCTATGTAAGGACATGAATAAAATATTACTTCTCATCCTCTTTATCATTAATTAGAAATACATTCTAAAAATAGAATAGAATAATTTGAATAATATAAATTTAAAAATAAGTAAGCATAATTAATACTCCTTTTATTTTATAAACTGTAAATCTAAATGAAGAGTTATTTATTACCATCGAAATAATATAAATAATTATATTTTGATTAAAATAGCAAATATAGTAAATGATAATACCGGAAGTGTTCTGAAAATATCCGATTGAAGTCTGATTAATCCGGCTCTTTCATTTAAATTGGTTTTCAGTAGCCAATTATTTCCAGAAATAAATATGAATGCGAATTTTATTTGATTATGCGAATTTTTTGAATGCTTTATTAGAATAAGTAAACAATAAAGCTTGAATATGGACTGTGACAAAAATGAGATTTATGCTTACAAGCAATTACCATTACTTTTCAAAGAAATTTTAGAAATTTTGTAACATGAGCACAGAATTCTCCTTGATCGTGGTCAATTAATGTCTGAACATGTACTTAATATTTAAGAATTTGAGAATAATTTGAATAATAAAAATTTAAATATAAGTATGCAGAATTAAGACTCATTTTGGTATCTAAACTGTAAACCTGAACGAAGTGTTATTATTTATGGCCATCGAAAATATTCTATTAAATTGATCTATTATCGATTAAATTAATAAGTTAAATTAATCAATAATGGGTAAGAGATTTTCCTCTTTAAATTGTTTAAAACTTTAACATTTTGCGCATTCAAATCAAATTTTGACTAAAGAGGTAGTAGAGTGAATAAATACTTTTTTCACGAAACGAAGAATGATAGAAAAATAGTATTTAAAAAATGTTGTTAAAAGATAAAGGTAAGAAAAAAATCAGCCATTAAAATTTGTCGAGAAAGATAGAAAACTCATTCACTATGTGAAAAACACAAACTCGGAAAATGGATATGAAGCATGAGCATTTAACTCATCAAATATCTGACATGACAGTCTATTTAATACATTTATGATTTTTTTCATTTTTCATTCAGAGTTATATAAATCTATTAATGTGTGTAAGGAATGAAAGAACATAATTTTGAACTTTAGCTTTAATTCTAATTAATTAATTAAAAAGATGTTAAAAGATTGATTAAAATTTTCTCACCAAAACATTTCTTCGTTAAACCTAAAATGTAATTTGGAAGTTATAAATCAGTCATTACATAATTAAAGACATAGGTAGTAGCGGTGAGAAGTATTACACACGAATAAATATGGGATTCGCTGAAGAATTTAGAAGTCAGGGAATGATTAAATGTGTTAAATTTTCAAATAACTCTTGCAATTTTAAGCAATGATTTTCTAGAAGTCACAAATTCGTTACAATATCATCCTCATAAGTTGCACAGCTGCACCAATACGCAGAAATAATTGATCTGGCTGGCAAAATGACCCCGATAACAAACTGCTGATTACTGATGATAAAAGACGAATGAACTCTCAGAAGGGTGTTAACCCTTTGCCCTCGAGGCCCTTTTCACTCGGTCGAACCAGAAACTCGGAACGTTTCTCGGTGAATTTCTTACCTCTAACTTAAAACGATTACACATACAAATTAATGCATAAAATTTTTATATTATAACATTTTATATATTTTTGCATGTCTAAGAAAATGTCTGTCAAGTTCGAAGAGATCTCGGAAGGTCGAGAGCCAAGCCTGGGTCTCTTCAGACCCGACTACAATCGGATATCTCCAGCGCGCACACACAAAAGTCACTTCTCGATAGAGGAGTGAAAAATGTAAAAGCTGTTCAAACGCCAGGTCAAAAAAGACTCAGGTTTGGCCGGGTGAGGTCTAGAACCGAAAACGCATTCCAGTAGCAGTCGCGGACTAATTTGAGATAAGAAAATTTTATCTCCATTTGAAGGAATAACATTCTGCACTTCATAAGATTGCACCCAAAGAGCTTAGGAACCCACCTGAAAGAAATTTAACATAAATAGTCATCGCCGCTCATCGGGTTTCCAAGTCAAACCAAATGGTGAGCGAGAGTCATCTCTGGAGTTGCGGCATCGAATCATGAGGTGAGTGGGAGTGTCCAGTGCAAAGGTTTAAAATTGTATTTTGCTGAAAGCTACTTTTTCCATTTAAGAGACTGAAACATATCGCCGCAAAATTCCCACCGATACAATGTTTTGCTCTAATAAATGAACTTCCCCTTCGAAGCAATATTGCATGAATGAGCTGCAAATATTCTCATACAGAACACCGCCCATGTCCCTGTGCCTACAACCATTACAATTGCTGAACCTGTTGGATGGACATGGAAAGTATTCTCAGGCAGCGGGATGCAATTTGAACCAAACTTTCTGTTTTTTTGCATTCTACACTTTTGAGTTTAAACATTTTTTAAAACAACGAGCATTAATTAGCTATTTGGAAAAATAACTCCCCGATTTTGGGTTTCTGAAGTGATATTATAAACATGCATCACCAAAAGGAAACAAGCAAATCCCCTTACTGCAAGATCACTTGAATTCAGTGTTTGATTTTATCAAATGAATACGATTTCATAGATTAATTATATCACACCAGTTCTATTTCTAAAGAATCGTTTACCTCGAAAGGTTTTCCAATGGAATTCAAAGTAAGTATGTCATACTCTTTATACTTTAAAATACAAATGGGGCCAGTTTCCCCTGAAAGTGCTCAAGGAAGGCAACCAATCTTCATATAAACCCTCTAAGTCCGATTCAACTTCAGGCACTAATAGGTCCTCCTACGTGGCTTTGACCAATAGAAGATGCTGTACCTTCCCTTCGTTATTTGGTCTAAGCAGGACTTGGCTAGATATTCCAGACCAATTATCTGATTAAAGCAGATTAATGAGACCTGTGCAGGGTTTTTTTCTCCAAGAGCTCTTATTTTTTCATAGCAAACCTCTTCCAGAAGAAAAGAATTACATTTCTGAATAAACTTATCTAATTCCATACAGTGTATAATGCTGATTCAAATTAATCATGATTATTCACCCGAAGTAAATCATAATGGTTTAAGAAGCAATGAAATAATGATAAAATTAAGAAAAATTAAATACAGTAATGGTTGCAAGATTAATGATTTTAGAGTCTCCTATTTCTGAAATAAATTGATGACTGTTCGTTACATTCAAGAGCATGCAAAATTATTTCGTCACAGATTCCTACTCTGGCAGCTGAAACAAATTACGCTTACAAATTGTTTCGTAACATTGTTATTAAATATGAAAAATCTGCTTTCTAAGGGATATATGTTGATGTTGTTTTCAGTGTAAAAGTGCAGGGGACATATATGAAGGAAATATGGATATTTTTAATGGATTCTTTTAGCAGTAGGTTTCACGGTATGTATGTTAGCAAGCTTTTATTTAAAAAATCTAGTATTTGTGTATGAAAACATTAAAGATGAAATTATTTTCATTATTGTTTTTTTCTGAAAGGTCTTTTCCTAATAAATTTCAAGTTAATCAAGTCATAAAGCATAGTTTCGCACTGCATTAGTATCAGTTTTCTGAATTACCAATTATTTTATTAATATTAAATAATATTCATTTTTGGTATAAAATATTCATTTATGGGCAAATTACTTATTTAGAGAAATTCCAAATGTTATTTAAATAGCTGAATGTGGACACAAATAATATGAGGTATATTGTTCAAAATATTCTGCCAAACTACACAAGTTTTCCTTTTTTGTCTCGTTTGCAACAATGCATTCAACGCCAATTTGTTGCCGTCTACTCTAAAGGCAATTATTCCTCCTTCCAGAAAACCTCTCATTCATAAATTGAGCCACTTTACAACGCAAATTTGTATCTTACTGTTGGAGCCTATTCCGTTCCCTCACCAACCCTTTTATTTTACTGTATTTTATGAATTTAAGTAATTTAGAGTATGTTAAGACAATTTTCTTAACTTTTAAGAAAAGCTTTTAGAGAGTCTGTAAGGGCTACAGTTTTCAGATACAGTTTTAGGGATCATAATACGCGAATTTACGGAAATTGAACAGTGCTTTGCTTTTTCTTTAAATATCTGGTGTAATATGGCAGCCACGGAATGCATGGAGAAGGAGGATGGTTTCGGCAAAAAAAAGTTCTTTCTGTAGCTTTCTTGTAAAAAGGAATTTCTCTTCTACTTTTACCTTGCCAGGCTTCATAAAATAAATGTTACTTTTTGGTGGTGCCAAAGCAATCAGTAATACGACTAGGTCTACGTCTTTCTCTTGGGATGAGAAGTTTCTTTCTATAACCCACATCTCACAACATAAGTATGAGCATCCCCTGTAGTGTCTCTCGTTTCAGTTCCTTTAGCAGCCATTTTCTGTGTTAGTAATTGAACATGCCTGGTCTTATTTCTTCAATGGCAAGAAAATATTTCTGTCGAACTGTGACAGACTGGGTGCGAGCTTTTAAGTTAAACTCAGCATCGATATGTAGATTTAGATTATACTGTCTAAATACACTCATTTGGAAAGTTAACAGAACCAAAAGACTGAGTAGAAGGGATATAGTGCAGGGAAACGGACGTGAGCGGAGGAAGGGAACACAACTGTTCATCAAATAGGTTTGTCGCCCCCTTCCTGATACCGCCACCACTCTCGACACATACAATACTACTCTAGTATAATTTTTGTATATGCATGAGGTCTTTCTGAGGGCTGTTGCTTCAGCACTTTTAATTGATTCTTATCTTTACAATAAGGAATTTTTAAAATATTCACTTCTAAACCCCCCTGTATCTTCTAAAATTTCATTCTACAAAACATTTAGGACTATTTTTGAAGGAAATTTAATGTGATTTAAGTATAAAATTAAGTGCTTTTAGCTATAGGATCCATAGTTTTCGAGATATTTAAGAAAAACTGAGAAATCCCCCATTTCATCCCCCCGTACCCATAAGCATCTGCCACCTGCGAGGACATTTAGTATATCGTTAGGGTACTCTACCCAACAACTGAGCCGAATTTCAAAACTACACCATTTTTTAAATTAACAATTCGTTGACTGGACTATGGGTTGAAGTAAACTTGTGAAGGGGAACGGATGTGAGGGGAGGAAGGGAGCATAATTGTTCATCAAATGTGTTTGTCACCCCCTTTACAACACATACAATACTACCCTTTTATAATTATTATATAGGCAGGAGGTTTTCATGAGGGTTGTTGATTCAACACTTTTAATCGATTTTTCCATTACAATAAGGAATTTTAGAAATATTAACTTTCAAATCACTCTGTGTCTTCTAAACTATTGATGCTACAAAAATAAAAGTCGGACTTTTTTTGTAGAAAACTTTATGTAGTTTAATTTTGTAATTGAGTGTGTTTTGATAGAGACCATAGTTTTCGAGACATTTAAGAAAAACTGAAAACACCCCTTTAACCTCCCTTGCCCCAAGCACCCCCCACAGGAGGGGACTTTTAGTATTTCGTTTAGTTAAATGGACATACTATGTTGTAACAAATTAAAGGGGGTGTATGGAATCATTTTAGGAGCAAGCTCTTAGTGGCTATGGTTGGAGAACAAGTGTATAGATTTGGGTATCATCAACTAATTGCTTTAACAAAAGACAAAATGCCCTGACGCTGTCTTAAATTAAGTAGAAAAAAATGTTTTTACATCCCCAGACAGGAAATTCATTTTTATACAATTTGCTATAATCGTATTATTAAAACAATTTTAAAATAATGTTGGGGGAATTCCTTTCATTCTTGTGCAAAGGTTGCCTAGATTGGACCACAAATGTTTGCCTAAATTAGACAAATTAAATCAACGCGATTATTTTCCTAAACTACATGCAATAGCTCAGAAAGCAGTTTACTTCCACTAGTAATCCTCATTATAAATTGGAAGTGGAACAAGTCAAACAAAAAAAAAAGAAAACTATAAAAGCGCATTAAATCTATCAAATGCTTGATCAAAACGTATAAAGACACAGGATATCCAGAGAGCAATTTTAGTTTGCAGCAAAGTTGAAGCAATCTTTCTTTGAAAAATCTGCAAGCTTGCAACAAATTTGACATGACAAGAGTGCAAGCTTGAAACAAGCTTGCAGTAAGTTAACGTCAGCTTCGAAGTCACCACGCGACGAACTTGCAGCAAGCTTGTCACGTCAAACTCATTGCAAACTATAGCAAAAATAGAGTACGAACACAACCTGGATTAGAACTCGCTACCTACCACTTCCTAAGCTGAAGCTCTAACCACTCGGCCAGTTAAACTCTGAGAGTAGAAGATAGATGCTAATACATCATTCGATTCGATTCGTATACGATTTATTTTAAATTGTTTTCTTGATTTCATTAATTTTTTGAGTTGAGAATATGATTTGAAGTCAAAGAGAGAGCGATTTTTGCTAATAACTACGTTTTGCTAGTAGAATAAATTATGAAATTAGAGTTCAAAAGTAATTACTTTAAAATGGGACAAAATGTATAAGTTATTATTTTTCAACAAACATTGATTGTTTTTTAGGTTTAATTGTGTTTATAAACGTTAAAGTTTCAACATTAAGAAGAAGGCGACAAAGTTTTCTTTAAAGTGCGAGTTCTAGTAAAACGATGGAAAATGTTTCAATTTTTTTTATAAAAAAGTTAGTTTTTTCACAAATTATCATTGATTTATTGAATTAATAAAAAGAAGGACGGTTTAGGAAATGCTATTAAAAATCGGATGTTTTTTAAAACAGAGAAAAATCTTTCTCTTTTTTAGTGTCTCTTTGTGTGCTCTTTCATCTTTGCAGCAAACTTGTTTTGCAATTGTGCTGTGAACTTGTCATGCACATTCACAGCAAACTTGGATTGGAAGGAGGGTTGGCGCTAGTTGTCTATTTTCGCCTTGGCGAACTTGTGGAAAACACGTTTTGAAAGCGAGGGTGGCGATTCTGCATTGTTAGTTTGCAGGAGTTTCGCTTCAAGTTTGACGCGTCAAATTTGCCATGACAAGATAATATCAAGTAAAAATCAAACTTGCTGCAAACGTGCGTGCTATCTGGATACGTATATAATTTGTGAAGAAATAAAGGGAGGGTCACATTTGGATTCCTGTATTGTGTGTGGGTGTGAATTTGAGAATCAAAAATTTTTTTGCTTTAATTGTGCTTAAAGAAAGTGGTGGTCCAATCTAAGTAACCGGTTTCCTTAATTGGATCGACGACACTTTTATAAGCTTTTTTCTAATTTAAAGTATATTTCCTAAAAAGTGAATTACACAGTTCTGAAGATAAATAAACTGCAAAAAGATTCTACTACTTCCTTTCCATTGAAATTATTTCTCCATCACTGTACATTAGAGTGGAGCGAAAAAAAATCAAAAGTTGTCCTATTAAATAGCACTAGGTAGAAAGAGATGTCTATTGACTAACATATCACTAATGAATTTTTTCAGAATTCTTGCTTTTCATCTTCATTCTTCGAAAGAACATCAAAATTTTACTTTTTATACAATTTTTTAGATATTTCATTAATATAGCGAAAGAATCAAAAGTTGTCCTATCAAATAGCACTAGGTAGCAAAAGTTGTCTATTGACAAGCTGAATTTTTTCAGAATTTGCACTTCATCTTCATTCCCCGGAAGAAGAAAATTCAAAATTTTATTTTTTACAAAAAAAATCGCATAATTTTGGCAGTAATTATTTCTAAATGCATTGGTTACTCACTGACCTAGCTACCGAAAATAAACAATTCCCTTTAATTATAAACTATTAACTATACCATAAAATACTAATTAAGTTTTATAACTATTAAAAGTATATGTAATTCTTTGCTGGTTTCTAGAAGCAACCAAGAACTAACTACGTGGAGGTGGTCGCATATTGAATTCCATCCGTGCCCATCCCAAACACCCTACCTTAGGGAATTAGTTGGAAATTCTTATCAATTATAACAGGTTTATAATCTGACTTAGTCTCGAAAGCCGGCATGCTTGTCCGGTTTACATTTCTTGCTCTGACGTAGCCATCTCGGGCAGAACTTCCACATACTTTACTAAAGCCTCAATGCCTGATTTCACATACCTTTCCACTACTTAGGTGTGACGGAGAAAGTCACAAATAAGTACAAAAAGGAGCGAACTTTCAACTATGCAAGCACGCCAGTCTTCTGACAGAGGTCATGTCAAGGATGTTTTTGTTACTTTACATTATTGCTAGTTCATAAGGTCAACATAATCTTCAAGCACTAAAATTAATCTTTGGTATTTCAAATTTACTGACAGATGATTGTTGTGATTTTTTGCCATTGTAGAAAGCATTCTACGCATACCTAGCTTTCTAATATATTATCTTTTACCAGTAAGCATAGCAATAAGTTTGTTTTGGGTTGTGCGAAGAAACCATTTCGCTGAATGGTTGCATCCATTTTTTTAAACTTAGGTACCGTGAGAAACTTATAGTTCGGTGAACAGGAGCTTCCATGATGCTTGGATTACATTTAATACAAAACCACAGGGGTGCATAACTTTAATTATGAACCTTGCAATCTCCTTAAATTTTTCAGATGATGTCTTTTTTGTGCTTATGTAAAGTCGAAGATATCGATTGGCAGTTGTGAGAGTTGCAGACTGGCATGTGACAATTTTCCAGGATTTTTGTTAGTATGGCTCGTTGAGCAGTGGATGAGATCATGAAGTAATGCCATGTCTCATGTTAGCATGCAATAGCGGCAGATGGTCCATCCGCAACTGCATATCTGTCACATGTTCTTGCAAATATTAAGAGATTTAGCCTTGTTTGGGGAGTGGAACATGATGGAGCAATTTTGTCTGCGGCAACGTTATTGTTGTAAAAAATTTAACATTTTCCTCTTCTAAGATTTTAGATGGTTTCAGCCCGTCCAACTGAAATTTACCAAAGCGTGCTTTTTTTAAAGTTTGTGTAGACATTTTTTGAAGCTGTTGAGTGGTTTGTAGATCAACAGTACCAATAGTCATTCAGATATCTGGTCGGTTATGAGTTGTTGTTCTTGTAGTATGTCACTTTCCGTGATTTCTCATTCCGGCACTATTTAAAGTATTTGCACGCAGCGACGTCAAGAAGTTTCTTGTTTCTTCTCGGAACTCTTGAATATTATTATGGAAATTTGGAGAATCGTTTAGATCGGGGTAAGATTTAATTATCTTTAATAGCTATTTATGTTCCTTTTATTTCAATATAAGTATTCTTAAATGATGTAAAATAGGAATTGAAGCTTTGTATCAAATGCCTTCTATATTCATAGCGATCTTTTCATAAATTTCTATCACTTCTGGTTTGTAAATACCTTATCTCTCTTTTTGTATCCTAACCAATTATAGTACCGTAATATATCGCCACGTGTTGGTATAACAATACAGATGAGCTCTTTTGGACTGTCAATAAGCGCACACTAAACGAGGTTTCTAGTCTGAGTCATAATTCCAATTTCGAACAACAAAAACTTAAATTGTTAATGGAATGCGCACAGCGAACATCAGCTGCTGTCGAATCACACTCAAACTGAAAAGTCGAATTTTCACGTACTACGGTTCCCGCAAAAACTTTCCAATTTTATGACATATCTTGTTAAATTTTACACTTAAAAGAACTTATCAAAACCAAAGTAATTAGAAATAATTACCGAGAAAACTATATTGATAAAATATCTGAAAAATTGAATAAACAGTAAAGTTTTGAGGCTCTGTCGGGGAATGAAGATGATATGCAAAAATTCTCAGCAGTGGTATGTTAGTAAATAGTCAACTTTTGCCAACTAGTGCTATTTGATACAACTTTTGATGTTTTCGCTCCACCCTATACATTGAAAAATGTTCAGGTATTCCAAATTCGGCGACTCTTTTATTTAGAGGACAGGATATTTGGACATCGAATCGGGATATATTTCTGTTCTAAAAATGTTGTATTTTCTTTTGAAATATACCGATAGCTGCACGACTGATTGCCAAAAGTCATTTAAAGTATTTTGTGCTTTTAAAACAAGAAATAAAACGCCTAATTATTTTATTGGAATAAAAGTGTTATTCTTATTTCAAACTTTTATTGGAATGAGAAAAGGATAAATTTTATTTTTTAAATAACACAATTACTCTTTGAACTTAACAGGGACATCATTTAGTTGATACCACATTCAGTCATGCAGACAAACAGTTTGCAAATGACGTCTTATCAATGATTTTTGAGGCAAAATGTGTTAAAAATTTAAAATCCTGCAAAAAATAACTTTCAGGAAGAAGGGAAAGAACGCTTATGCTTAAGGAACTTCAAGTTAGCAAGTAGTGTCTTTAAAAATAATAATATTTTCACATCTTCTTTTCTATAATATAATTTATGTGTTGATTTTCTATTCCCCATTTAGCACTAAAAGCTATTAATTTTTTAAAAGGCACCTTCATGCGATATTACTCATCACAGAATTCAATCAATTTTCTTAAACTTTTTTGAATTGTTATATTATACTTCACGAATTTATTTCGTTATATTTCATTAAGTTGATAAATTATTTCAAACTACATACAACACTAACAGTACTTCGATAAACGTAAAAAGTATAACCGTAAATGGAGTGCTATTTTCATTTATTTTAGCGTCTAAGAGTTAGTGATTGATGTCACCTAATATTTAGTGACTTTGCGCCATTAAAACATTCATATCATTTTTAATATTGATTTCATCTTTTTTAAACTTGACAATGAATTTTTTGTAATTATTTTAAGTAATTATCAATAAACATCAAATATCGAATTCACTTAGAGTTTTTCTTAACTAAAAGGATCCACAAGTGAAGAAAAAATATTTGGAATGGAAAGAAAATACCCAAGCACTATAATTATTTTGCTTTACAGCATTAGTTATGAAAACATAAATTTTGAAAATTATTGACATTAGTAGTATAATGAATGAATCCTAGTTTTGTCATAAATGCTGTACTGTTTCAAAGTTTTCACATTGAAACCACATAAATAGAAATGGATACACGCTTAAACCAAACGAGCGAAATTCGCTCCGATGTAGCGAATTTTTGCTCCTTTCCGTACTTGAAAGTGCATCGTCCTTTCGGAGCGTTTTACAATCCTTCCGCGGAGCGAAATATTCGGAGCGAATTTCGCTCCTTTTTGTATTGAACGATTTCGCTCCTTTTTGTATTGAACGATTTCGCTCCTTTTCCATTAGTTTTTAATATTAAAAGGAGCGTGTTAAAAGAAATGCTCCTTTTTGAGCAATATTTTAAGCAATGATTTCGCTCTTTGTTGATTAATTTTTAATGTTAAAGGGAGCGTTTGAGAAAAAACGCTCTTTTTTGGAAATATTTTCATTACTCATTTCGATCCTTTCTGATTAATTTGTAACTTTATTTAGAGCGTTGAAAAGAAAAACGCTCTTTTCTGGAAATGTTTTTATTGATTTCGCTCCTTTTTGATCAGTTTGTAAACTTATTCAGAACGTTTAAAAAAAACGCTTTTTTTAAATACTTTTAATATTGATTAGTTAATTATTCAACATTTCTGGACGTTTAAAAGAAAACATTTTTTAAAGCAATATTGAGACCAGTGATTTAGTACCTTATAAAGGCATTTATGAATAAATATGCCCCTTGAGGTAGTAAAATTCCGCTTATTATTTTATCCTTGTAAATCTTTTTAACTAACATAAACGGTCTTTTACCCTAGTTTCATCACTTCTGCTATTTTAAAAACTAGTAAGAAACAATTGGGGGGTGCTTCTTTTAATACCTGCATTATTCTGCACAGTACAACAGATTTCTATAATGGAAACAATTGTAAGCTATATAGCACGATTTATAATAAATAATTTTTTAATAACCCAGCAAAAAAAATCTGCAGATTTTTTTTTTGAGGTTTTCTTAAAGATTTCTGTAGATTTTTTGAAGACAAAAAATCTGCAGTTTTTCTTTAATTTAATCGGTATAAATTTTTTTTATTATATTTTTCTCTAAATATTCTGCAGATTTTTGTAAGACAGCAAAAAAACTATTTTTTCTTCAATGTAATCTGCAAAAAAATTTCTTATTATATTTTCCTCTAAATATTCTGCAGATTTTTTGAATACAGAAAAAAACTGCATTTTTTCTTCAATTTAATTTTATAAAATATGCAAAAAATTCTTTTCATTTTTTTCTTTAAATATCCTGTAGATTTTTTAAGAATTTGTATGTTGTCTTCAATTCAATTTGCAGTTATTTAGCAATTTTCACAAAATCATTAAACTTGACCAATATCTGTTTTTTTTTTTTTGAAGATTTAACTGCATTATCTAAATCTGCATTTCTCTAAATACATATTTTTCACCATATTCTCTAATATTGCAGCTTTATTTTCCATTTATCCTTTAAGAACATCTAAAGCACACGACACAACAGTTATTTGCATGAATTTTACTTTTTCTTTTACAAATTATAATTTTTAGAAAATATTAATTTTAAGGCTTTTGAGTTTGCACTGACTAGTAAAGTCTTGACAGACTGAGTCAGCTTAAAAAATATAATACAGGGGAGATGGCTACAGAAACTGTGAAAAAATTTCCCCGATTTAAGGCTTAATTATATTAGTTTCCTGGCTTTCTCCCAACTCAGAATCACTGTATGTGTACAATATACATTATTAAAAACACTTTTACCAGTTATTTAAAATAAAAAAAGAAAATATTTTTATGAAATTTAATTTTTTAAAAATGGAATGAATATCCTAAAAAATCTATTGAAACAGTATATTACATTTCTTACATGTAAAAGAATACTGGAAATTTTAACAAAATACTTTGTTTCTAAAACTGCATAAGAATTCTAAGAAACATTAAAACTACTCTTTGCAACACAAGTTAAGTTATATTAACAGTAACGGTTATAATGATCTTTTCTCAAAACTTCAATAACTAATTAGTGCTCTTTGCATGAGTACCAGAATAAGATGTTGGAGCATAAATATAAAAATAGTATAATTATACGTACCTAATAATATATATTTTTGCAAAGATTTAAACAAGAGAAACTGCCAAAATATTACTTCAAATCTTTATTCTTTAACAAATCATAAGAAATTAATTGCTCTAATCAAAAACTTATGCTTTTATAAATGAATATAAGTTTTTTTATTCCATTTATTATTACAAATAATACTGCACATAAGATACTAATTTATAGATAATAACTCAAGTAACAAATAACAGCAACACAGTATTTTTATACTTTTATTACAACATAAAAATACATTTTTACATAAATTCACTGTAGTACAACCAAGTATTACACTTCCTACAATAACAACCAAGATGAAAAATCTGAAAAAAGCTTACTGAAAAAGAATCGAACTGATGATAAATTACAGAATAAAAACTTATTATAATGAGTACCCAATTGAGAAATCAGAACTGCACATGGGTTAAAAGCTTAAAATAAATTTGAAGAGAAAGAATATACTTAAATGTGTTACAATTTTAAATTTAAAAATATACTATATTTACATGGAAGCGAAATGTAACCAACTAGAGTGTATAAATGTTATTGGTGTAAAGGCAGTTTTAAATAAAGGTAAAACATAAATAAGTAAAAAAGATGTTACTTAAAACTCTCTTGATTACACACCCCAAGCAAAATTTTTGACATTCATAAAAATATTACACATATTTATCTGCAAATTTTATACTTAAAATTAACAAAGTGTCTAAATTTATTGAAATACATTGCACACATAAAAAACTGACTTCTAAAATCACAAATAAACACATAAAAGTTACCCCCGCCCAAAAAAATCTCACTTGGTAATCAAATATATTATAAAAGATAGCCATTTCCTGTGTAAATTTCTTTCTGCTATAATCATGCAAAAACAAATTTTCCAATAATAAAAGCTCATTATTTGTTTTCTAATATTTGCATACATGGCAAATGTGCATTTTAGACTCTTTTCAAAAACAAAATCTTCAATTATTTACAAATAAAACTGATGCTTCTGTACAAAATATCTAGTTATATTTTGGTAAAATTCATATAAAAATATCACATAAAATTCTCACTTACAATAAATATAACATTTCATTTTTAAACCTATAAGTTTTTATATACAACCATTCCTGACTAGTAAACATATATCACAAATAAAAGACTAAATCTCACTGCTTTTTATACATTTATTTTTGTTTCAATGTAATATATAAAAAATGCAATTCTGAACTGAAATATTTCAAGATATTTTTCACAAATAAACTTCTAAATAAATAATTTAATAAAATGGTTTTAGTTTTCCTTGATTGCCTAATGAAGCCTTTAATCTCCCGAAACCTGCAAAATAAATTATTTAATTAGAGAAAATTTTTCTGCAACATAGTGAAAGACATAGCTCACACAGATTTTTTTTTAAACAATTGGTTTTTGTTTCCATCAGTGGCAAATCCAGGGGGGGGCTATCGGACTGCAGCCCCCCCCCCTTCAGAGCTAGACCAGAATTCTTTATTTTATCTAAAATCACTACAGCTGTTTTTTCTTAATCTCCCTTTAAAGAAAGTGAAAACATTTCTTCCTGGTTTTTGACAGGCTTGAAAGTTCTCACTTTTGTAGTCATTCCACTCATATTTGCAGCATTGACATGGTCAAAGAATGTTTTTTCTAGTTTATTCCATTGTGTTTTTTGTTAAATTATCGCAAGTATTGTCGTGTTCTTTAAGATTCTTATTGTTAGGTGAGTAAAGTTAGTGTTTTGGTTTATATAAGCCATAAGATTTGACATTCGTCACGACGATACAAAAATTTTTATACCTCA
>BGPR01000037.1:1877203-1916289 GCA_013235015.1 Araneus ventricosus
GAAAACTTTTTCTTGTGACTTTTGTTTGGTACAACTGTATGATGCATACAACTATAGTAAATGGAAAGCAGACATTGGGGAACAGCTCGCAATGTTTTGTTGTCGTGTAATTATAGCCTCAATGCAACAATGATTATTGAGTTTGAAAATTATTTTGATTATTCTGAAAGTGTGTGTGTGTTTAAAATTCTATAAAATCTCTTAAAATTAAGATAGAATAACAAAAATGTACCTTTTTCTTTCTTGGGCCAGTTACTGGGAACAGCATTAGCAATGCTGATAAATTTTCTAAAAAAAAAAAAGTGTAAACAAATATTTTCAAGTCCACTACAAACAGTAATATCCCCTATAAATAGAGCTTTTAATAAATTTGTAAACCTTAGACAAAAACAAAGGCATAACAATTAAACTATGAAGTATGACCTCAATTAGTAACCTTCCAAATGTAATTAAAAATAACTGTTATATAAAAGTTACAGTAAGATCCTTTAGTTAGTAACCAAGCAATGGCATGCAAAATTTTAAGCTAAAGCAAAAGTTAACTCTTTATGAATGAGAGATATAAAATTATTCATAAAAAATTGTGTGCATTTTTTTAGTATAAGTTGCAAAGCATTTGCAGCTATATTAAATAGATGGATTTTCCTAAACATATGATAATTTTTAATTAGTTCACATAAACACAGTTATATTTCTAAGAAAAAATCATGATATTTAGTAAAGAAGTTATGCATTGTATAACTTTCTAAAGAAAATGCATTACTGCATTGCATTCTGCAATGAAAAAAATAAATTTTGTTTATTCAGTCATACCATCTATTTTTTCAGAGAATCTATCTGCAACAACTTTGTAGCATTTGAAGCAAGTATACCAAGGCATTTTATAGATGTCAGTGTCGATGATTAAATAGCATAACCTAAAATCAAAAATTTAAAAAAAAAATCATATTTCTTAAAAGATATTTACCCTACAGCACTGAGTTCAACATGTAGAGGGAAGCTTATAGGGAAGTATGAAGATGCGAGAGAAATGGAAAAAGCTAATTGTACCCAAAATAATCTACTGCACCCCCTCCCCCCCAAATATTCTAATAGTGGATAAATTAAACTAAAAACACTCATCCCAGTGCACAATTAATAAAAATAAAAACTAGTTTTATACTTGTAAATGACTTGATCAGTTAGGTAACTTGTATATCAATAGGAGACAAAACATAGAATTTTAATAATCTCAATGGAAAGTAAATCTATAAGAAGAAATCCAGATTGATTAAGAAATTCTCATTAACATTCTAAAAATGTATACATCAAAATATAATAAGTGATATAAATAAAAATAAATGTGATTAATATATTCGATAAAGATAATTTTCATTATTTTAAGTCGAGCCAAAAAGGGGAATTAGCTCATTTAACAAAGTTTTTGCAGAATGTGCATAGATATAATGTTAATTATATTATATGTATTAGATATAATTTAGATAACTAAATTTTAATTAGAATAGTCTGACAAACACAAGCATTTTGTGGACAGGCAAATTAAATTTTGCAATTTTTTTTTCTCCCTAAGTTGTACTTCAAAAACTTATTAATGGAAGTTATTCTGAGGAGTACACATTTTATCCAAATAAAATAAACACATAAATCAAAAAAATATTTATGGAAACTGTAGATACTTTCTAATTATTAAACTATGTCCAAAATACTAAAATAATGAAAAATTAATAAACACTATAAATTTCATTTCACTATCAGTTTAATTTTTTTTAATTGTGGGACACAAGTTTTTGCTTTAAAATTCTTTTATCTATTACTGCTACAATCAAATTGAACATTAACACATGCATTCACAGCTGATACCAAATTTACATACACCTTAAATTAAAAATAAAAATAAGTGTGATTAATATATGATAGTGGATGAAATTAATTTTCATTATTTTAAATTTCTTCCTGAACTTCCTAATGGATAATCTTTAATGATATATAATTTTCTAAAAATAAAGTGTCATAAAACAATGTATTCAGGATGAAGATATCTCTTATTATTTTTAATGTCTCATGAATTTTCAAATTTGCATTCAATTATAACATACGTCATGGATATGTTCAGAATGGCAGGTCATTTAACAAAGATTTTGCAGAATGTGCATAAATATAATATCAATCGTATAAAAAATACTTAATACTGATTTTGAAATACGATAAAGTGAATTTGAAAATGGAACTCACCGTAGAGCAAATCTTCTTAACTTCAATTCATTTTAATGTGCTTCCATGGATATGAAGAGTGCTTCCTAAAATAAAAAAATGGCACCCAACTTATCTTATCGTGTTTGTGTAAACACAGATAAGGAAAGACGCTAAATCGTCACGTGATGATTTTTAACCAATGATGTTTCGAATATCCCTAGTGAGCGAAGCAGTAATTATAAAACGCTCCTAAAAGGACCAACGTATTCAGATTCTGTTATCAGTTTCGTGGCGGGTAAGGAGTCGAAACAGGTTCTTCACTAAAAAAGTGTTTTAAGGGGCGTTTTTCGGTACTAAAAGATCGAAAAGGCGAATTTTTACGTTCGCTCCCTTTTGGAGTCCAGAAATCGCTCAATTGAATTTAGCGTGTACATGTTTATTATTTGTTCGTGTTATGCAATAATTAAGCTATCATTTAGTGTTTGTGAATTACAAATTTTTTGCATTCTAATTTACTAAACAATATTTAATGACAGATAACTGCATTACTTTCATGTAAATATGCATTTTTTGTGTGTAAGTATTCAGAGAGTTTTCAAAATTGTTGTAAATTATTAGAGAAAAAATTTAATAAATATATCATTGACTGATTGTTTTTACTCTATTAAAAAGAAATGACGTTTGCACTTATTCTCTAAGAACTTGATCCGTAAATACGCCAAAGTGATGAAAGCGAAAAAAATAATGAATTAGGCTACATCTCGAGACACCTTCAACCGGTATGCTTAGAACTGATTCAGTGAAACATCTCAACGGGAAACAATATTTTACTCTACCACTGTCTCTAAAACGTTTAGCATTAATAGCAATTGTATTTATAACTATCCTCCTTCGGCGACCAGCTTGTTCAACAGAAATATAATTTCCATCGAATCTCTAATGCACAATTTGATTTTCATAATTCCCTTAACAAAGTGACTTTAAATTTCAAGTTGTGATATACATTTAACCCATGTTTTTTCAGTGGCCTTGTGCCTGTTCTGTTCGCTGTCTGCATATAAGTCCTTAAGGATGTCAAGTAGCTGTCCGTGTCATGTAGCATTTAATTGCAGATTGCTGGCGCCAACTACACTTTCTTATCCTTCATGCAAAATAGGCATTTGATTTCAACATTAAATTTGAGCGGTACATTTTACTTCCAGCAGCATGTTGGCTGGATTAAAACAAGCTGATAAAAAGAATTAAAGCAGCATTAAACATTAGGATATTACCTTAGCTTTCAACAGTGGGAGATAACACAGGCAAATAAATATTTTTTAAACAAGGAAAACGATTTGAATTTCAATGCAACAATCAAAAGTGTTTTTTTGTAAATTAGGCAAAAATTGAACAGCAACTTAATTAACGCCGACAAAGAAGGGTTAAAAGTATTTTCGAATTTCGTTTAGATAGATTAACGTCCTGTATTTAACCAACAAGGGAGATTATTCTGGGCATACCTCTGGATATTCAACAGTGTGCGGACAACGGTGACAACACATGAGTCGTGCAATGATGATATGTCTCACCTAGACTGATTTTCTGAGTCATGGAGTGTTAAGGTTTTCTCTTTTAACAGAGAAATTCTAACTCTTTTTTCCAATTGAACCCTCTTGAATCTTCAAAACAGGATGTTATTCTAATTCAACTAAATTAAGAGATGTATGCCCGATGCATTGCGACAATATAATATCGTAATCCATTGTGCATCTTTCAGATGGAAAAAGAACATGGCATGGGAGCATTGTGTGAGATCACAAGTAATAAGATGACATCATCAGTATTGTTTGTTATTTGGAGTGACATCACATAAATTGATTGCGCTGCACAATTCCAATTATTCTCTAATAAATGGTACCAACTATAAGATGTTTCGTCACGGTACACACGTAGGGGAAAGTCGGGTAAAACCGTGTACCTTTGATTCTACCGCTATTATTTTTCCTATATAGCAGACAGTTACTGATTTACACTCTACTAGTCAAGAAAAAGGAGCAGTCATAGTGACGTGTTGTAGCTGTTGAATTCACTGCATCTGTGAAGGTTTATTTGTTTTAAGACGTCAACTCTCTAATATTCATTTGATTTTAAACAATTCTTACTTAATAATCAATCCAGTTATAAAAACTATATTTAGTCCAGTTTATTATATATTTACTAAGGATTTATATCCTATCAAAAATAATAATTTATTCCACTAGTTGCGCAGTAATATTTCGTTTTTCATAACCTCTGCACTCGCGTAAAACCGGATACTCCAAGTGGCGTAAGTCCGGGACAGTCAGTATTGATGATTCCTCCGATTAAGACGATAAAAACACATCAGATGTTGAATTGTTTATATTTTGATGATGCATTTTCTAATTTAAATAAAGAAGAAGGGTTAATCCAATGTAGAAACTGTCTTAGCCGTGCCCGCGAAAGCTGCAGTGGCGCGGAGGAAGAAGACAACTGCTTTAAATGTGAATTTTGTGACTAATATTCTTAAACATGTCATATAAAATAAAAATGATTGCTACTTTTCCACTAAAAATCAAGTTTTCCTAATTTCCTATAACATTAACATGTCGGTGCCTTGGTTTGATAATGTTCTAACTGCATCCGAGTACGTTTTGAGAAAAAAGAGCTTAAAATTTTTCCCGGCGGGTAGTTTGACTTATTTTATAAAAAAAAATCATTGATGAAAAAAGTAATGACACTGTGACTTTTCTTTAAAGATGTATTGTACTCCGATAAACAATGAATATTTTAATAAAATTTGACAAGCTGTATGTCGAATAGTTTAGCTCCAACGGACCTTTGAACCTTAGCAATCCGGTTTTACCCTACTTTACCCTATACTATAAAATGTGTAGAAACCGAGAAATATGTTTTAATGCGGTTCATTATGTCGAGTTCTGTCAAATTAAATTTTTGATAAAATGAACTCTACTCTAAAGGAGCATACTTATTTCCTATTAAAATAATGCTATTTCTTATGTTTGTGAAAGATATTTCTAGCAAACAGCTTTCGAAGAAGGATTTATTTCTGCCTTCTCAGCATCGCTTTGTTTGACATGATCATTGCTGAAAATTTAATGCAGCTTTCAAATCTAATTTCGTTATTTCCATTGTTGCATCGATGACGTTATGGCTGTATATTTTCTAGACAAAATAGTTTCGACCATGAATTGAGGTAATAGGTTGTTAGTCTTCAGACCTGAAAGTGAAGGAAAACAACTATTAAAAAATAATTATGATGCGACACTACATACACAAGATAAAACGATTATAAATAGTTTTTTTCTGAAATCACCTTATTACTAATGAAAAATTGATAAAATTCTGTTGAAGTGCAAACATTTTCCAAAAGAGAGAGAAAAAAAGAGAAGAGAGCCAGTTCAAACTGTTTTTTTTTAAATTTCACCAGTGTATTTGAAAGTATTTAGCAAATAAGTTGACAAAATACGATATTCTTTTTTTTTATTTATTAATTTTGAATTTTGAATTAGATTTGTCTAGTTCTATTTAATCAAAGATTCTCGTTGTGCAAATTTACTGGATATCAAGATAATTATATTAGAATAACACCTAGTATGGAATTAATTTTCTTTCTTATTAAGGACAAAGGAGCTATTTACATAAAAAAGGTTTATCATAGTTTTAATTATTATTAGCTAAACTTAATTCAAGGAACTTCTATATTATTATTTGTTAAGTAAAACAAAATTACTCTCTTGAATCATTTATATATCTGAATTAAAGTCATTCATCACCGAAGGCTTAGGTAACGGTTACCTTAATGTATAAGCAAGAAATCTACAACATAAAATGAATGAAAGTTTTATTTCATTCACTCAGATTAACTAGTGTTTTAGAAAAAATATGCCTTATTTTTTTCAGTTGCCAATGTCTATATTTAAAATCACAGAATTATTAACGAGAGTAATAATTTCTTACCGTATACATATATTATGTTATTTCGTCTAAATTGAATAGTAAATGTATAAATATTTCTATTCTTATATTAGTTAACTAACGAAATAGTTATTTGAATACTTATATTAGTTAATTATTCTAATTCATATGCACTAACACTTAATTAAAACTTCCCAAAATGAATTGCCTTCTGGCTGAAGACGACCTTTCAATTCATATAACAAATAAAGGCATTTTTTCTTTTCCCACAGAACACAAACATTTATATTGCGTTAGTTAATCTAACCTTTATTAAGCATTGATAGCATTTCGGAACCGTAATGAACCCATCTTGCTCCTGAGTAATCATTTAGGTTTGATTTCAGAAGAAACCTTGCCGAAGCCCTGGAAGAAGTTCTACCGAATCTCATAAAATATTAAGTTACATTAAGGGATATACATAGTTGTTGCAGAAAAATCTCGCGAAATTTCCTCTCGCTGCCGGAGTAGTAATCAATAACTAATATCAACTACGTCTTCTCAGAAGCAAGAGCAACTTTTGTTGGTAGATGTATCTTTGATGATCTTTTTGCAGTTATTTCTAAAAGATTTTGGTTGTTATTAGAACTGTAACTGAAAGTTATAGTTCAAAAATAAATTTCTTTATTGGTCAGGCCTTTATGTGTAATTACGTTTAGATTATTCATTGATATTTTTTAAGAAAATGTGGTAGATGTCTATAGAAAGAATTTGCTATTAATCTTAATTTCCAATTTATTAAAAAAAATGTAAAAGGGACTCTTCATGGTTGGCAGACTTATCTATTCACAAAAGTTTGAAATTGTTACATTTCTTTATTTTCTGCCACAGTATTTTAATAGACTGTTACTCTCTCACACTGAAAACAAAATAAGTTGACATGTGAAACCAGCGGGAGTGAGCTCCCCTAAACTTTCTCGCATACGACTAATATGGGCAGAGGGAAAAAATACACCACGTGCCAGAAACGTGCGGTACCCAGATAGCATGTACACTTGCAGCAAGTTTGATTTTCCTTGATATTGGCTTGTCATGACAAATTTGATGTGGCAACTTTTCAGCAAAGAAAGCATAATCGACCAATCCACTTGCAGAACAAGTTTGTTGTGAAGTTGTTATGGCAAACTTCACACCACGATTGCAAAACATGTTTGCTGCAAAGATGATACAGCACACTTACAGATAATCTTTGTCTCTGTTTTAAAAACATCGTATTTTTAATAGTATCTCCTAGACCGTCCTTCTTTTTATTAATTCAATAAATCAATGATAATTTGTAAAAAAACTAACTTTTTTATAAAAAAAAATTCTCCATCTTTTTACTAAATATAGAACTCGCGCTTTAAAGAAATTATATATCGCCTTTTTCTTAATGTTGACATTTCAACGTTCATAAACAAAATTAAATCTAAAAAACAGTAATTACTTTTGAACCCCAATTTCATAATTTATTCTACTAGCAAAACGTAGTTATTAGCGAAAATCGCTCTCTCCTTAATCATATTCTCAACTTAAAATTAAAAAAATTAATGAAATCAAGAAAACTGTTTAAAATAAATCGCATATATGAACGAATCTATTAGTGCAGTCTGTCTTCTCTCAGAATCTAGCTGGCTGAGTGGTTAGGACGACAAGTTTAGGAAGCGGGATGTCGGGGGTTTGAATTCGAAGTTGTCTTCGTGCTCTGTTTTTGCTATAGTTTGCAATGAGTTTGACGTGGCAAGTTTGTGACAAGTTTGATATGTGGTGACTAATTCGTTTGCGTTAACTTGTTTCAAGCTTGCACTCTTGCCGTGCCAACCTTGCTACAAGCTTCCAGATTTGCAGAGCAAGATTGCTACAACTTTGCTGCAAACTAAAATTGCTATATGGGTATTCCCTAAGGTGGGGGAAACGCTCCAGCGTTCGTGCCTTTTTAGCGTCGAAGAATGGGGGGGAAACCGAATATGCAATTTCAACGTCATTTTTTTAATTGGAGATAGGAAAAATATCTGCAATTAGGGTTTCAATGCAACATACGAAATTTTATTTATCTAAGTCATTTCTTTTAGAAGTTGTCGTCTTCAGAAGTCTGTGATTATACCGATCGACAGACAGTCAACCCTTTGATGGATTGGGACGAAACTTTGATATGGACCTACATTCCTGATGATAAAACTATGTACCAAATTTTATCCATCTATCTATTCAAGTTTTTGAGTTATAGTGTTCACATGAATGCGGACAGACAGATATCTCGTAGACGGATTTTGTCCAAAATTTGATACAAACCTACAAATTATGTGTCACGATCACATACGAAATTTCATCCCTGTAGCTCTATTAGTTTTTGAGTTATAGTGTTCACAGACAGACAGACATATTTCCAAAATTGTGCTTTTCGAACTCAGGGAGCTCTAAAACGTGGAGATTCGTCAAACTCTCGAGTTCGAATATTTTGACCATTACAATACTTTCTCTTCGTATACGAGAAAGTAAAAAAGAAAAGTTTCAATATAACACCGGACAACAATGAAATTGCATCTTCAGTGAAAGTGTCTAAATATTTATGAATTCAACATGCTAAACACGAATATGGCAATAAGAAAAGAGAAATTGACTCTAGTTTTTGATTATGTCGAAGTATTATTTTGTATGATAGGGATAAAATAACACATTAATGAATGAATTGTATGTCTTGTTTGCCGCCTAATTTATAAAGAAGTGAAAGTGACAACATGAAGTACAGTCTTTCCAATTTATGAATGACGGGTTCCTTGGTCTTTCGCTTATATTCCACATATGGATTATCTCTGAAAATCATCCAGCAGTAGTCTGCAAGCATAGACGCAGACCGCATTCCCTGATAACGTTGCTCGAGCACAGACATATCCTGATGAAAACGTTCACCGTGCTCCTTGTCAATTTTCCACAGTTAGCAGGGAAGAAATTCATGTGGTAATCTAGGAAATGTAGATTTAAGGAAATTCGACATCAAATTTCCGATATAGAGCCAGCATGTCGTGAACAAGATCTTCGTAATATTCGGATCTGACGTTCCCAAGGTAGTTAGTACAAACTTGACAGACGGCATTCCATACTTGTTTTTCATCTAGTCCAACAGGTTTTCAAATTTCGTATCTTTGAAAATATCTGTAATATGAGGACCCACAAAAATTCCTTCTTTAATTTTCCCTCACTCTGTCTGGGAAATTTTTCACGCAAGTAAGTGAAAGCTGGTTTATTCGTATCCATAGCTTTAACCAACTGCTTCACAATACCCAATTTTATGTGTAGAGCAGGTAAGGTGATTTTCTTTGGAGAAACAAGCGGTGTGTTCATGACATTCATTTTTCGGATGTCAAACACATTCTGGGAGGCCAGTCTTTCTGGATATAGTGTAAATCTGTAGCACGACTATTCCATTCACAAAGGAAGCAGCAAAATTTTGTAAAGCCCTGTTGAAGGCCATCAAAAGCGCCACTACTTTCAAGTCAGCACAGATACTCCACTCATATTGCGTATACTCAATTCGGTGTAGGAGCTGCTGCAGGTGTTCATAAGTCTCTTTCATGTGCGGAGCATATGCAATTGGAATGCATGGCAGTTCATCACCATTATGAAGCAAAACCATCTTTAGACTTAACTTGGATGAATCTATAAATAGACGCCACTCGTTTACGTCAAGTGGTAGTCCAAATTCCTTCATCAAACCTGTAACATCCGAGCAGAACACAATATTATAAATTTCTTGGAAATAATGAAGAAATTTTATATGACGTTTACGAAATGAAGAGACTCTGACACGTTCTTCCAAAAGATTCGACTGTCGAAGTCTTGATGCGAGTATCTCTGCTTTGACTTTCGACAGGTTTAAATCACGAACAATATGGTTCAGATCATCACCTGCAACCGTGACTTGCTCGGTTCTGGATCTGAAGGTTCAGTGTATTCCTCGTTGTCTTCGGAATTAATTACAATATCAGTCGGCGGCTTTAGATTCGGTAAATCCTAACAATGCGGAACTGGTCGCAAGGCAGAAGGTATGTTTGGATCATGTATAGCCCTCTTCTTTTTCTGCGTAAGATCTCCACGAACAAGTTCTACCATACAAAAATAACAATCGGTAGAGTGATTTGTCTTCTCTCTCCAAATCATGTGAACAGCAAATGGCATACTTTTTCTTTTACCATTCATCCAATCAGAAAATGTGGATTAAAAATCAGATAACATTTAAACATGTATTATAATCTATATATATAAAACTCTAAGGCGGAAATAGTACGTGGCGGAAAAGTCATTTTTGCAGGTGGCAACGACCGGTTTGTTTACAATTGTAACTGTCTTAACTGATAATTCAGAAATAAACAGAACCTTCATTTTTACCACTGGGATTGATTTAATACTGTCAAGGACTGTTTTACCTTTGCTATGGAACTACCTGCTCAGGGTTTTCTGGAACCATTAGCACAGCATCTAATTGGAAGTAGGGGATAATAGCCATTGTTGCTTCAAATCCCATAACACAAATTCAAGTTCTGAACCTTTATTTTTTCCTCCAAAACCTGAAGTTTTTCGACATTTTTTAATCGGAACTTTTTGTGAATACGGGAATGATAGCCTTTGCAGCTAAAAATCCCCCAAAGCCTTCAAATCAATCCAGAAGCTCCTGATCTTTTCAAGGAAATACTCTGCAGCAATTCACAGGAAGCTAAAAACTATCAATAGCAAATTCGAGAATATAATGCTGCATTAGCCTTTTCATCTATGGGGGCTGAAATAAAGGCACCTCTTGGAACATGCCCATAGCGTTTCCATATACATGGTCAGATTTATCCTATGGTTTCTGCTCTCTGTTCAAATGAACAAAACAGACCTGACTATGGACAATTGTACATATCTGACTCCAGTGAAGCAAGGAATAGATGTATGGAGAATAATCAAGCCTGCCTTCACTCTGAAATGGAGAAGTTGGACGCTTTATTACGAAGCATAAATCCATTTGCGGAATCATATCTGCAGATGCATCAATTGATGCAATCTAATCCAGCTGTAAATGTTAAAATGGTTTTTATGGAACATCCAGATTTCGACTTGCACAGGTATAATGCACCTACTTCAAGGACAGAGGTTGCTACAATATTTGTCGGAGATGAAGTAGAGCCCCCAACAAATCGAGATATTTGCATTTATCCAGTTGCTAACAGTTAATACAAACAAAAATATTTTACCACTTAATCAGTGCAGCGATTCTATGGTTTATCCTCTTCTATTTCTGAATGAAGACTGTGGTTGGAATTCCAACTTGGATCATGTTGAAGAAAGAAGATCTGCAAAACGTGTTAGGGTTACATAGTTGCAATATTATTCCTACAGGTTTGCTGTTAGTAATGCAGATATGTAATGTAAGTAATGTAGATATGTAAGTGCTCCTGAAGCGATGTAGAGACTCATTGAATTTTCTCTCTCAGAAAAATCTCATGTAGGTAATCATGAGGTTGACCGTTCACTTGCCAAACCAACAGCAAGTAGTAAAAAAAGTGCAGTGATAATGCTACTTCAAAATTTGATGCCTTCAAAAGGCCTGTGCAACGGGCTGTACAACAAGGCTAATAGTGACAAAACTACAGCGTAACGTTATTGAAGCAGAAATGATTGAGTAGAGCTGAAAAGAAACATTTTTAATTCCCAGAATACCGCTCATCCCATCGGACAATAATATTCCTTTTAGTTTTAAAAGAAAACAATTCCCTGTACTTTTGGAATTTTCTATGACCATTAATAAATCCTAAGGCCAAACTTCTAATAAAGTGTGTTTGGTATTAACTATTCCTGTTTTTACACATGGCCAACTTTATGTTGGTTTGTCTAGAGCCAGGTCATTTGATAGTGTTTCAATTATCTCTTCGACCAAAGAGGTATGTAATTGTGTTTACAGAGAAATACCGTGAACATTAACATAACCCTTTTATATGTATGTAGCTTATATTTTGTATATAATTTAAATTTTGACCTGCAATACAGTATTAATTATTTTTAAAAATGTATATCAATTGTTTAAGAGAATTCTTTTTTTAGTGTAATGATGTAGTGCAAATTTGCTCATTTATTAAGTGTCTTATGCAAGGATGTCTGACTTTTATGGTGAATGATAATGGAAATTTTTCAAATCATGTTTTTATATCCAGGAATTAATTTTTTTGTCGTGTACAGAAGTGCAATGTTTTGTATATAGAGGAATGAAATTTTTTGTAATGTTCAGAAGGGCAATATATTGTATTTACAATGCATATATTCATGATTTTATGTATGTGTTTGTATATATCGTGGAATAGAGTTGAATGATTTTTAAAAAAAATGTTTAAGAGAATTCTCTGATACATCAATGCCTGTTGAATTTGACTTCCTGATGCTTTCACTACATAAAAAACGGTCCTTTTCAGGGCCAAAAAATTTTAATCTTTCTTGACTAAGGTGAAAGCATTAAAAGGAAATCAGCTTACGACTTTTATTTATTCATAATACTGTCTTTTTTTGTGTTCATAGTGATAAGATGTAAGACCACAATCTCTTTATTGATAATATTAAATCTAACTTGTTTTTAGAGTTAGTTTTTAGAATAATTATATTGTTTTAACTTTGCAACCCTTATCCATTTGGTTACACTTTCATAATTTTCTTTGTAAGTTTTATTTGAAGAAAAATATCTTTTTGAGGCTAAAATATTTTATTCTGTGCTGATTTAAATTAAAGCATCAGAAGCAAAATAAAGCTGATTCATATATATATATATAAATTTTACAATATTTTTGCTAAGACACGCAGTGTTTTCATTGTAGCAAGCGAAGCGAGCAAGGTTTGAGTAGCAAACGCGGGAGGATTGTAATCCTCCGGGGGATTGGCGAGCTTTCGCGAGCAGGGGCAGAGCCCCCTAGTAATAACTAATTTTATTTTTAAAAATTAGATTATGCCTACTTTATAGGGCTTATCTCTCTCCCACCGCGGACCACTTCCATACACATATATGGTTAATCAAACTTTTTATATTACAAGTATTTAAGTTATTGTTACGCACTTATTACAAGTATTTAAACCAGTATACTGTCTTAAATAATTCCAGTATATTTTTATACTGGTTCAAAATTTCCAGTATATTTTCATACTGGTATCAAAATTTTCAGTATGGTATCATACCGGCTTCAAAATTTCCAGTATGGTCTCATACCGGCTTCAAGATTTCCAGTATGGTTTCATACCCTCTTCAAAATTTCCAGTATGGTTTCATACCGGTTTCAGAATTTCCAGTATGGTTTCATACCGGTTTCAAAATTTCCAGTATGATTTCATACAGGCTTTAAAATTTGCAGTATGTTTTTACTGGTTCCGCTATCATTTTGATACCGGTATTTTGAATTTTTTCCAATAGGGTACTAATTGATAAATTAAAATTAATCAAGTGAGTCAAATTTTATATATCTAGAAGACTCCATTCATGTATTTTCCATTAAGATGCATATTAAACTGAAAAATAATTATTATTAAAAACAATTGCCGAACTGAATCATCAGTTAAATGTTGAAATGAAAATTTTGTGAACATTCTAAAAAACCTTTGCTAAAAAATCCATTTTTTAAAAAATTTTAAGAACAAAAAGAAAACTTTTCGGATATAAAGCATTTTTCTAATCCAAAATCATAGGAAGAGTAATCGAAAACTACTCAAACAAGATAAAGATTCAATAATAAAAATTATCGATTAATTTCAGTTCCTCTCTCTCTTTCATTAAAATGTTTTTTTCTTCTCAATAACAGAAATGTTATTAACCGCCTTTCTTCCGCAAATAATACGTAAAAATAACAGAATACAGCGAGTCAATTAAAAGATGATTAAAGAATTTTGCAAGATATTACGAAATTAACTTTCACAAAAATTGCTTTAGGTTTTTTTTATGAGCGTCTAAAATATGACAGTCGAAAATTGCTTTTCGAAAAGTCATTTTATATACTATTAGAGAATGTCTTAAAAAAGTAATGACGCTTACAGCTCCAGGGAACATACATATAAAAAAGTTTAATTAAAGACATGTCACAGTGATTGCCATATTTTCGTGAAAGAAAGATGTAACACATGAGGAAAACATGTTTAAACATGTTAATTGTCATTTTTTTTTATCAGTTTTCTGCTCTTCCATTGAAATCGATTGTGCCGCCAGATTTTAAAAAATAAGAGAAGTAATTTATTTTCGTTTGTAATTAAAGCAGGTTATTTCAAAAAATGATTCAAAATAGAATAAACTAACTGATACGCCAGGCGTTGCTCCGGATTAATAATATTTTAATGTTTAATATTTTTCATGCAAAAACTACTGTTATATAAAATATTATAACACACAAAATCCTTTTATGATCTTAAACGTTTTTTCAACTAAAATAAAAATATGATTTGAACCAGCAGATTTTTAAAAAACGTCGATAGTTAATTTTCTTTATAAATTATAAATTATTTGTTATATAGATACTTCAAATTTTCTTAACAAATACTGAGTATAAGAAAGGTTTTAATGAATATTTTGAAACAATTAATTAAATAGTTAACTTTTCATTAATTGAAAGCGTGAAAATAAACCAAATCAATAGTTGTTCCTAATATAAATTGTTTATCGTCTACTTTTAAAATTTTCGTTTAGTGTTCTTCCAGAGTTCTGCTAATGTGTTATGGCAGCAGCAGTTATTCTTGTTCCTCAACAATAAAAATTATTGATGCGAATTGTGTATAAAATTAAGTTAAAAAATTTTAAAAAGAAAGAAACAAATTGTACGGAAATGAAATTTGTGTCACTAATTAACTAATTTTCTGAAATTCAATAAGGTGTAAATTTAGTTTCGCCGAATTTTTTAAAATGTTTTATAAACTGAAATTTTAACTAACTTTTGGGCTTTGAAAAGTTGACAGTGATCAGTCTCTTGCCTTAAATAATAAATGTTCAAAGTTTGGTTGGAATCGGTTCAGTGGTTTAAGAGGAGATATGGAACATACACACACACATACATAGTCAAATATCTTTTATTTATATAAAGATCTTGCCGTCGTTTCTAAACCAAGTTTACAAATTCATAAAATTATATCAAAGTAACACATTTTCGAGGTAATTCCTTCAAAGTCTTGATAAAACCAAAATAAGTCTCGAAAATTAAAGATGGTATAAAAATATTTTTGTGAAACAATTTGCTCCAAAGTTACTGCGAAGAAACGGTATTGTTTAATTTCTAATTAACTGACTGTTTAATTAACTTTCGGACTTTGAAAAGTTCATAAGTGTCTTCACCTTGTCTTAAATATTAAGTGTGCATTTTTTTTTTTTTTTTGCAAACAGTCCATTGGTTCAGGTGGAGATGTGGAACATAGCCACCTACTTGCCACAATGACTTTTATTTATATTAAGATAGGGGAAAGTGGTGTAAATCCGGGTTCCTAAGACTCAAAGGCCTGGTGGAACTAAACTATTCGACATAGAGCTTGTCAAATTTTATTAAAATATTCACTGTTTATCGGAGTACAATAAATATTTCAAGAAAAGTCATGGTTTTAATACCTTTTTTAATAATGATATTTTTATAAAAAAAAAGTCATAACATCTTCATCCCGGTCCAAGTCATATCTTCATCACGATTTTACGCCACTAGTGGGGAAAAACCGGGTTAACTCTGTGGGAAATTAGGAAAACTTGATTTTCAGTGGAAAAGAATCAGACACTTTTACTTTTTATGATAATTTAAGGATATTAGTTACAAAATTCACATGTAAAGCAGTTGTCTTCTGCTTTACATGTGACCGCAACTTTCGTGGACCCAGCTAAGACAATTTCTACATTGGATTAACCCTTCTGATTTATTTAAATTATAAAATCCATCATTAAAATATGACCAATCAACGTCCGATGTGTTTCTATAGTTGTAAACGGAGGAATCATCAATACTGACCGTCCCGGACGAAATAGAACTGCGCAATTATTGAAGTAAATCCTTATTATTTGATAGGGTATAAATCCTTAATAAACGTATAATAATCTGGTCTAAATATAGGTTTTATAACTCTAATCATTATTAAGTAAGGATTGGTTAAAATCAAACGGAGATTAGAGAGTTGACCTCTCAAAACAAATTAACCTTCACAGATGCAGTAAATTTAACAGCTACAACACGCCACTAAGACTGTTCCTTTTTCTTGACAAGTAGAGTGTAATTCAGTATGTGTCTGCTAGATAGGAAAAATAATAGCGCCAGAATAATGGGTATCCGGTTTTACCCCACTTTCCCCTACATATCGGTAAGAAGCGGAAGTTTTCCAAGTTTATTTTTTACGTAAATAATCATTCTTGCCAAATCTTTCTTTACGAATGAAATGTGTCAAAAATAAGTCCAACAGATAAAAAAATATCGTATAAATTCAGGATATTAATGAAGTTCTTTGAAATTAAAACTGCTGGAATTTTATTTTTATATGGAATAGGAATAACTTTAAAAAAAAGATTAGGAGGCCTGATGCATCGAAGTGTTTTTGCGTCTTTAGAAATTTTATTTTATAAATTACTTCATTTTCCAAAATCACTCTTGATCTGCAGTTTCTCTGGCAGTGAAAGCAGATGCATCTTTTCATTAAAACCTTCCGTCCATTTGTTGTTGGGCTTTTATGCAAAAATTTTTTCGTGTTAGATTCTAAATATTCATAGGACAGCAACGGTAGATTTTAGTTGAACACAATTTAGATTTTTAAAAAGTTTACTCAACGGACACAGCTTACTTTTGCGTCTTATAAATTCATAGGCCAACAACGATTTTGTTCAAAAGAATTTCGTATTGTTCAAAAAAATTTTAGTGAAAAACCTCGATACATCAGGTTTTTCTAATCAGTTTCACGAATTGTATAATTTATGCTTACAATGTAGCAATTATTGCAAATGAATTTTATGCACACCCTGTATAAATTTTACAACGAGATATAAAAGCCTTCGGGATTTATAATGCTTTTCATACAATTTCCTTCAAACATTTAGTATTAAAAGACGGAAGAAAATTGAAACTTTTATTTCACATCCCTCAATTATTGATGTGGACTATTTTCAGTCTTGATATAAATACAGTCTGAAACTTCTGCCATATATTTTCTAAATCACAAGATTATTAGTTGTCGGAAAGAGTCCATAACTGGTATGGTTTTAATACAAAAAGGCCGTTTCAAATGTGATCCGAAACTCATAATCGTGAAAATCCTAACAATACTGCTTTAAAACAATTAACTAGAAAAAGAATAAATTTAACTTAAACTTTAAACAGAAACAACAAAATAACAAAATTTAAACAATAAAATTTAGACAATAAAATTTATACAATGTTTAAGTTGCGCGCAATTGCAGCCGCATACAAAAAACAATGGAAACCAAAATCATTCAAAGAAAGCAAAAAACTAAGATAAATACTCTGAGAGAATCGAATTAGACACGCAGGAATCCATTTTAGTCCATTTTATCAAGGGCTAAGGACTTTATTCCAAATAGATTCAAAATAATACTGCGCTTGAAATGATCCTATCACATCCAAAAGTTTTGATTCCAAAGCATTTAATTTCAGCGAAATGCTTGTTATAAAAATAACAAAGCGATTGTATCAAGTTGAAATTGTTGAGAGTAAATCTCATAAGCGGATCGGTTTTGTAATTATAAATTGTCTAGAAACTAAAAAATGAACATGTTTGAATTCTTTGAAAAATTTCTGAATCCATAAAAGAACTCTTGCACGAAAAGCTGAATGATTGGCATATGACAGAAATTGTCATGAAAATGCTGGTTAACCAAGGGGTCTATTCTGGTACTCCGGTTGGGTTGGGAGACGCCACTTTTTCCGCACGCTAACAACGGGAAAAGTGACGTCTCCCAACCCAACCGGGAGTACCAGAATAGACCCGCAAGGAAACATGCGGAACTGCCTCAGACATCTACTGAAACAACGAAATATAATAAAGAACACTCAGATACATTGCTGAGGAAGCAATTAAAGTATAAATGTTTTTCGCATCAAAATATTATTGTTTATTCATATTATTTGTCTCAGTTTTGATACCTTTGATAATGGCCTTTGTTGCTAAAAATCCCATCTCATCACATCTCCATCAATCAATCAATTTGATGCCTTTGCTTTTTTGAACCATACGCTTGGGGCAGCAGACACCAAACTAAAAGCACCACAACATAGTCGCATCTAAATAGGCCGCATAGATTACAGAGTATTATATTTTAACGTAGAATTTATAAAAAAAACTGTAAGTTAGCTCAAAAGTCAGAAAGTGTTTGGAACATCCTAGATTTGCCCGGGAAGACCTTTTTAAACAACTTTCTTCTTACGAATGTACCTGATTTCCTCTCTCTAGCTGTCTGGATTTTCGGCAATCATATAAAGTACCTTTTCTGTAAGTTCTTCTTCTTTTCGCCACAGTATGCCCCTAAAGTCGGAACCGTGAAGGTCAGTTGGATGGGCATACGCATATAGATTTATTGAAAAAATATATAAAGTAAAGTCGACATTGCAATACACTCACACTGAATGCAAAGTTTCTTGATTATAAAATATGAACTAAATGCTAATAATAAAATTATGAAGAGAAAACTCACTAAGCATAACAGGGGATGGAAACATTGCAGATGATAAAATGGGATGAACAGGAGTAAATTATGTATACGTTAGTATAACATACTTAGAGACTTTTTACCTATCCTGGGTGAAGAAAGTATTTAAAACATAAACTGAGTGGGTTTATTTGTGTACTGTATTAGACAGAGATAGGGAATAGGTACAAGTATTATGGGATATGAGTTGAACTTGCGTGGAGGTTTTGAAAATTTCTTCTGGGCCTGGATCTGGTGATCGAAGGGGTTCGTCGTCCAGGAGAAACTTCACAAGGTTCCTTGTTTTAATCCTGGATAATTTACTTTTCATAACTTTATTCCACCAGACTGGGTGGGTTTGCTGAGGTGATAAGAAAAGGTGAATGGGCAGATGGTGGCGTAATCGAGTGCATCTCCCACTTCCCCACAGCAGTCAGATTCTTTAATGTGAAAGAGTTTAAAATATGAGGGGTATAGGGCGTGACCAGTGGCGAATATGATATCTTGTCGGTTCCAAGGAGCTGGGGTAAGGGAAAATTTGGATAGGATTTGAAGGATGTTTCTTCCGGTTAAACCGTTGTCCTATTCTAATAAAATCAATGTTATAAGAAATAAATACTGAATAAATTAATACTGAATAATTTCCTCACTTTTTGTACTTTATCAAATCCTATGACTGTTTTATAAAGTGCGAACAAGCATGTCAAAAAATGAAGAGCTTTTGAAATTAGTGACAGTGACGAGTTAAATTTTTACGGGCACGACATCCAGGACTCCATACTAGCGATTTGCTACTGACGTAACTCGCTTTTTTAGTTTAAATCACTATGTTTTAAATTCCGTTAAAATATAAGCTTAATCAAGATAATTAGAAGATTATATTAGACGTGAAGTATTAAATACTAAATGGCTATTCTTGGAAATTGGTTGCTATCGGATCACAGCAGAATTATCTCATGTACATTACCTACAGGTTAGGGAGTTTCCTGCATATATTTGTTTACGCTTTTTTTCTTTGAAACCATTTACATATTTAACAAAATAAAACAAAACAGGCATAATAGTAAAACAGAGACAAAAAATTCTTTGGCAAGCTTAAATTCAAAATCTACATTCGTTTCTAGCTTTATTATTTATTTCTGTAATGAATTCTATATAAAATATTTTTAACTTCAGATTCCTGCGTTAAGAGCATTTGAAACAAAATTCTTTTTAATATGGAAAGTGCAAGATCAGACGCAGAATTCAATTAACTGAAAACCAAAAAATATAGAAGCGAATCATTCATACATAAATTTTAATCAATGCAGAAAAAATGAAATGCCCACGTGTTACTATAAAATCCGTAAAATGTTTTTCAAAAATCACGAACATTTCTTTTTTAAAAATTTCAATGTGTGCATTCAAAGGTATTCAATATTATCGTCCTTCTGACATCAATTAGTGTTCGGAATGTAAAAGCGAAAGATTAATTACTTTTTCAGGAAGTCATTTTCATTAATTGGTCATACTTTATTTTTGTTTTATTTATAAGCTGTTTTATTATTTCCATTTGACTATTACTGTTAAAGTCTGTTAATTCTTTACAGAAGTGTTTTTAAAATAATTTTCAATATGTTTCTCTGAATTTCTTGCCGTGATTTTTGAAGCGAAATTAAAACCTTTCGCACTTGATCCTTACAATGTTTATGTCTTATCGCTTTTTTGCAATTTATTATTTTTCATGATATTCTATATTTATTGATTTAGAATGCTTCCAGCAAAACATTCCATAAAAAAACATTAAAAATGAAACGAAAAAGTCAAATACATGTTCATGATTACTTTTTCCTTGACTGCGAAAAATTAGATTTATTCTATCAAAATAATATGCATCCTAAACTCAACCATTATAATTTAAAATGTGTTTTTTCATTTGAATGTAGTCTTGCGTAAAGTATTTAATGAATTTAAATTACTTTCGTTTGGATAAATTGCGTCGTAAAAATTATCAGATGGTGGGAGGTAAATGATTCCAAATGAAAAATTATACATCTTTTATGTTCTTATTCATTATATTACTTTTATTTTGCTTTGAAAATAGCTTTCTGTGTTTTCCAAAATTTCGCATCCAATAAGAGCCCTTTAAAAATTTCTTATTTGTAAAATTTAACTTTCTGTCGGGCGCTTCTAATACGTGAGATGAAGCACTCCTATTTTTTTCTTCCTAAGTGCGGGTTTTGCTGAGAAAGGTGTGGGACCTCTATTTCTTCTTGGCCGACTACCACTCAACCTAGGATTATCATGGTTTTTTCCTCTTGTGCTCTTTTGATGTACGTGAGGAGCACGTTAATATGGTGCCCCATTACCTTTGTTTTTGATTTCCCAAATTCTTTTTATATTCCTTTTAATATACCTGCAAAATTTCGTATACCTTTGTCCCAGCCCTTAATTCAATGATATTGATCTTTATTTATAATATATTGTCCAATTATTTTAGGCTCTCAATGACAACAGTTGTAATTGTTAAAGATCTTAAGGTAAAATGAACTTCAACTCCCCCCTGAATTCCAGGACATTTTGTTAGAGAAAATACAAAAAGTTTGTTGTTGAAAAGGAGGATTTGTTGCAAGAAAATACAAAAAAAGTTATTTAAAAACTCAAATATAGCTTTGTATCACCGAATATATTAATTGATTTGTTGATTATAGACAATATTGTTAATGCAACCACTGTATGCTGCTGCGTTGCCCGCAAAAGGTATATTGTTATTACTATTGTTTACTTCTTCTGGTTCTTCTGTATTTTCTTTTTTGTATAATTAAAATATCTTTTTTTTGCATTTTGTTGGAAGTTGCTGCATTTTTGCGCCATTCTGTATATTGCAAAGTTTAATTTTTAATATCCCTTGTTAAATTATTTCACTTGAACCGAATATTTCAGTTTGATAAGTTTTTCCTTAAGCCTAAGCAAAAGTTTTAACTTTTAATCTCACATATGAGTTGCGCCCAAATGTGAGCATTTGTATTGCGCCCGACCGAAGGTTAAAAATAGCATTCATTTAATTCTTCGGTTTCTATTACTATATTAGCGTATGAGAATATGAATAAAATATGTAAAAAATGGTATGAAACATATACAATACAGTTAATAAATTAATAGAAAAAACGAAATTTGGCTAATTTGGATTATGAAATAAGGGATAAGGATATTAAAGTACAGATATGAAGGCAAATAGAATATGAAGGCATTTAGAGGCAAACGAAAATATAAAATAACACAAAATTATTTGGAAATACGTTTATGTATAAGACTAGTTTTATTGATGATATTAAAAAAATATTTATTCTTTAACATTTTAATCGACTATTATAAAACGCACGGGTGCCTAACGGAAAAAGCAGACCACGCATTGTTACATCCTTTAAAAGATCGTTCCCGCAGGAATAAACCCAGTCTAAAAATCGAAGAACAGTCGTTCATTTGGGAGCGGACGACATTTTCAACAAATAATCTAATAAATATTTTAATAAAAATGAAAATGTCTTCTTTCAATTTTCTCTGAAAATTACTTATATGAATATCTCTTATAATCTATGATCAAAATAATATACCATTCTGCTATAAAAAAAAAAACGTCCTCTATCGCAATCAATAAAAATACTCTAAAATTGCGTGTAATTAATTTTCCCATTGGCTGCTGTGCTTCTCTGTTGAATTTGTTTTTGTACCTAGGATGTTTTTCAGAGATTACTTGGCAAGCTATAATAATATACGAAGAGAACGACTTTCTGCTATGACTCAAAATTTAAAAATGCTATAAATTCAATTACTGCATATTACTGGCAAGTAAATAAACAAACTAACTAAAATAATATGAAATATATTATGATATATTTTAAATAAACACAATATTTAAAAATAAGCATGAATTTTTCCTCTCATGGAAAAGAATCGCGAATTTTTTAAAAATATTTTTATCGTAAATGCAATAAAGATTTCTTAATAGAATGAATGAAATGAACTCTCTATTTTGGAAAAGTACGCATTAGAGTTAAATTTATAGAAAAGAAATCATAAAGAAAGCTGCTTAATTTGCAAAGCATATTCAGGTTTATACTTTTCTAATACTGAAATTCCCGTAAATATTTCTTTATTTCTTTTGGCAAATCCTTATTTGAAACCCATATTAAATTTTTAATATTTTCAAAGATAAAAACATGCCAGTTTAAAGTTACAATTAATTTAAACTATTTAAAAAGTTTAAATAAGACCCCAATTACGAAAGTGGCAGAATACATGCAAAAACGATCATAAATAACTTGAAAAATAAACTTTAAACGTTTAAAACCGTTTCCTATGTAATTGGTGCTCATCTATTTCACATTTATAATTGCTTAGTGTTCACACCTTCAGTTTGATTAATACTAATTTCAGTTTCAACAACTACAATCAGCTTCCCTAAATGAACGTCAAGCGCTGAGGGGGAAAATGATGTTTAAGAGGTTGTCCCAACTTTAATGCTAGGTGATAGAACATTTTCACTTCATCATATGTTGAGTGCAAAAACAAAATGTGTCTTGTACTTCTTGTCAGGGGTGTATGTTGTAAGGAAATTAATTAGTGACTATTGGAGAAAAACAGCAAAAAATGCTCTTTTAATCTTTTATAAAAATCCAAATAATATATAGCCATCAATAACAGCTGAAAGGCTTTAATTTGATCCTGAAAGCTTCAGTGAATTAATCGATTTATCCGCTGCCAGATATGCGCTGAGAAGAGAAGGGAGACTCTCATGATAAGAAAGGATTTGTTACTTGTTTTTCAGAAAAGAGAATATTGAAGATATTCGAGTCCTTTTTCAGCACTTGCTTTCAATAAAAAGCTAATAATAAATGAGCTAAAAAATTCTACTCATTAAAGTATTTGGAAAACAATGAGGTAAAACAATCTATATATTGAGAAACGTGGACAGATTTTGTGATATACATATCTCACTGCTTACGTAGAACAGAAGTGCTACCGTGTTTGAATGAATTATTAGAGAATGTCCCGCAATCGAATTCTATAGCAGATTACAAGGAAATTCGGGATTCATAACAAGATTAGATCTGCTCTTTTTTCTATGAAGTACAAGATTTAATAATATTTTCCCATATAAGATACCATTAATAATACAGATGGTAACGAAATTTTCTCTCGATAAAATATGTAAGAAACATTCCTGAAGTAAATACTAGATATTTAAAAGAAGAAGAAACATTGTTATATTCTTATCTCAAACAATGCATAAGTCAGAAGCTCAAGTAAACATCATTCGATGAAGTATTGAAATTGGGCTATTGGATTTCAATGATCTTTGCATGTTATTTAAATCGCCTAACAGAATCGCGTCTCCCTGTACTTAAAAAATACAAATGCCATCAAGATCTTTCAATTACTCTCATGAACTTTCTCAATTTTGATACCAATTTAATGCATTTTTTATTGTTTGACTAATGTGTCGTTTTAAAGCTAGACGATGTCAATTGGGTTGGGGTATAATTATTCGGAAATATGGCCATACTGCAGGAACGATACCAGAGCCGGCATCCACACTTCATTCACATTACCACACAACTCTGGAAATTTGTAAGCAGGCATGATTCAAAATACCATCCACATCGGATATAATTTGAACCTTAACAAAGGGCTTAAACAAAGAGGAGTTTTGTCACAATGGTCTTCAACCAGCAGTTCATGAACACTAAAACCTCTGTTACCTGGCCAAAGTACACTCAAGATATGTTTGTAATATCCGTATCTTGCTGATTGAATAGCTCAGCTGATTGCAGAAATAAATTATTTTATAAATTAAAAATAGCTATTTTGTGATTAATATAAAACGCACTTCAAAGATTACTTGGCAAATCTATCTTTCAACTGAAATGGAGTAGAGGAAATTAGATGGTATAGTAAAAGAGAGGTTAAACACGTTGGGATGAATTAATTAGATGCTCTTGCTCTTAATCAAGAGTGACATTTAATATCGTAAAGTAGAGGTAAATGGGGTAAAACCGGTTAGCTAAGACTCGAAGGCCTGTCGGAGCTAAACTATTTGACATAGAGCTAGATAAATTGTATTGTTTTTTCCAGTGTTTTAACTATTTATTGTAAATATTCGTACCTGTATGCTAGCCGAGAATGTGTTGTTTATTTATTTATTTTTTTATTTGTTGTATGCTTTCCGTGTTAATTTGAGGCTTCCTGTATTCTTTTTTTTATTTTCTTTATTATTATTATTTTATTTTAATGTTATTTAGTTTTTTTTATCAAGAAATGGTGTATGGGAAAGTTCGAAATTGTGATAAAAATTTTTGTATAGTTTGTTTTAGCCTTTATGTTATGAAACAGTGTACCTTGTATTGAATTTTTGTGCTGGAATATCGAATTTGCTGGCGATCTTTGGAACTGCCAGTGGCTAGAAATTTTTATGTCCGTAAAGATAGGTCAAATTACTAGTTATTGCATTGTTAACTTTTATTAAAATATTCATTTTTTATCGGTGTACAATATATCTTTCCTGAAAAGTAATAGTTTCACTACTTTTTTCATGAATGATACTTTAACCGGGAACGGGCGCGCAGGATGTGACATACCCGCGCCCATCTTTTGTTCTATAATTGGACGACTCTCGGTATAGCTGAATGTAGGATCATGACCTTGGACAGGCCAGGTCGGCTCCCGAATTCTAAAAATAGAAATTCCGGTATTTTGTATTTCGGGTATATTATACCCATTGCGCCCATCCTTGCCACTCAGATTTTTTCGTCATGGCAGTCAGACGCCTTGAAAAATGTGTCACATTATCTCACGCACAACGAAGAAATGAAGCGTTTGAGAACTTTTCTTGATACAGTTTCGACGAATGAAGAAAGTTTATTTCATGACAAAGAAGAAATTGATGATGATGACGAATATAATAGTAATCATGATTCATCGACACACAGTGACACACATATTGAAGTAGATATAGATTCGTCAAATGAAAATGATTTTTATGTTGGACGAGATAAAATAACAACATGGAAAAAAGAGAAATTTCGAACTAATGTACGAGTTTCTGCAAAAAATATCAAAATGAAACATCCTGGAAACACAGCTATTTCAAGAGATGTTAGTACACCGCTAGAATCTTCTGATGAAATGGTGAAAGATTTAGTGAACTGCACTAACATTTACATTGCATCGATTTCAGATCGTTTTTAACGAGAACGAGATGCGAAATCTACAACTGAAGCTGAAATGAAAGCGTTTACAGGACTTTTATATATTTGTGGTGTTCACAAATCGTCTCATATGAGCATTACTGATCTTTGGGCAACAGACGGCACAGGAATCGATATATTCCGCACTACTGTGTCATAGGAACGTTTTCTTTTTCTACTCAAATGTATCCATTTTGATGACATTCGTGATCGCCAGACCAGAAAATATATTGACAAATTAGCTCCAATAACATAATTTTTGAAAAATGTGTTGATGATTGCCAGAAATGTTATAACGTAGGACATTACATGACGATAGATTCCAAAAAGTTTAAAAGAAAAATTGAACCCAGGAAAATAAATGGAACCCCCTAATAAGAAGGCAAAAACAGTTTACCAAAGGTGTGCTGAATCCACAAATAAAGAAGGACCGCAAGACGCAATATACTTGTGAAAAATGTCAAAAATATATATATGCATGAAGCATATGGCTTCAGTCTGTAGAAAATGCACGAATTAATTAATGAATTGTAAGTAGCCTTTCTTCGCATTAAAAATGTTATTAGATGTATTTTTTACTTTAATTTAATTATAAAAATTATTTTGCACGTCATTTATGATTGTAAAGAGAGATGATTCGGGTATGAGATACCCTGCGCGCCCGCTCCCGTGTTTATAGGAAAATGTCCGATTTTACCCACTAGTGCGGTAAAACCAGGTACACATGTTAACTCTATGGGAAATTAGGAAAAATAGATTTTCAGTGGAAAAACAGCAGACATTTTTATTTCATATGACTTCTGAATTCTGTAGTCATTTCATTGTCTTCTTGCTCTGCGCCACTGCAGCTTTCGTGGGCCCAACTAAGACAGTTTCTATATTGGATCTACCCTTCTTATTTATTTAAATTAGAAAATGCATAATTAAAATATAAACAATCAACGTCTGATGTGCTTTTATCGTCTTCCGCGGAAGAATAAACAATATTGTTTGGCCCGGTCTTGCACCACTTGGCATACCCGGTTTTACCCCTAGTGCAGAGTTTACAAAAAACGAAATAAAACCCCGCAACTATTGGACTAAATTCTTATTGCTTGATAGGATATAAATACTTAGTAAACCTATAATAAACTCGACTAAATATAGTTTTTATAACTGTATTGATTATTAAGTAAGAATTGTTTAAAATCAAATGAATATTAGAGAGTTGACGTCTAAAAATTATTACACCTTCACAGATGAAGTGAATTCAACAGCAACAACACCGCCACTATGACCATTTCTTAATATTGACTAGAGAAGTGACATTCAGAATCTGTCGGCCAGGAAGGAGAGCTAAATAGCTCCAGAATCAAGGTACCCGGTTTTGCCCCACTCTCCCCTACATTTTTCTTATTATTTCAGTGTTCAAACTCTTCGAAGCGATCGCGGTTTTTAGTATCTTCGTATTTCTCTTTTTAGAATATTGTGTACTCCCCCTAGGAAAGTATTATATATGGTTAGAGAATAAGTGGCATAACCAAGAAACAATAAACGCGCGAAGTTCGAGATATCGTCGATACAAAAATCCAAACTTTCGAATGTGAAAAACTTTTATTTCCCAATTCCGCCCTCTAGAGAGTTTCTTCAGAAATGATGGATCTCGTGGCAGTATATCAAATCTGAATTCTTTTTACAAACTATAGAAATAGCAATTGCACTGAATAGTTATCATGTAGTTTGCTATTTATTTCTATAACTAAGTATGGAATAAATTTCGCGCATTCGATAGTTTCAATTTGTAGCGACATTATTGGAAACGTGATATATAAATTTCTCTCTCTCTTGCAACACAACAGGCTTACGATGACATTTATACGAGGTAAATGTTTTCAATTAACTTTCACCAATTTACTCATTTCAGCAAAATATTAGATTTTATATTGAGGTAAAGAAAGAGACATATTCATCTTAAGAAAGGAAATCCTTTATATTAATATCACTCGGAAAAATTGCTGTTACTACTCTTCCAATTTATTATGGTCTTTGATGCCTTTGATTAATTCAAATTTTATGAACTTGCTTTAGTATATATTTTCCTCTTATTATATTCATTAGTTTTAAAAATAATTTATACTGTTAGGCATTCATTGGAATTCCTCGTTATATGAAAACTTACATAGTTTGTTCAATAAAAAAATAATTAATCTAGAACTCATGCATCGCTCAAAGTTGAATTTATTGTGAATTTATAAAACTATTCTTTATTCGTGTTTTCCTAGTTCATAGGAGCATTTTCTATAACTCACACTTTAAATGTGAATAAGTATTTATGAATTAATTGTATTTTTAATACAACTCTTAACATTTCGTTTTTAAGTATGTTGTAATGAAACCGTATTCAAATTGGCTTCATCAAGCAAGATACAATAATAATTAGAACTGTAGAATAAATATTCCATTTATTTATACCCTCATTTCAAATTTCGAGATTTTGAATTTATTAATGAGAGTAAATTACCTTCAATGCAGAATTTTAGAAACTAGATCAGTGCAGTTATTGAACCATCTTGCATTTTTAAAAACCTAGATATAATTAAATTATAAAACATTATGAATACCTGTTTCTGGCGTATTTCTGCTCATTTATGGTATACATATTTAAATTTTAATATTTTTAATTAGAATTTTAATGAATATCTGACTTTCTATATTTTTAGCTTCCACCCCCTTGCCTGTGAGCTGGATAATTGAGGTTAAGTATTCGTTAATTTAAAAGCATGAGATATTATAAAAATGCATATCTTTTTAATTATTAAACGCTCAAAGAAGGAAAGATATGACTGAATAATAAAATCAAAATGTTGAATATTTGTTAATAATGTCGTTCCAGGAAATTCTATATCTCTTAGAAATACTGTAATTTTAATATCCATTAAAGAATCAAGCAATGCAAAGATTTATAATTTGTAATAATTATTTTGATAAGAGGCGGTCAGTGGGGAGTGAGAGGAGTCATACTCTGAATCATAATTTCTTCACTGGTTCCGTGAAATACATTTTGCTTTTGCCAAAACATTAACAGTTTCTTCAGTTGTAAAATTTAAGAATGTTAGAAAGCAAACTCAATAAAAAATCATGTTGAGAAATAATTAGGAAAAGTGTATTCTCTGACAAAGTTCCATTCAAATTTTATAAGAAATTTAAAGCCAATAGACGTCAAACCGAAATAGTTCATGTTGACCATAGTTAAATGACCCTGTTTTAAAGTTGTCTACAGACGGGACTATTGTTCAGAAAGTTGCGAAATTTTGTGAAAGACATGATGAAAGGATGGGAATTTGTTTGAGCAAAAAAAATTTCAAAATTTTTGCCGCAGGAGTGCGTTTTTAACTGATTTACACATTTAGCATACATTTTCGATAGTTAACAAATTGTATTACATCAAAACATGTTCCACATGACGGCCATCATTTTCAGCTATCATCTGGAGTCGTGAGATAGTATGCTCCACAGTTGACCTCAGAGTGTTCTTGGAAATGCTAAGAACATGTCGTGAAATGCTGTCTTGAAGATCAGGTAACATGCTTGGATTATCACAACCTACCTGATGTTCCAAATGCCCCCAAAGCGAAAAGTTACGTGGATTAAGGTCTGGGGATCGGGGATGCCACATATTACAAAAAAAGTGCCGGCTGATGACTCGTTCTTCTGTGAAGTGATTTTTGAGGACGTCCTTAGCACAAAGGATAATGTATGGAGAAGCTCAATCTTGCATAAAATTATAAGTGAATGGCACTGACTTGCTTGCAGATTGGGAACAATTTTATTCTGTAACAACAATGCATATCGCTGCCCGGTGATAGGGAATGTTACTGGACGTCTAGCACTTAATTCCACGAAGAAATACAAAGGAAAAACTAAAGTATTTTCAAGCAAAATTTTGAACTTTTTTTTTTTTTGCTCAAACAAATTCCCATCCCTTCATTATGTCCTCCACAAAATTTCCCAACTTTCTGAACAATAGTTTATTCTGTTTATAACATTAAAATAGGTTCGTTTAATTATAGACACCCTGTATAATATTTGCTTACTGGAGTAGCAATGCAATTCTTTAAGATATTGCAGAATTTAAGAATAAATGTGTATTTAAAATTTGTTTGCGTTCTATACAATGCACGGAGCAAATTAATATTCTGATGTACGTTTGAGCACAGATGTGATAATTTTATCTTTTAAATTATTTCCGAAATCTTATTAATTTGACAAAAAAGAAATATCAAATTTTATTAAAAAGGTCTCTAAAACAATGCAAAATAATATAATTCAATTTAAATTGCACTGAACAACAATGATATTAATGTACCCTATTAGCACAAGATATTGTACGATATCTCTGCTAGGTTGTTCGCTATTCTGAATGACGCACAATATCGTGAGGATATCGTAACAATAGTGTAAAGCTTCTTGTGCTATTTGGGTAGTCTTTCTGAAAACACATCTTTTTACTTTACGGCCATAGGTATTCAAAATTATATAATAAAATTTTGAGTCATATATAAACATGTCTCCGAAGGAAACATAATTTTAAATATTCTTAGAAATTAAATGTAAGATTTCTAAATATCATTATCATTCGTGAATAATTCAAATCAAAATTACACTTTTTCTTTCAATGTTACGAAATCTATTCATGTTCGTTTTAAAATATTTTAGTGACAGGTTTGAAAAATTACTTTTGGGATAATATATTTATTTTTGAATGTTGAGTTATAAATGTTTTACTTTCAAAAGAAAAAAAAAATGTTTCACATTCGAAAGAAAAGAATTTCAAATGAAAATGTTTAAACATATTAACTTTCTAAGAAAACGAGTATATGTTCATAAATTATATTCTATTATAAAACAATATTATCATAAAATTTTATTTATGAAAGAAAATTCTGCCAGGAATTATATTGGTTACACTATTTTATTCAAGACCTTGATGGCAACTAATACTACAAATATGTTGAGAATATTTTTCTGTCGTTTGAACAGAATTTAAATTCCATTTGAAAATCTCTTTTCTTTATGATTTTCTTTCACACATGATTTCAAAGTTACTACTCGTATTTCGCAAAGCTTTTAAGGTTTATTTTTCAACTAAAATTTTCTTTTCAGCTTTTTCAAATTTCAAATAAATATAGTGTAATTATTTAAAAATAATATTTGTTCAAATTCAAGTCTATAACAATATTTATTCTGAGATATTTAATATTTCACTTATAGATTAGAAGTTGAAAACATTCATATTATTTTGTAAAAAAGTGATAATATCAAAGGGGAAAAACTGGAATATGCTATCTCATATACTTTCACTTAACAAGCAGAGAAATCGCATGTGCTTCTTTTTGACGGATGTATTTCTAGACTTTGATACAGATCTACAGTTTTATTGTAATTATCATAAACTAAATTTTATCATTTCTAAATTATCGTGTTCACACACAGTGGCGGACTGGGTTTGAAAATAGAGGATCCCACTCATATCAAAAATGATATTTTTAAATTTTATTTATTATAAATATAATCAATTAAAATCAATAAATGGACATGATATACTATATAAATTATTATATATTGTTATTATCTAAAACGCTGTTATATATACTACTAGTTCTGTGTAGTAACAGTAGACCTGGCCCCTCCCCTCCAAAAAAATGCTCTTTATTTCAGCCTTTATGATTTTAGCCATTTATTTTCCGAGTTCAAATTATTTGCGCAAGTCTCTGCTTTTATCATTATTATTTAAAGTACAATTAAATGTCTGCTTTTATTAATATTAATAAAATCACAATGAAATGTAATTTGTTATTATTAGAGGTATCTTTGGAGGCATTGTGTACGGAGTTTCGTTTGGCCACAATCGTTGGAAAAACACTTAACATTACATGAAACGCAACCATTTAAGAGGCCACCATCTTGAAACGGAATAAAAAAATAAAAATCATACGGTCGTTTCCGCCCACATCAAAGAGCATTCATGTCAAATTCAAAGAAAATCGTACAACGCGTTTGATCGTGACGAAACAAATTACAGACAAACAGACTGTATTAAACAAATCAGTAAATGACTGTTTTCGCTCGAACGGTCCAATGAAAACAGGACCTCGCTTGGCTAGTCCAATTACTAATTAAAGTATGCATGTATTATTATATATTATTGAAAGTAAGAATTACCAAATGCAAAAACAAATTTATGATTGAATTTTAAATAATTTTTGGTGGGTGTATAGCTTACTGTAATTTTGGAACTGTACTGTTATTTTGAGAATTTTTTAACCAAACTGAAATTATAGAGTACCGATGTACCAATTTCAACAATTTTAAAGAATACTTCTTACTTTAACAGATTAACAACTCAAAAGTACAGAACTCAGTAAGCGCTTGAGTTTACTAGATATCTATTGAGCTGTTGAGTTTACTAGATATCTATTGAGCTGTTGAGTTTACAAGATTGTATGTCAATAATTACTTCTGCATCCAAATAATCTAACAATTCCTTTCCAATAGATAGCAATATACAGAGAATTCCAAGTTCTCTTCAGACAATGAACTTCTAAATCTGTTCTTTATCTTTAGCTTTGGAAACAGAATTCACTAATATCATTAGATCATACATTACGAATACTAATATTATTACAAATATGCTGTGATATCTCAAAAATGGATTTGATTCCTTACAGATAAAGTTCTTTTAATATATTTTCAATGGCTGTAGGGCTATTAAGAACAGAAAAAGTAAAAACAAGCATAATTGTCGGCATAATACTATATAGAAACCGAACTTAACCATAATCGGGACTCTCAGTTAAACTAAATCTAAATAATGATATTATTCCAACTAAATTGTAATGAAGAGAAATACTCATGGATAATTAGTATTTATTAGTTATTAAGCGGTTATTCTTAGCATTGGGATTATAATCCCTCACGCGCGTTGCTTACAAACCCCTTTGATAAAATAATAAGTGTATATTCGCATTACAATGAGGTAAGTAAAACGTGTTTTTATTTAAAAATTCGCCTTACATTTCCAAAATTCAGCGCCATTCAGGCGGCAGAAGATATTAATCTATAATTCTAAAATTTTGTAAAGATGTTGTCGTTAATAAACAGTAACTTTTAAGCACTACCGCAAACCGATCAACGAAATCTGAGATTTTTTATTAATTTTTGAATTTTGACAATTTTTAGCCCCCTTTATATATATATATACCCTTTTGTTTATTTTCTCTCTATAAGAACTCTCGGCATTTTCCTTCCGCAGATTTTTTTCTTGACATTTTTTGAATTATGAATGTTTTTGTTGATTATGTTGCTTTTACAATTCTGTTATGATTGTTTCTTATTTGTTATATATATATATATATATATATATATATACAATAATAAACAAATATAGAAATTAAGATAAAAGACACTTATATACAAAAAGAGCAATAAAAAAATAAAAGCCACATACTTTATTTACCTTTAGTCCATAGCATTTTACAATTGCTTTCATTTTTATTTGGTTGTCTATTTTTTGTATATTGATACTCTTAAAAATGTTCTTAAGACTTTTCACTGCTAGTAAAATACTAACCGAAACTCGTGACGTCAACTTTTAGCTTTCATAACCTAGAACAAGTCAGCACTTCTAAACGTTCCAATGTTCGTTTCTCGCGTACTTTTGCATCTAATTCCCACTCCTGTTTTAATTATACAATTATGGATTTTTGAGGTGAGTATGACATCTTTTTCTTCATTTTTCTTTTATATTATTGGTTTTAAAATTTTGTTTCATGTATTTTATTTCAATAGACATGAACTTTTTGTTTTATATTTCTTTGTTTCAAAATATTGTCTTTTAGTTAGGTGTTCCGGGGAAACAAACTCTTATTAGCATTATTGCTAGAGTTTGTGTTAGAAAACACCGATAATAAGTATACGCTCGTTCGGGATTTCCCTGCTGAACGCGTCCCGGACGTTAGCGTTATGTTCTGTTTTGTTACTTGGTGTTTTCTTTTTATGAAATAGTTTTAATGTTTTCTTTTGTTAATATATATATATTCTAGATCTTGAAATTAAGATAGTTGATAATAAATTAAGCACTGAGATTTATGATAAAAGAAACACTTTTCAGTTTAATATAAATAGGCTTCCTTTTTGGAACAGCAATATCAGTATTCAAATTTATAGAAACATCGTCTTGAATTATATTCATAGAAGCACTATTTTAATCACAGACAGAATAAAACAGAGATTATATATTGAAACATTTATTGAAAATGCTTTGAAATATGGATTTCCTATTAATTTCATGTTTGCTTATGTTAATAAAAAAATTTTAACGCCTTTAAATTAAGTGATCATATTTATGGAACTCACAAAGATTTTAGTATTTCACTACATAGGTAGATGGTGCCACTAGATTTAGAATAAGATTGCATCACTTAATTTTAAGTATATTTCCATATTAATATATATTAGTATAATGAGTTTAATTTAAATTTATAGTTTAATTTTTTAGTGATGTTTATTATAGTATCTATAACCTAATTTAGTAATAATATTTTCACTTTAAATGCGGAAATATATTCTGTATTAAGCTCATGTCATTACAATAGCTAAGACTATGAATTGGTAAGCATTTTGTTATATTTTCTAGTTTCTTATCTTGAAATATTTTGGGGATTTACTCACATACTATTTTTTTCGAACAATTGGCTTTCGCAGAGGGTTGGCGCCTTTAAATTCGGATTAATGCTACATATCAGTCCCCATGGCAGATAAGCATTTGATCGTTGGAATTCCAATTTCTGGGTTGTCTTTTTCATAGTAATAATAATCTAACTTGTATAAATGCATTAGTTTATAATCTATCTTTTTGTATTTCATTGTATGTTTATTAATAAGGTAACATTATCTTATTTTTAATTTTAATTAGTGTTTAGTTTAATAAGTGTTTATATTGAAAATGTTACTTGAATTTTTATTGTTTGGAATATATATATATATATATATATATATATATATGTATCAACAAATTAAAGACTGGATCGTAGTTACAGTTATTTCTTAGTAAGAAGATAAATTCAGTTGTTTGGCTAGCTCTCGCACGCCGACAGTTAATGTCCTCGAACCGGACATCCCCAAACCCTGGTCAACCTCCAGAAGTATGACCAGTTGAATAGGACGAGTTAGCTCTTTACCGCCAAGGCGTAATACGCACGATCTTACCATCCCAATCCCATTGCGGCCTTTAACTCTATGAGCCCTAACCCACCTCAAACCGCCCTATTTGACAGAGGCCGGACTCATGCGGTTTCGGGTGCCTGAGTTTACGGGAGAAAAGTGGTCCCTTTCTTTGTTGGCAATTGATCCCCCAAACTTGGGTGTCGTCCTCCTGGAATTTCTGTAAAGAAAGGAAGGATTTCATTCTGTTTTCGTGAACGAAAATTTACTTCAGTTTTTGAAGTATTAGAATTCTCACTCTAGCCGCGTTCAGAGAGTTAATCAGCTTGTCGAGACGAGTCCCTTTCCACATGTGTTGGGACGTTGCATTTTCATGCAATAACACATCTCCTTTTCAGACGTGAGATGCTTTGTCGCTATTGTGTACCTGGTGAAAGGGGTTCAGTTGTAACAAATTCTCCTAAGACCATTTTTTCCAAAAGGTGTCTAGTAAGTCCTGCTGAATCCTGTAATTCTTTTTGAGATTCGGGATCTTTTGTTCCGAATCGGAACGTACTATAGATAACCAGCTAAAAAAATCTGCAGAAAATCTGAAGGTATTTGGAACATGTTTTCTTCAGATTTTCTGCAGAAAAAATGCAGAATATCTGAAGAAAACTATGTTCCAAATACCTTCAGATTTTCTGCAGAAAAAAAGTATGTTCCAAATACCTGCAGATTTTTCTACAGTCAAGGTTTAATTATTAATTTAATTTATGAATAAACTTACTTATACGACGTGGAATGTGACGAAACTTCAAACTCTTGTCTGGGATTCGAACCCGTGATCCTATAAGCAGGCGCGCTATAGGCAGGTGCCCTAACCAGAAGGCCACGTCGGCATACGCGAGGTGGGGACAAATTAATCAATTTTGGTTATAGCGTCACCATGGCTCTCGTGGCGCCATCTAGTGGTGTAAAAATCAACCAAGGTCAGAATACTTGTTTGAAAAGTCGTAGAGATGTGCAACAGATGAGATTAGTAATATTTTTGTTCAATAATTTAGATTCTCAGTTTCAATAAATTCGTTTTCACCTTCTATATTTCTGGGAAGCCTTCTCTCCATCCAAAGGGCGAAAGCTCCACTTTTCCTTTCTTTTTCGAGGAAAATAGCTAGTCAGAAAGACAGTTAGAAAACTAATTGGAAATTAATTCAATTATGGGGTAAAAGTTTAAAATGGTAAAACCTCAAATATTTATTTTAAAGATTAATTTAGAATTCATTTTTTCAGTGGCATATTTAAAAAATTTAGTCCTAAGACATTTTTCCATTGGGAAATTTTTTGAAACTCCTGTCTGCTGTAGAAATAAACAATAATGATAAATACATTCTAATTTTGTTTTATATCCATTGGAAAATAGAGCTGCAATATTAGAGAATACGGTGCAAAATATGTAATTAGAGAAATGCAGATATTATGAAATTGCAGTTAAATCTTCAAAAAATCAACAGATATTGGTCGAGTTTAATGATTTTGTGAAAATATGCTAAATAACTGCAAATTGAATTAAAGACAAAATGCAAAGTCATACAAAATCTACAGGATATTTAAAGAAAAAAATATAAATAAATTTTTTTTGCAGATTTTCTGCAGATTAAATTGAAGAAAAATAGAGATTTTTCTGTCTTCAAAAAATCTGTAGAATATTTAGAGAAAAATATAATAAGAAAAATGTTTGAAGATTTTATGCAGTTTAAATTGAAGAAAAAATGCAGATTTTTTCTGTCTCCAAAAAATCTGCAGAATATTTAGAGAAAAATATAAGAAGAAAATTTTCTGCAGATTTTCTGCAGATAAATTTGAAGGAAAAATGCAGATTTTTTCTGTCTTCAAAAAATCTGCAGAAATCTTTAAGAAATCTTCAAAAAAAGAAATTTTCTGCAGATTTTTTTTAGCTGGGTAATTTCTTGCCTGTCAAGAAATGAACTGGCGTTAGTAATTTATCGCTGTTATTTTTCTGCTCATAGACTAGAGGTCTACTATGCAAGGTGGCTTCTATTCCTATCAATTCCATTTTAAGACCTTCTTTGTCTAGTAGAGCTCGGCCAAGTGATTTTCTGAGGCATTGCTTCGTCAAGCCCATTAACCAAACCCACCAAGCCGCCCGTGAAACAATGAACTTCCATTTTATACCATTAATGGAATAAAATTGTTGTACCTTAGTTGAAGTTAAGCTATTCCAAAGAGAAAACAATTCTCTGTTTGCAGCATGGAAGGTGGTGCCATCATCGGCATAGTGGCATGGGGTAATCCGCGTCAACCGACAAATCGTTGTAATGCCATCAAGAACTTATCCGTGGTCAAATCTGAAACTTAAAATGCAATGAAACAATGCAATGTAAGCAGTGACCAAAGATTTAGAATTGCGTACATATAATGGGCCTGCGAAGTCAATCCCTGTTGTTGAGAATGGAATTCAAGGAGTCAATCTATCCGCTGGAAGTGGAGCTTCAATCTGGGTACCACGAGATTCCCTAGGAAGCCTGCAAGGTAGGCATCTGTGAATAACTCGTTTTATAGCTTGTCGCCCTCGTAGAATTCAATAATTCGATCGTAGTTCTGAAAGAACAATTCTGACACCCAAGTGATGAAGACGCACATGAGTGTGGCATATGAAAAGTTGCACAAAATGATGATAACCATAAAGTAACAAGGGATGTTTCTCATCTGAAGTAACCGGTGCGAACTGCAATCTGCCTCCAAGTCGTAAATCGTTTTCCTTAAGAAATTGGTTGAAACAAGCAATCTTCGATCTAGCAGGTAATGGCATATGATTTTAAAGTGCTTTTATTTCGACAGGAAAGCACTGCTTTTGAACGACGAGTATGTAGTAGTCGTTAGCATTTTCAATTTCTTCGGAAGTTAAATCTTGAAATAAACGTTGCTTGGACTTGTAATTATTCAGAAACGTAAATCCCAAGCTGTAACACTAAGAAGTCTAGTGTATGAGCTGAAGTTTGAAGCATTTGTAAAAGGCTGAAATGTTGCAGCACACAAGGGTTGCACTTTTGGCTTCCGAGCTTCAGCTGTGTATTTTGGAATTTCTTTCAATGAGTCTGAAATATGATCCGCTGGGTTCTGAGATCCTGGACAGTGTCGCCACTGTGATGGTGTCCTATAGTGACCCATTTATTTTCGTATATTTTTCCCATCTCTAGTAATAAGTATTTATTATTACTTCTTATTTTGTTCTCATTACCAATACTAAGAACTTTTAAGGTAACATACGCCCTTTAAACTTCCGAAGAATGGGGAAAAAACGGTCAAATTCGATACATTATATATCTGGAACAAAACATTTCAAAAACTAACTTTTTTTCCTAGAAAAATATCTGTTATTTTACACACATTTTCAAATCTTAATATTGATATGATATTGATTTGAGAGAATAATAAATATTGGTATAATTTTTGGAGAAAACTTGAGATAGTCACCTTGCGCGCATGATTACGGATAAAATATTAGTCTAAACACAATATTTTTTATATGCAAGTAATCCAATCACTCTTATTAAGAAACTGAACCTCAATTTATTAACATTTAAATTTAATTTCTATTTTATATAACAATTTAAAATAAAAAATGCTAAAAATTGTTATGATTTCCAGCATTTCTACCCCCCCCCCAATAAAAAAAACTCATTGGTGAAAATATGCACAAAACTGTGGTTCAATCAGAAATTATAGTATAAATACATATTTCAGTACAAGTTTTATGTCAAAATATTCAATAGTTCTGAGATATCGTGCCCTCAAAATAAAAAAAACACACCTCTGTGATATAGCAATACGTAACTGAACGAAGCAATTTG
>BGPR01000037.1:1920279-1949330 GCA_013235015.1 Araneus ventricosus
CATAGTATTAAAAATCACACCTAAACCTTAGTTATTTTTTTTTTTTCAATTCAATGTTATATAACGAAAGTAAAAACCCCCTCTTTCTTATCACCCCAGGCTATCAAATTTTTCTATGCTTGAATGGGGTATTGAAAGAGATTGGGCAACAAAATCTATTTATTAACAATTCGATTAAAACATTGATGCATTGAAATAAAATCTTATATAACATAAGGTATTACAGGGAAAACACTTGAAACATAATACAATATCAATCCAGGCTGACAAATATTAAACCGGACTTATACAGAATCCAAATTCGGACACACACAACTAGAAAAAAAAAAATCCAAAACTGACCTTCTTTCTGAAAGAAGACCTCAATGATAGCGTTAAAATGCCCCAAGTATAGGGTGTGGGTCTTGGATCCTGTGGTATCTCTATTGCAGTAGTACATTATCTTACAGCACTCATTTCGACCGCTACCCTACCCAGCTAATCAATCAAAATGTCAAACCACGGAAGGGAAGAAATTCGGAAAATTACGTTCATCCGTTTTAGAGATAGTTCACAAGAGACTATATTTCAGGGCTGACCGCTTTGGCGTATCTCTGACCACACGTTGAAATGCGTGTTATCCGCTTATGGATAGTCCAAGTGTCGACGTAGAAATACGTGTGAAAACGCTCAGAGGGTTAAAATTAAACTTATAAACCAAAACAAACTCATTCACAAACATTATAATTCTATACAAAACTTACGAGGAATCCGTGAACATTTCAACTGTCCTTTAGGTTCTCAATTGAATTTAAATGGATAAATACAATTCATAATCTGCTATTTATTCTAAAGCATGTCTGAATTCCTTATGCTGCCTTTAATTGTGCATAATGATAAAAACTCGATAGTTTGGTTCATTTGAATTAATGTCCTGTTTCGGAATAACAGGAAGGCCATTCTGGGAATCTCGTAAATTTAAACAGTCGTCTGATGACACGGGCATTTTTGCCGCCACACCGATCAATTACATAACATTCATAAGGAAAACCCACTCGGTCACCTGGACGTTCGGTTTATTTTCATTGACCATACCACCACAGAACAGTAATACAAGAAGTTTAAACCATGCGAATTAGACTGAATTACAAGTAAATGCATATTTACAATCGGTTTAAAAACATTTAATTTTTAAATGTTCATAACATTTCATTTTTCGTAGCAAAATTTATTAATGTTGAATAAAAATATTTTTCGCATTTCTTATATGAATCTTTACATGAACTGAAAAAAGCAGGAATCTTACCTTAAACAATTCAAGAAAACTTAATATAATTTTACGGATGAATAATTTGAGGGTTATTAAAGGAATTTCCTGGGGTTTGTGTTAAAATATGATGAAACAATATTTAGGTGGATATTTTATAAATAGAGACAGTACTGATCCAATAAGTAAGTAGATTTAATCCAAGTAAATTTATTACACCTACGAAGAAAGTAGTGAAAAATAAGGCCAGAAATACCAAACAGAAATAGAATAAATTAAATATTCTCTGTATTTTAGATGTAAAGTGTATAAGATTCAAATGACAGACTAGTACTTGGAAAAATAATATATTTCATACGAATGGGAAACTCTATAACATTTACATTCATGAAATTACATCATTATTGAAGAAGGAATATTTCTTTATATTTCAAATGAATACGTGTGCCTCCTGGCAAAAGAGAACGAAAGAATTTCCTAGAATCATTGGAAGCCAAATAAACTGGAATTAAATGTGCAACCTAGACGGAAAATTCAAAAGGTTTACTTTTAGAAGATAGATTCGGCACAACAGTCTAATGAGTGTACGATTTAGACATCTAAAGCTCAGCCGCCTCTTGGATTTCTTCAAGTCAATTTATACATCTTATTTAGTGTTGCAGAAAGCAACAACGAAAAGCATTAGTAACGACGTCTGCTCTGAGACTAGTCCTCCCTGGTGTAATGCTGAAAATGGAATGTTCTTGGGAGAGACATATTTTCTTTTATCAGAGTAATTCAGAGACTGGAACCTCGAGAGACTAGTGTCACTTTCGTTTATTAGAGCCTCGTCTAAGGATTCTCCAGACGGCTGACTTTTTGAGAAAGCGAATTCAAGTGAAATGTAATCTAGTTTCTTAAAAAAATGGAAAAATAAAATAAAAGCGTAAGACATACAAATATTTCTGGTCTTTGAGATTTCCAACGACGTTATTTTCAGAGAAGATATTTCTGCTTTAACTAATGGCGGTATTTAATGCAACTGGGAATCCAGATAAAAATATGTATTTTTAGAAATTGAAGTTTCCGCAATGCCTTACCGAAAAATTTCTATTGCTGTTTTTTTCCCGAAATAGCTATTGCGTTATAAATAGCATTTTCTGCCATCTACTGGAGTATGATCAATTATGCACATCAGACTAATGGTGCGTAGATATAGTTAAAAATAGGGAACCCAAAGTCCTAAAAATGGTGCATGATTCTCGATGGCTTCACTCCATTTCAATTTAATCTGCTAAAGTCATTATTTATGCTTCCCGTCATTTCTTTTCGTGTTATTACTTGGTAACCGCAGTAATTATAAAGTGTGACTATTGTAATCCTTTGCAAATTTTATCAACTTTGCTTTTAACTTCTGGAAATATCTTTTTAGAGAGATAAACTCCTGCCTGTAATATTTAAGCTGACGTTTTCAGTCGATGAATATACCTGCAAACAATGAATAGGTCAATCACAAATGAAATAGATACTTATGCAATTTGCCTTTCTTAACATCATTTTGTTTCCAAAGAGGAAATCTATGAAATGGACATGTGTTTATTACGTTAGCTGAAACAAAATATAGTTTAAATACATACAGCTTGATCAATTATTAGTTATTTAAATAAATTTAACTTAGCTTCTCATGCTTTTTCGAAGGAAGTAATTGAAAATAGTTATTACAGACATCAGTTTGAAATAGCGCGCATGCCTGAACGACGGCCACTTCGTATTGTATAAATGGACTGATTTACCACCGAGAAATTTGCCTCATTTTGGTACGTCTTGTAAAGCAAGCTCAACAGTCACCATTCTACATGGTTCCTCACGAAAACTATATCATTAATCAGTAAACACAAATGCCTGTTTCACCAGAGGAACAGTGGAGCTATTTCTTTATACGGAGATATATCATTGTCGTACTTGAGGTGCCTCTGAGCAGGAAATTGGAATTATGTAAATAAAAAATCATCCGTTCCAGTATTGAGACCTTGGAACTGTTTACTGCCCTTTAGATACTAATATAGGTGCTGAGAACCATGTCATATCGATCTCAGTTACGGCATCTTTTGCATCGAGCAATCTCAAAGATGTACTTTCCTTTATCGGTACTGGGAGAGTTATCAAGCCCACATTAATAATATACCTTCACCTGAAAACCGAGTTGACGCCAGTTTAAAAAAACAACGATTTCCTATCAACATATATTTTTTCATATGAAAGTATCGTACCCAAATCTTTGACTTAAAGTAAGCCTAAATTAAGAAGACAAAAAGCAGATACTCGTGTTATCTCTATGAAACTAAAGAGTTATGAGTGTCTAATAGTAAAGAGAAAGTGAAAAATAAAACCAAAGCCTGATTTGTAATAGACAATTTATAAATTTTTATCAGTTTTGTCTTATTTTGTTGTCATAAAACTTATAATCAGGGCTTATCTTATTTGAATCTTGAATTTTAAGATCTCAAAATGGTGGATGTGATATTTATTTTAAAGGAATTTACCAGTTATCTGAAACTTCAGAGAACAGCTTTAATTATACCAATAAATGATAATTTTTAATTGATAAAAGAAACGAAACAAATATTGATACATTCTCAAAAAACTGATTTTAGAGTTTGATCTTATAAATTCAAGAAAATAAAGTTTGAATTTGAGGTAACAGATTCGTAAAATATTATTCTTACAGTATGATTACATATTATAAACATAATTTTTGTAATTTTCGTAATGGCCTTATCATCTACAACAAAAAAAGAGTAATTGAAATGAACATTAGGTATTATTGAGTAAATAGTGTGCGATAATTTATCTATCCTCTCTTCAAAATATCACGAGTTGTACGATTATTCTAAATACTTGTTGTTCCAAAAATGTAATCACAGTTTGTACAAATGCTGTATAAACGGTAAATATCCAACGTCAAAGTTTAATAACTCAAATTTATTCGCAGAAATGTGGAATGGTTTCGAAAGTATTTGAAGTATTCATTCTTACTGTATAGGCATTGCTGTAAAATTTACAGACAGAATTACAAAAGGCAACAAGTTGCTCAACTGGTATTTGATATATTTTACCTTCAATGGCTTCTCTCAACTCATTGACTACAGATCATATTGAAATATAAATATTATTTTTCTAATTTTCCCACAAAAAAATAAATAATTCGAATAGGATGTAGAGATTGCTTATGAAGAGGAGGAAAGGGAAGTGTACCTTCATATTAAAATCTAGCTACCAAAATTCCATCTACTAGCAGATAGGAGACTCTGATAGATTACTCTGAGAGGTACTCCATCCTATTGCTGGAAGTATCATTCTTCACTTCCAAATTTCCCTCGCATGTCGAAGTTAAGATAAACGTTATCACTAACGTTTTTCTCAAAGAAGAACGGTTGAATTAATCCACACACTAACATAGTATTATTCAACGCTTTTTACAACTGAAGTTCAATTTCTAAACAGGCATTATTAGTAGCTGAGTATCTGCAATTTTGAAGATTGTTCGATCCATTCCTATGAAAAAGTGTCGTTGCAATGTAAAAAAACTGCAATAGTGAAAAATGAAAAATTATTGTATTAATTACTTTGAATCATAAACTTCCTACGCTAGATAAGATTCTGCATTTGTATTTATTAATTTGAGTTATGAAATTTTGATGTATGTTATTAATTGTCTGTGTCTGTTTTTCTAATTTACAATGCATTTTTTTGACATAATTTAGAGTTATACGCTAAGAGCAATTATGATATTATCGCTTTTTTCTTTACTAAAAATAATTTTTTTATAAATTTCATATGTAAATATTTCGTTATTTAAGCATGGATTTTGAAATAAATATTTTGAGAAATTGAATAGTACTTATGTTTACTTGCTCATCGAATTTTAAAAACGTTTAATTTCTCACTTGACATATTTAATTTTTCGCAATATGCTTCTAGGTCTTTTTTCCAAATACCAAATCTTTTAAAATTCCTTTTCAATCTCTACTATTTTGAGAAGCCTCGTCGATGATAGCACCGAAACACCCTTGAATTTATTATTATTAGACAATAAACAAAAACATGCAATTTGATGACACAGGAAACATGTTAAAAACAAAAAGACACTTTCTTGACGCATTCAACAGATTTATGTGTCTGGGAGTAGGGATGTACTTTGATTATTACCACATCTTTGAGAGCAGGAAGAATGTTTGTCGACTCCACAGATTTATGTGTCTGGATTTATATTTGGGCAAATAATCTTTCTTTCACATCACTAATTCATTTAAAGTCAAGAAGTTAGATATCCACAATTATTGTTGATATTAAAGATTTATTATTTGGAAAAAGTTGCAAGGTTGCAAATACTTTTTTATGCAAAACAAATTCATTTTGTAAGAGGTAAATCCACACCGTTATTTCTCATTCATTTTGCAATGTTTTCTTTTATGTAATTACTTGGATACAGAAAGAAAAAAAAATTCCTCAAACTTACAATGACTGTTTTGTTTCCCTGCTTATAAACTCTCCTGTGATAAATGCGTTTTCCCAATAAAATCAAACAGTAATCTAAAGGTAATAAGTTTCAATGCTATTATTAAAATTTCTTTTTATTCATTTAAACCTTTTTAATACTATTTTATTTACCTTTGCAGCAATTAATCTTGAATCTCAGATAAATTTATTGAAATGAAAGGTTTAGTGATGTTATTCTTATCCTACTGATTAACTTTAAAAGCATATTCAATAACTAGAATTCATCTAAACAAGTATAATTTTATTTTTCACCCCTAAGAAACTATATTTCTATAATTTATGAATTTTTATCACATATCTAAGTGAGACGCATAAGCATAAAGCTTTCTTCAGAGCTATTTTAACATCTCACCGAGAGGAAACTCAATATCTTCATTATAAATGAAAATACAATATTTTCACAAAGACAACATTCATATTTAAATTTCATTGATGGGAGTTAGAAGAGTGGCACTAATCATTTCAATGTAAATAACATTATTAATTCTAATTTTCTTATACGTATACAACGAGATGAGACCAACCCGTTTGCAAAAGTCTGTGAATGAAGTTGTCTTTCCAAGGAATCAGAGATAGATGACTAAAATGGAAAAATTCTTTTCTTACAGAATGTTTCTATCCATTCTTAGTTAGAACAACCAATTCGTTTTAATTTATTCTCATATATTCAATCATTATAACATTTTTTATGTGTTTTATATGTGTCGGGACAAATTCATGTATAATAACACTTGAATCAATATAAGATAAAACACTGTAAGAAGAGAAACTTCATTATAGTACTTTAATTACTGATTGCAGATGACTTGTGTTAACTTTATTTCGTATTAATGAATTAGTGAAATGATATTGGTAGATGCTCATTTTTTAAGTTGTGATGAGAATCAAAATTAGGAAAATATATTACCTGGAAAATCTTATTACAATTAAATTACGATTGAAATTTATTCATAATTTATTCTGAATGTAAAGAAGTTACCATACCAAAAGTTTATAGAAACCAGTTTTAAGCCGTTGGTTTAGCAAGGTCGTAAGATAGAATATCACAGAAAAATAGTCTTTTTTATAATTGAAAGAAATAATGCAGTATTTACTCCTAACTAATATGTTTTTGCCACTGAGGAAATATTTACATTGATTTCTAATAAATTAATTCGAAAATATCAGTTTCCAAGGAATTTTATCATTTACTTTCTGTACGACAAATAATATTAACTTTACATAAGAAGACAAATTATTCTTCATTAAAATTAGGGTACTGACTCCCCTTAATGTATTTTCATGGCAATGTGCTTTCAAACATAATGTTTGGTTGAAAATAAAATGACATAAAATTAATTTCATTTCATATTTAAAATATTTTTGATCCACTGCACATAAATAAACAAATTATTTAAAAGTTAATTCGAGTAAACATAATATATACCAAAAAATTATATAAAATAAGTTTATAAAATAATTTCAACCATTTCTGATGGTGATTTTTTGAAGGTAGTTTCTTCGTAAAGGAAATGGCTAATTTCAAAAAACTTATTCTCTTTCGATAGCTTAACGGATAACAGAGATTAACAGATTAAAGCATATTTTGAATCAAAGCCGAGTAATCCCCAATGAAAATTGTTTCAAATAAACGCAGTATGTTGTTTATATTTCCTGTATTCCCAAACAGGCTTCTACAAATGAAAAACGAGATAGAAATCGGAAACTAACTTTCTCGCATGAAAATAGTTCCATATCCTATATCTTTCATACCATTCAAAAGCAGTTTTCATAAGTTTCGTCCTTATCAGCTTAATATAATAATTCATGATAAACACAATATGTTGGCGAAGCATACGATTAAAAAAATGCCTGAGTTGGCTTTATTTTTTATGAACTGCATTCCTTGTGTGTTATTTATTCCCTGCTATTCCTTGTCTGTTTGTGTTATGCGTCCTTATAATTTTAGGCATATGTGAAATTTTGAAAATTTTCGATTACGTGTTTGAGAAAAGTTTCAAATATCTTTTTAAAGAGGATTTTACTATGAAACAGAAAAAAATTACATTCATTTAAATGAAATTCAAAGTCAAGATTTGAGTCCATTTTCGCTTTAAAGAAAGTTTTATTTATTCACATCATCCTTCAATAACAAAGGGAAGAGTAGTCGTAAATCTTTTAAATAATGGAACAAAGAGAGGTAAAGCATTTACAGGTGTATTAGAGATACAACTTATGAGCATTTTTCGGGAATTCAGTTTAGTCAGATAAAAGTCCTGTTTTGGAGTTGCCAAATGAAGAGGACGACACTTGATCCGGCATTCGAATTTTCCACGTAACACCAGCGGAAACCTATCGCAACCTTTTAAACTTTGACCCTCGATGGCTTTAGCGTGAATCAGACTCATATACTAGGTGGTTCTTCAGTGCACTCGGTTTCGAACCTGCAACCTTCCGGTCTCGTAGCCGAGACTCCGCGAGGAACCCCCAAGGTCCTCCAACTCGTAGGGTAGAGGTCACTGTAATGAAGTAGTAAAGCAACTGTCTTTCCTATCCTATTCCATAGGTTAAAGTATGCCGGCACAGCATATGTACCGAGTGAAAGGAAATGGTTTTCGTAATAGTGATTAATAATAAAAAAAGCTGCTAATTTGCAACACACAAAGACATAAAGAATGCGTAACTAGTGCTTGTTTAATGTACTAAATAAACAGAGAAGCTTTATATATTATGTGAAATCCTTTCATTATAGTTACGAATTATATGATACAAATATTAAGAATTTTGAGGTAATTATTTTAGCTTTGTTCTAAACAGCGTCCTGAAAGCTGCATGCAGAAAAAATCTGAAATACAGAAAATTTACGAAAATTAAGGAGGTTCCAGTATAATACAAAAAATAGAAAAAAGAAGAAAAGAAATTATGAGCGAACAGTCATGGGGACTCTGTTATTATAAGGTTGCTAGGCAATTATTCAGAAATTATAAAACAAGAACTCTGTTTCATCAGAAAATGTGTTTATGATCTACCATAAGATCTTAATATAAATAAAAGTCATTGTGGCCATGTATGTGGGTATGTGGCTATGTATATGGCTATGTTCCACATCTCCTCCTAAACCAATGGACAGTTTTCAACCAAATTTTCCACACTTATTATTCAAGACAAGGGAAAGACACTTATGAACTTTTCAAAGTCCAAAAGTTAATTAAAAGTCAGTTAATTAGAAATTAACCGAAACTGTTTCTCCGCCGTAACTTCGGAGCAAGTTGTCCGACAAAAAATATTTTTATACAGTCTTGAAGTTCAAACTTGTACCCTTTCAATGATACTAATTTTATTTCTGTAACATTTTTTCTTCATTTTTTATTAATTTTTAAAGTTTAATAATTGTTAAATACTTGCAGACGATTTTGAAATAACGCAAATTTATAGCTACTCCATTGCTAGGCAAAGGTTATACTTTGAACTAATTTATATTTATTTCTGAAAATTTTGCTTATTTTTATAAATATCTATGATATAAAGCAGAAAATACATGTATCTATCTGTCTGTCGGTCACAAGAACTCCTCCTAAACGGTGAACGGTAGCAACATGAGATTTACACACTGCATTCTAGAGCAAATTTCTAGGTCAACGGTGCTATTTTCAAATTTCAGAATTAATTAGTTCTTAAGATATTTGATTAAATAACGAAAATTGCCGCTTTTAAGCCTAATTCTTAGACGTTGTTTGCCAATAACTTCTGAAATATTAATTAGACAACAATTATTTTTATGCCTTTTTAAAAACCAGAAAATGATCTTTTTAATGATATTAATTCCATTGCGATGAACTGTTTTTTCTGATTGTTATTAAGGTTTAAAAATATTTTTTAACGCAATTTCTTAACAATACTTTTTATTCTTATAGAAATAAATTCAAGCCAAATTACTGTTTCGCGCGTGGGCTTTTGCCAGAGTTAAAGTTAATATAAGAAAATAATGCTTTCTTTTACCATAAACAACAAAGGAGACTGTTCACTTCCGGTTTCCTGTTGTCGTAGCATTTACAGCTTTTAATACGGTTACACAGTGATCCAATGACGTTAGTGAATTATTTTCTCTATGTTTTGTTTAATGTTCACAAATTTTTAACTGGTACTAATGGGTGTGCGCTAAGCCTTCAAGGCTACTTAGTCCGGTTGCTATCGTAGGAAGAGGAAAAAGGAAGGGGAAAAAAGATGCTCTAATGGTCTATCTGTCGCGAGAAGTCCTCCTAAACGGTGAATAGTTTTGACATGAAATTTGCACATGCCATTCTGGGGTCCGTTCTTAGATTAATTCTACTCCTTCAAACTTTAAAAAAATTACTTCCTAAGATATTTAATTAAATAACGAATATTAAGCTAATTTTCGGCGTTTTATCTCAGTTTATCGCCAATAATTTCAGAAAAATATATTGGTATTTACATACCATCTTAAAGAGCAGAAAGTAATCTTTTTAATGATTTCAAATGAAATGTCATGCGTTCTTTGTCTTAATTTAATAAACATTTTAAATTTATTTCATACACAATTTGTAACAATGCTTTCTGTTATTGTAATTAAATTCAAACCATTGATCGTTTCATCAAATCTTTCATTCCGGTGTTTTGCCATTGTGAAGGTTATGATAAAAATATTGTCTTTGAATGTTAACAGAAAGGCAGAAATTTTATTTAGATTTTATTTCATAGCTTATACCTCTTTCAATATGTTTGCGCCACAACACAATGATGTTAATTACTCTCTGTCCGCGATGCTTCATTTAATTTTACAAATTTTAATGATCATAATGAGTGTTTAAAATCCTTCAAGATTGTTGAGCGCACTTCCTACCGGAGGGAGAGGGCCTAAGGAGAAAAAGAAAGAACACTATGCGGTTTTTCCGGTCAGTGACAAAAACACTAAAGAGAAGAGAATTATAGTCCGGATCATGGCAAAAAAATAAAAGATATCAACGACTTTCTGCTGTTGCCGTTGCAATGATGGGGAGGGGAAAATGGAGTACGAAGGACTACGAGATTCTTGCCAGGTGGTTCACACTAAGGAGAGAAAAAGAAGAAGGGTGTTTCACTGCTGGTCCAAAGGTTCAGTTGATTAACGAAAATCAACGAAAGACGCTTCAGCGAAAAACACTTTAAGTAAATTCAAAGTGTTATAAATACTTGGACTTGAAGATATTTTTATCCCGAGCAACACCGAGCATATCATCTATCTTAATATAAATAAAAGTCATTGTGGGTATGCATGTTTGTATGTATGTTCGACATCTCCTCCTAAACCACGGCACTGACTTCAACCAAATATTGCACACTTATTAATTAAGACAAGAGGAATTACTTTCAACTTTTCAAAGCGCAGAAGTTTATTAAACAGTCAGTTAATTAAAAATTAACCGAGACCGTTTTTCCGCTGTAAGTTCGGAGATTATCCCCCGAAAATTATTTTTATACCATCTTAAAGTTCACATTTTACCTTTTTAATGATACCAATTTTATATCTCTGACATTTTCCTTCAATTTCAATTAATTTTGCAAAATTTAATAAAAAGTTGACATGCAGACGATTTTGAAATAAAGCCAATTTAATGATACTCAGTTGCTAGGCAACGGTGTAATTATTTTACTATTTTACATGTTTTTTTTCAAATGTCGTTTGGTAATGTTTTCATTGGTTCTTAAAGAATTCTAAAGCTTATTTAACAAGATTAAAAAATCGCTGCAGTTAATATCACCTGTCATCTTTACCTGCGTTTCCTAAGAAATAATAAATAATGTTTTAATTGAAAATGTATAACTTTGAGTATTACGATATTCGGAGTTGTGTTTTAATGATGTCTAAAAGAAAACATAAGCCAATTGCTCAAAGGCAAAGATAATAAAGCTTTTGTAAGCAGATGAAATAGATGTTTGACAACAGCACGCTCCAGAAATGTCGTTTAGAGGCAAGCATTGGATTAATGTAAGTCTTTGTAGCCTTAACCTCTGTAGTTGGGAAGCTGTGGTTTTGAATGTTTATTGCGCATATTTTTATGCACATGAGGTCTTAAAAACAAGATAAAGGTCATTGTCAACTATTCAAAGTCCAAAAGTTAATTAAAAATTTAGCAAGATTTTGGTGTTTTACGCAATATACCTTCTGAAAATATTATCTAACAAAAATTGATTTTACACCATATTTTTTTTAAAAAATTATCTTTTCAGTGACACTAATTTCATTTCCGTACAATTTTTTCCCTCTCATTTTAATAATTTTTTCTAAATTAATTTTATACACAATTTGTAGCGATATTTTTTAATGTTGATTAACAAAAATGCACATGTTGCTAAAAACAAAAAAAAAATCTAGAAAACACTAAAAGTAAAGTTTAAAAGCAGACAATTCACAATTTATACCAGGAAAAACTTTTGATTTGGTTTATTTTGATATTTTTATTAATCAAAAAGTAATTTATCGTCCCAAAAAGTTCATTAAAACCTTTCTTATACTTCAGTATTTGTGAAAAAAATTGAAGTTCATGTATAACAAATATTACGGAGAGAATTAGTTTTCGGCATTTTTAAAAAAGTCGTTTGCTTCAATTGATGTTCTCATTATAATTTAAAAACATTTCACACGATAAAATGATTTTGTGTATTAAAAAATCTTATACAAAAGTATTTTGATCCTGAGCAACGCCGGGTTTATCTGCTATACACAATATGTATCATTTTTTAAAAATATTAGACATGAAAATATAAATAAAAAATATTAAACATGAAATTAATTTAATCTCGAGCAAGGCCGGGTATATCAGCTAGTAATATATAAATTGGTTAACATAACCTCAATTTTTTAAACTTAATCTAAGAGTAATGAATTTTTGAATATCAGTTTTATAGTTGAACGCCATCCTTATTCATTTTTTGTTCTTTTTGCTGTTGAGTTGCTTCAGTACTTTCTGATATTAATCAGATAGTAAAAATTGACTGCATCAGTGTACTCAAAATGTATTTTCAAATAGTATCGTGTGATTATCCGATTATTTTTTAAGGTAAAACATTTTTTTTAATTGTGCACATTTTAAACTTCCGTCGGGCTCATCTAATCTGTGAGATGAAGCACCCATATTTTTTGTGCCTAAGTGCAGGCTTTACCGTGATATGTGTGGGGCCTACAGAAGCCTCCCAACTACACACACAAGGATATCATGGTTTATTCTCTAGTGCTTTCTTATGCCGTGAGGAGCACGTTAATCTTGCAGCTGAGTTGGACCCAATTACGTTAGTATTTTTAATTTCCTTCATTTTCTCAATATTCCTTTTTAAATAACTGGAAAAGTTCATATACCTGTGTCCCAGCCACTAATTCAATAATATTGATCAATGAACTTTCAATATATTTTGTATAAATACATTGAAGTGAATTATGAAGATTGATACTTTTAGGTTTTCGGACTTTAATAGAGTTTTCCAGAAATATTTTCGTGGAAAAAAGAGTTGCGCTCATTGATTAAAATAAATTCAGCAGAAATGAAGTATTTTTCAAAACTTTCAAACATCGAGTTTGTCATTTTTCGAAGATAGCAATTTCTTCATGATTTGTTGACAGCCTAGATTTGATCCCAACGGATTACAGCGATATCTACTGACTGTAAAACGGATTTAAGCTTCCTAAATCTTCTAAAGACACAAAAAGAAGTTCTATATACTCTTTCCTTTTGCAATGTCACGTCGGTTTCTATCTTCGTCTCTTGAAATTGTTATACTTATATCATATATACAATGCAAGCCAATAATTTATAAAACATTGCGGGTACGTGGTATACATGTAAAATACTGATTTGGAATGAATATGGTGACTGCAAGGACGTAAGAACAGTTTTCCATTCCCTATAGAGAAAATTATTTTGTAATAGAAATACTAAAAGAAAGAAATGAATTTCAAGGAAAAATTCAGACTGTGACAGAAACTTTTATGTCAACTGAAAGAAAATTTTAATACTTCTTACACACACACACTGAATTTCGATAGAGTATTGATAATTGTTGAAGTAAAAATTGTTTTTATTCGTATTACAGAGATAAAAATGTTAGTCTCGGAATCCAGGAAAATAATTTTGAATTATTTATCATTCGAAGCCTTTCACAAGGACGGGGGAAAAGATGGATTAAGCTTTTAATAAAAAGCTATTGACAAACAGCATGACACTATACCATTTGTAGTGTCGCTTCATTAGACTCGATCATTATGTATGATGGTAGTATAAGAAATACAGTCTAAAGATATGAATGCTAATACCTTGTAGTGGTGATGATCATGAACCTAGAAGTTACTGCAAATGAATTCATGTGATGGATTTCTTACTACCTGACGAACACTCATCTAAATTCAATCTTCACATTTTCCACTGACTGTCTTTATAAATATTTCACTCTGCAACTTTTCTCCCGTTCCGAACTGAATACGTATTTTCGCTAAATACATTAAAGAAATTTATACTGAAAACCGTAACAGGCAATCTTTTCAACAATCTTCTCTGTTTCATTTGCACTTGAGTCTTATTTTTTTGGTTCTCTTTTTCTCTTCCTACACGGCGGAAAATTTCACTTCTCTAACATTAAAACAACCTTTATAAAAACATATATACTGTCTGTCCGCTACGAAAACTCTGCTCGCGATAGTTAACTCTCGGCAAGTTATCGAGTTGACGGCGGTCACTATAGAAACAGTTTATTTTAGGAGGAATCCATTTCGAGTAAGTAGACGTTCATTCAAGTTTTTTACATTGGCGCACTTAGCTCCAAATGGGAAGAAGCGTGCAACTGCTGCAAAAGCGAGAAGACGAATGATCAACTAACGCCGCAAACCATTTCGGAGAATCCCGACTTCCGTCGGATTCCTCCTATTCGAAATGTATCTTCTCTAACATAAGCGGTTGCTATAGCGACCTCCGTCAACGAGACAACTTGGCGAACAGAGTCCTCGTGGCGGACAGACAGTAGTTGGGTTGTACTATAAAACAAAGTTGTTCTTTTTACTTTACAAGAGCTTATTTTACACACACACACACAAACACACATACACACACAGTTCAATTTTTCAAACAATCAAAATACATGTCACATTTCCAATATATAATCATATTAATCTAAAAATTAAAATTCAAATGATGTTACATTATCAATAATCTTACAAATGAATTGCAAAAGATAGTTAAATTTTATACTATTACTACTATGAGAAAGACAACCCAGAATTGGAATTCCAACAATCAAATGCCAATTGATCTTATCCAATCGATATATATATATATAAAACTCTTATTAATCTTTACTAAAAGAAAATTTTATCATGTTTGATAATAAGATTTACCATCAAATTAAAGGATTACCTGAAGGAGGTCCAGCTAGCAATAGTTTAGGAAATATATACATACGCTGCTATGAGAAAGATTTAATTAATAATAGCTCTAGCATATTATGTTGTTATATAGATGATTTAATATTATTTAATAAGGAAATAGACTTAAAGCCACAAATGAACTTCTATCCTGACTATTTAAAATTAATAAAAACTAATGACAATGAATTAGCTGCAGATTTTCTAGATTTCGATATAAAAATTATAGATAGTAAAATAGTAACAGATATCTTTGATAAAATAACAGCATTTAACTTTCAAATTAATAAATTTCCTTTTTCGAATACTAATCTTAGCATTTCAGTCTTCAAGAATTTAGTAAAAAATTATATAATTAGAAATAATAATTTGGTAACAGACAATGATAATAGAATTAAGAACAAAAAAAATTATAATTCTGCATTGGTATATGGAATACCAAAAAAATTCTAAGATAAGAAATATTTAGGTCACTTAGAATAATACATTCATTTTTTTTTATTTAATAGAATTTTTATAATTCTTATAATACTTGTATTTTTCAAATTGGTTATTGATTTTTTAGTTTCAGAATTACTACATAGATGGCGCCAGGATTTATAAATTGAAAAACTCCTTAAAACAAGATTGGATTATTAATGTTCAAATACATTATTTTATAAAAATTTAGATTATTAATAATATTACATATTTTAACAGGTTTTGAGATTTTTGATATACGTATCATACTAATTCTTTAATATTAAAGTAAGTTAAATTATTTGGTTAATTTGTGTTGAATCATAGTTAGAAATCTAGTTTTGGCAATCTGTGAAGTCAAGCTAAGTGGCGGTTTAGATTAAAATGTGGAATACTAGCAAAGGATGGGTAAAAAAACACTGATTCTAAAATTCTTAGTGAATAAGTACATATTTTATATTTATATAAAATAAATATATTATTTTTATATAATAAATATGAATTATGTATATATTATATTTTATTGAATGATGTATTGAATGTTTTTAGTGCAATATATTGTTGTATTTCATAGATTTAATTCTAGTAATTTCCATATAATGATGATATCCTGTTAGTGTGTGATTTTTCATTCTAAATTCTTTCATTTTAGGGTAAATTACCCTGTCTGTTTTTTCAACAAGTGGTTTGGTTTGTACAGCAAAATTAATTTAACCTGGCTAATGCTATTCCAAAGCAGAGCTGCTAATTTTATTGTTGAAAACTCCATATACTTCGATTGCCTTTTTTCAATAGTTTTGATAGCAACAAAGTTCTTCTACATGTTAACATCTAAATGTTTAAACTTACCTTTTGCTCTTAGTATCTATAGTATTTTCAATTTTTTAGATTTTATATTGGATTTGGTTATTTTATATATATATATATTAATAATTTTTTTTATTTAAATGCCTACTAAATTTTGTAGTTCTGATTTAGTGCAGTATGACAAGAAAATGTCAAACACTTACCTGGTTTTGTTATACATTCGAAAAGTATGCATTAACAAAACATTAATTTTTTGTTTTGTTTGAAGAAAAATGAAGGCACGAATGAAATCTTCTTCTTATATCAGTAAATATTTTATATTATCTTCAACTTAACCAAGAAGTATTAAAAATTTCAAATTTGTTTGAAATGAATAAACTATCATGTCCTGTTTTATCTATAAAATTTAACTACACTACATCTCATCCAAACCTTACTACATCAAAAGCATTTAAAAAAATGTTTATATCTATTGAAAAGAAACTAGTGATCATTTTGAATTTTTGTATCAATTCCTTACTTAGGTAACGATTATTTTTATATTACAATTAATTGAAAAGGATAACAAGATTTCCTGAAAAAAAAGAACCTGAACCTGTTTACGAAAATAAGTTCTTTAAAGGTTTATTACGTATCTCGTTCCACAAGGTGTTAAGATAAAAAGAAATGAAATGGAAAAAAGATGATTCTTTGCAGACCCTTACTTTATCACTTTACAGAAAATCAAGAAAATGTATACTCAGATAATTTAATTAAATTTAGATGTTGAGAGCTTGCCGGTCCTGTTTTTATCTGATTTTGTGCTGTAACAACATTAAACATTATATACATATGTATATAAATTCAAAACAACTGTTTTGAATTCAAGTTTACAGATTCACAACGAAAGAATTTTTTTAATCATTCCTAATAATGAAAATGATGTTGGGAAAAAATGGAAACTAAATTTGTTTTCAGGAGTTTGTATCTAATATTATTTTACACATATGAGTATTTGAATGCTGTCTTTCCAATCTTCTTGACATCAAAGATACTAAAAAAATAATTAAAAAAATATTTACATTAAAAATAATTATTAACAGAAGCCACAGCTCATTTGAATCATTGTAACGCTTGCTTATTTCGAAAGAGATTTTTTATTTTAAGGCCACAATTCTTATAAGAAAGATCACAATTATTTCTAAAAAAGAACTTAAACTTGTATACGAAACCGAACTCTTTAAAATGCATTATGCATCAAATTTCTAAAGAAATAAAAAAGATTTCAAAGAAAATACGATGTTTTTTAAAAATCTACTATTACTATATCCGAGAGGTTTCTAAACCATGGGCCGCGGACAATTTGTGGTCCATGGCTAGCGTATTAGTGGGCCGCGGAACGATAGTGAAGAGAGCTTGAAGAGTCAACACTCGTTTTCTGCTTAATAAACATTATATATTTAATCCTTGTACAGTAAGCTAACGAAACAGCTAGAAAAATTTTCAAACTCCTCCTAATAAATCTAAGAATAAAAGTCTCGTGGGTTAAAGCGCATGCAGGCAATATAGACAATGAGAGAGCAGACCAACTGGCAAAAGACGCAACGCAACATGGGCAAATATATACACTTACTAAGCTGCCTAAACCTCACATAAAAGATCTCCACCGGAAGAGAAGAATGCTTGAGGACTTTCTGGAAGAATGGCGATGCAGGCAGGAAAATCTATAATATCATGCAGTCTTATCAGTCTTCGTCTCACTAACCGGATTAGAGAGGATGCTATCTTCTTCTCTGAACATAGCCCTTTTCCAGCCTTCCTCAAAAGGTTTCACCTCTGTGACAGCGATCAATGCAGTTGTGACGGAACTGTAACGGCACTTCGCTATGCCACGCAGTGTGCCCTCACAGTGTCTTGCATATGAGGAAGCAAACGCCAAACTTCGAACAAGAATGGCTGAAAAGTCTCCGATAACCCCCTCTCCAGGCATAAAATTCGTAGGATAGTGAAATTCATCAGTGAAAACAGAGATCTCTTTCGACCTCCCTAGCTTTCAACTTTCCTGCGAGGTCATCCAACAAATTCTAAATGACCAGAACTTCTCCTCCCCCTCGAAACAAAAAAGAAAATTAACATCTCAAGAAAAAACAAGAATACAAAATAATACTGTAAAAGTGTAAATGCCTGTGCATAGTGTAAATATCTGTTTTTTTTATATCTTTAATAAATTTTGCGTCTGTGTGTAAACTTGTTTGTTACGCAGTCACGACCAAACGCGTTGATCTATTTTCATCGAATTAGGCAACAAGATTCTTGGGTCCTAAAAAACTAACGTACATGTAAAAATTTTTATTTTATTTTTGGATTCAGTTTCAAGAAAGTGGCCATTTTATTTATTTTTTATTTTTCGATTTCAATGCTTTGGCTAGTCATGGCATCATTAAAGCATTTAAATCATTTTGATAAAGGCGAGACATTAGATTGTAAGTTTGTTAATACTGATGGAAGCAAAGATTTGTGTAAATAATTCGCATAAAATAAAGAGAAAAAATATTATAGTTCTATGTCGGTAGTTTTCTTTCTTTGTTTAGTTCCATCTAATCTTGTTTTCTCTCTCTTTTAATGTGTTTTTTCAACGATTCTAGCCGACCGGTTCATGGTATAAAAATTTAAAGATTATCTAATTTTCTACAACTGTATTCCATTACATTTTTGATGTAACTTTATTAATAAGTTAATGTATTTTTTAGGAGCAAAAATTTTATGCAAATACAAGGAGCAAATTTTGTGCAATATTCTGCATCTATTGTTTTAAGATTGTTAATATAGCTTTATAAAATAGTGTTTGCATATGGAGGCAAAGAAGGATCCTCCTTCAGAGACAAATTATGATATCTGATGTGCTGGAAACAATACTGTCATCAAGATGAACGGCATCATTTGACATATCTTTAAATACTGCAATGAAGATCAGATCTTCGAATTACTATTATTTTTTTCGGGGTGTGTGTGCACGAAGTCTACTGTTTACAAAATTACTAGTACTTTTCATATTAATCAATGCTTCTCGAAAATTTCATAGTCCAATGAAGTGCAGGATCCATCCTTTATAGTCTGAAATTTCGTGTTGAAATTACAATAAATATTGGTGTGTGCTTTAGGTTGCTGTATACTGTGGTATGCACATCAGTAAGCAGAAAACTGAATTCCTCGCCCTGTATTGGCAGCCGCTGCAATAGCTCGAGTACTGACGCAGGAGTCCTGGTAGTCATCACCGACAACGGCCTCACCCCTCCCGCAGGAGGTACGCTCTATCATTGGAGGATGATCCAAGTCCCCCATTACTATACCCACCAGGCAAGCGAGAGCCCGCTAACTTATCCGGTTACTTTTCATCCGTGAATTCGCAGTGCCCCCAGTGGAAGTAAGTACATCAGTAACCTTAACAGAGTTACCTTCGTCGCGCCTTGGCACTCGCGGACATTGAGTGACATCCCCTGCAATAGCTCCAGTACTAAGGCCGGAGTCCTAGTAGCCACCACCGGCTCCTTCCAAAGGAAGTACGTACTATCACTAGTGAGGGAATAACTCGACCCCCACTATTACTATACCCCCAAGGGAATCGAGAGTTCGCCTACTTACATGGCGGCGAGCTCCCCGGGACGCATATAGGCATACTGTACTCGAGCAGAGCACCATTGTAACTTTGGGGGGCTCTGATTGGACAAGCGAATGTGACGTAACTATGCTTTGCTTGTTTTTTTACCTCTGACTGATTCTTTCAAATAGCGATGGCGAAATCTTTTTCGTGTAACACGCCATGGCTATTCAGAAATCCGATTATGTTATTTTGGGTGATTTTTATGTTTTGAGGGTTACCTTGCTATCTCAATTTTTTTTTCTTATTTTGAGTTATCGAAAGTATACTGCGTATTTTGTAATACAATGTATTTATTCATAAGTATACCTAAAGGAATTTTTCTCTTTTTTTAAATTTAAAAAATATTTTGTATTTTAAATAAAAATTTCTTTGATCATGTATTTTACTACATTGCTCTTTCTCTATACTCGGTGCAAAATTGTTTTTTGCATTAATTTAATTTTTTAAAATGATTATTAAATTTTTTTATTCACATTTTTATTTCAAAAACTCAATATTTTATAATTAAGAAATCTTTCTGTCGTAAACCAGGAAGACAAATCTGTTATTAGTGCAAATCTCAATTAGAGTATGGAAATTTATGAATATTAGATTTATGCTCACACAATTTTTGCAGTGTAATTTCTAATATGACCGTTAGAAGAATTTTGCTCCAAAGTGAAACAACTTTAAATAATTTATTTTATCTCATTTCATTTCATCTTCCATAATGGTTAATTATGTATTCTCTTGACTTTCTCACAAACTCATGCAACCGAAATACTTAGCATGATTTCACTGTCTCATTAATACAGCAAACTAATGAAAAATATTACCAACTGCAATATTTGCAAATGGTTAAAAATAAAACGTGTGTTTTAAATATTGTTTGCATGGTTAAGATGAATAAAAATACCAGACAGTGAATGACTATCAAGATCTCTAACAGTAGTGCTGATCAGGATTTTCTAACAGGAGCCAACCTTTTATTATGGCACTCGATTACGACTTATGAAAAAGGATTGTAGTTAAAAAAAAACTTGTCTTATTTCAGTAAAAATTTGAAAATCGTATTTCAATGATTCAAGCAAAATTTAGTATTTTTTTAACCAAAATTGAGTTTTTTAGAGAGTTATTAAAATTAAATTTTGAAGTAAAATTTAGAAAGAATTTTCAAATCAGTTTTAGAACGAGTATAGAATATATATATATATATATATATATTAGAGGAATTAAGTATAGATGTATTAGGCATTTACGAGCACGAGTGCAAGCTACCGTGCTGCCATCTGTTACCCATTTTTAAAACATGACAATATATTCACAAAGAAAGAATTTAAAGCAAATCTAACGACATTAAATCAAGAAGAAGAAAGATTTCCCCTTTTGAAAACAAATTCAGGCAATATCTTGCAGAAAAAATTGTATTTAGAGTTTTAAGAACTATAAACAAGATACGCGTATCTCACTGTTGATGCGATGTGCAGAAGAGTGACGTCAGATTCGCTTGTGCAATCAGAGCCCTCCAAAGTTACAATGGTGCTCTACTTGAGTACAGAATGCCTATATGCCCCCGGGACGTACATCAGTAAATAAATCATGTACTTGTATCAAAGCATTCGTGGATGATATATTCATTTATTTATCAGACAGACCTTATTAAAATCATTCTGTGCAATACGGATCTTTTAAGTGTATACTATATTTTAGATGCATAAGTGGAATTTTTTTTAATATACATTACTAAAATAAATGAAATCAATAACAAACCATTCAAGGAAATAAAGTATAATTTTATAGATAAAGAATGTAATGATTGTAAAAAAACCCCGAGGAGCATGATAAAATAAAGCCACACTTAAGTAAATATTCATCAAAATGAACCAAAAACTGATTATTTGTAAATAATATTTATAGCTGAAATAGTTGGCAAATATTAAGATCCGAAATGCCATTAAAATAAAAATTGAACTTTCACTATCCGTTGTATATATATTGCACACGGTTCAACAAAAAGGCTAGTATTTGAAAGCATAATATGTTATATAGATAAGAAACCCTACAACATATGCTTTAATACGTATATTTCTAATTTAGAACATAATTTGTAGAGAAGGCACATCTCTTTATATATCACTTGACTATTAATGTCACGTGGCAAAAATATCGGCCGAAGAAAGAGTAAAATTTTTCCAGAAGCGTTAGAAATCAAATGCCTTTGGAATTAAAGGTAACATAGACGTAAAATTAAAAAGGTTTATTTTTAGTAGATAGATTATGCACATCAGTCTAATGAGTATACGATCTAGACATGTATTGCTCAACCGACTCTTGGATTTTTCAAGTCAATTTATGCATCTTACTTTGTATTGCAGACAGCAACAAGAAAAAGCATTATTAAAGACGTCTGCTCTGAAAATAGTCTTCGCTAGTGTAATGCCGAAAATGGAATGTTCTTGGGAGAGACATATTTTCTTTTATCAGAGTAATTCAGAGACTGGACCTCGAAAGACTACAGTCACTTTCGTTTATTAGAGTTTCATCTAAGATTTTTCCAGATGGCCGGCTTTTTTTAAGGATAGAATTCAAGTGAAATGTAATTTACTTCCTCCAAAAATGTAAAATAAACATCAGTGCAAGATACATACAAATATTCCTGAACTTTGAGGATTTGAATAATGTTATTTTTGAGAATTTTTTTGTTTTTAACAAATGAGTCTAGTTACTTAACAGGAAATTAATTCAAAAGCACACATTTCGAGATACAGATGTTTTCGCTAAGCATTACAGAAGAAAATTCAACTGCTAAATTTTTCTCAAAATAATTATGTCACTATAAATTCTCTGTTATGTGACGAATTGGAGTTTGATCAAATTTGCACAGTAGGTTAAGCACACTTAGGCATAATTCCCAATAGGGAACCTGAAGATTGGTTCCGAATTGCATATAGGGGTGGTCGCACATTTTTTAGTCAATATTATTTACAGAACTATTTAGCATAATATTTTTGCGTATTAAATGTTCAGTTTGATAGCACTTATTCTTAAGAATCTTTCGTAACTTCCATGACAATAATGATTTTTGTGGTATCGGAAGAGGTGTTTTGTCCCATTCCTCTTGAGCAACTTTCCAAAGCCCACAGAGGTATGTGTGTCGACGACATTTGGATAATGCGCTTTTTATAAGTCCAAAAACGCAAAACCTCAAGGGTCATACAGAACTAAATCAATACAAAGATTTAAAATAATTGAAAGAAAAAAATGTAAAAGACATTGAAATGTAACAAAATTAACGACATACGATTGAAATAACACATGGAAAAAAGAATCCATCTGGTAAAACGTGTTCGGAGGCCACTCTCCATTTTGGATTCTAATTGGAATAGGTTTTCTGTCGAGGAAAATGACTTTAAGATCAAAATTAAAATTTTGCTCTGTGGCCTGAACCTATCCTGGAAATTGAAAATAAAAAAGGAAAAACACATTTCCCAAGGAAGAAATCAAAACAATCTTTACCAGTAAAGTCTACCTATCGTCATCATGGCAGAAAAACAGACGTTAACCAAGACAAAGGATGTTTAGTCTAAAGGCATGAGCACCATCTAGTGAGAGACCCACTAACTAAAAAAACTAAGAACTTTTTTTGTTATTTTTTAATTTTTTAATTTTTATATATTTTTTTATATAATTTTATAATTTTTTATATATTTTTTCATATAATTTTATAATTTTTATATATTTTTTATATAATTTTATGACTTATATATATTTTTATATAATTTATGTTTTTTAATATTTCATAATTTTTGTTTATATGTTTTTATCTTTTATTCAAAAAGAAATTCATAGGGGGCCTTAAGTCCAAAGTAGCAAAGTTATTCCCAAAATAAAGGAAGTATTTATAGAGAATTGAGCTCCTAGTTCCATCTACGGAGAGAAACACTAATTAAAAAGAAAATAAAAGAAATAAATAAATTCTCTAGTTCTTATTTTTTAATAATATAATCAAAGAAATTTTCAGGGTAGCCGTTTAATTTTAAATTAATATTTAAATTGTAAATAGCTGTGACATAAGTAGAATGGTTATCGCAAATATTTTTCATTCATTTTGTTTGAGAATTGATAGTATTTTTTACAATTTTGAGGTTCGTCTGAAAATGACAAAGAGAAATAGCCCTGAAATTAAAGTCATTTCTTTTGTCATAAACTACCGAAATCCCTGAATCTAAAATTTGAATTACCAAATCTAAATAATTAACTTTATTGCTATTATTATTGGTTTTATTTAATTTAAGCTCGTCTGGATAGCAGTTAATCAGAGAGTCAAGTTCTTTAAAATTAAATGCAATCAAGTCATCAATGTAACGATAGCCAAAAACGAGTTTATCTTTAAATAAATTCCCTTTCGAAGGTGTGAAGAAATACATTCGCCAATGCACTGGAAAAATTAATACCCATTGAAAGGCCACAAAATTGGCTGTAGTATTTGATTCTATTCAAGGGAAAATTTTCACAGATGTTAATATTGCAAATTTCTAACCATTTATTTTTATCTATGATATCAGAATTAAGGTATAAAGCATATAAATTGAGGTAGGCTTCAATTAATTTTTCGTGTGGGTGGCTGGTGAAGAGATTCTCAAAATCAAATGTGTTATTGCTGTGAATTGTAGTATCATTAAGAAAGTTTAGGAAGTCAATGTTACTATTAATAATAAAGTTGTCTTCTTCTTTAATTTTATTAAGAAGAACTTTGAGAATTTTAAAGAAAAATTTCCAAAATAAAAATTGTAACTGCCTGTGCTACATGTAACAAATCTGAATTTTACTGGATTTTTGTGAAATTTTATAGTTGGGAAAAGGTAAGGATAACTTAAATTATTTGTCTTGATTTTGATTTTTTTTAGCTAGCGCTAACATTCTTTTGTCAAGTTTTTTTTTGCTGCAATTAATAAGTTGATATGTAGTGTTTGAATTATACTCATTAACCAGAATCTCTTTAAAGTGGAATTTACTGATAATACAAAAATTATTTTCTGCTTTATAAGTGACAATAAATTTAATTTTAAATTATCAATTTCTTTTTTAAGATTTTTATCAATGAAAATACCTCTATTAATAATTTTTCTTTTATTTATGTTAATACTATGCTGGGTCTCTATCAAAATGCAATTTTTCCACTCACTAAAACTTTCAATGGGCCAATGATATTTTCTAGCAATTTTTGCAATAAATACATACAGGACTCTACTAATGGAACCAACCACTCTTCTAAGGCTCACCCTATTTCTTAATCTGAATTTAGATCCCTTTTCCATGATTTCCCGAAGATATTTAGAATTTAATATTTTTAATTCACCTGTAATGACATGTCCCCTATCTTTATCAACATAATTCATATTTTCTTCATTGCAATATCAGTGTGAACTGTCAATCTTATTCAAAGTTTTACAAAAGAAATTATAATTGCAGATTTTTTTAAAAGTCCTCGAGAATTTAAAGGCCGTTAAAATAACAGACATGTCATTAACTGTGAAGTATTATTTACTATCGTGAATAATTTTAGGAAGCTGCAATTCGTCGAAGAAAATATCCAGAAAAAATGATAACACATTTTTTTTTCTCATTTTTATTTACTTTGAAAAGTAGGCTATTGTTGACTATTCCAAGTTTAAATTTAACCAGATCAAAGAAAATAAATTTGATATTTTAATTATTAAATTTTAATTCTTCTAATTTATAATTAATAAGCCATAAGTCCATTCCTGAGCTTAAAAGTATGCTGTTTAATTTTTATGATATTTTCCCAGTTGTGGTCAAGGTTACATAACTCTTGTGAAGCTCTTCTATAACAATAACATGACTTCCACTCTTGCCTTTGCATCTTTTAATTTTTTTATTAATATTGGAAAATTTAAAAAAAAAACCTCTGAAGACGTTGAATTTATTGCAAACAGAGATTTTTTTTAATTCACTGTGACCATCACCATTTAATTTACTGTTAAGTTCATATGGAAAAAGAGTTTTAAGGCAGTATTTATATAAATTTTCCAAATCTAATCTTTTATTAAGATAACCAATTTTATCTTCAAGTATGCAAATAACAATGTTCTCGAAATCCTGTGACTGGAAGTGAAGAAGTTCATAATCGTGTGAAACTTTTTTAATAAAGTTTTTAATAGCTGATCTGTGACCCTTAATTCTGATGTTTAACTCTGTGCAAGTTTGACCGATATAATTAAGATTACACTCTTTACAATGAATTAAATAAATAACGCTTTTAATTTTACAGAATAGCTCTAGATCTTTACTTTCACCTTTTAACTGTTCCTAGCAAGCCGAAGGACATGTCTTACATCTAGCTTTACCACATTTTATAAATTTCATTATATGATCCGCGCTCAAGATGTGTGTAAGTAACTTTTTGTCCATGGAGACTCCTTACATTAAGCAATCCACACTGCCCCTAGATAAAGCGAGCGACGGGCAATGCGTTTTGAAAGATTTTTTTTTATAGAACCTAGCATAGTGTGAAACAATTGAATTTGAAGAAGCGAAGAGTTTTTTTCCAACCAATATCCCGGACAAATAACAAACCCAGAAAGGATAAAAGTGTAAAAAGTATTTTTAGACTTTAATAAAATGCAACTCTTAAAAAAATGTTGGATAATAAGAATAAGTGTGCACAATGTAACAATTTTAAAATACAATAAAATTTCAATAAAAATACAAGAAAATTAAACAGGTAAATGGATAAATATTAAGAGAAAATTAAGAGTAACAATTTTTTAAAAATAACAAATTTTTTAAGAAAATCTAAACAATAATAAGGGATTCTAAAAGTTAAATTTTGCATTAAACAGAATGACGCTAAATGCTGCAACTTCCGATAAAATACAAATAATGAATTTGAAGTAAGTGTAGAAAGTAATAGCTAATAGAGACAGAAAATAGAACCAATTTTACTGGTTTACCCTTATTTTACTACCTTATATATAACTGATATATATTAATATTTACCTTTATTTTACTACCTTATATATATTATTTATTATACCCTTTTCTTGTTCTATTTTTTCCAGGAAATTCGCAGTGGATTGTGAGTGCGGCTGCTTGCTTTGTCTTGTTGATGGAATTGTGGGAAAAGAAATGATATTTCATATTTGAAGATTGGGGATAAAATATGTCCTGATAGTATGTGAAATCGATCCTAACGTTTTTCTACAATCACTTTACTTTTATTATTTTTTTAAGGAATTTATTATTGTTGCTGTTCATATGTAAAACCAGCAACAATCATAAATCCCTTAGAAAATGCTTTGAACAATGTTTTAAGTTTTTTTTAATGATAATATATTGAATTTTTTCTTGCAGTCATTTAAATAAACTCAAGTTTCTTCTATTGTTACATTTTTTCCCCATTTTTGTCCGGATGAAAGGTTTTCATAAAGAATTCTGCAGCGTGTTTTTCGTTCTGCTATATGACGTGAAGAAAGACTATGATCGTTGTATTTTTTTTGGCCTTTTTAAGATTAAAATCAGTCTTAGAAATTTTGTTTACAGTTGATACTGAGAATTTTAATGATTTTTCAACAACCTTTAATTTGAAGGATTTTCTTCTAACATTAAAGATATCATCTTTGCAATATTCGAAGAACTGCATTTTTTCCTTGGAAAAGTATTTGAAATAATTTTCTACTTGAAGCCAGACTTAGACAATGTTTTCCTTTCTTATTAACATTATCACTCACATACCGCCACTAAGGATATCAAGAAAGCATGACTTTCACAGCGTTTTTAAGTAACAGGATAAGAATAACTCTCTTCGGAATGAGAAAAAAACAAAGCTTTCCTTTCATCACTTCTAAAGCCCCATTTTGCATATAAATAAAAATCTTAGTTAGGAGGTGATAACTTATACTTTCAAAAATCTAATTATGGTGAAAATAAATTTTTCCCGCATTCTAATTGTTCCTACAGCGAATCAAAATCGTCTTAAAAAAGTGCGAACAACCCTGTAATTATGCTGTATGTCAGAAGGTTTAGAGCGTACAAAAGCAATTTTTTTATCCTTTTAATATGTCATATTTCATTCAATATACTAATAATTTATAAAATTACGAAAGATGATATATTAAGAATTTGAATGAAATTTTAAAGAACATTTTTGAGAAAATTTAATTCAAAAGAGGAATGATGCATGAATTTACAGAAGGTTTTGGTTTATTTGTGGAAATATGTCAATAAGATCTGAATGCATTATTGTGTCCTCGATCGAAGTCACGTGTAACAAGCATTTGAAATTGAAATTGCGAAAGGAAAACTTGAAGAATAATTTCCCTTCTCGGCTTCTCAGGAAGTTCTTTTTTCATGTTCTAAATCGAGAATGTGAGATGTTCTTCGTAACCATTTGCTCTATCTGTGCTGAAACTTAGGAGAGGTTTTTATCTTAGAAGTGGAATAAAGTATTTATCATATTTAAATTTATTAGAAATTCCTGAGTTAGATTTCTATTCAAATCTGTCACTATGATCAAAGATATGATTTATTAAATTCTAAAAGACTTTATAAATAATACAGAAATTCCTAATTTTCGAAAGAAAAATTTCGAATCTCTTCTTGAAGGAAATATGAGTTACGGTTTTTAAATGACATGTTAGCTGAAAGTGTGGGCTAGGATTTATCATTCACATATTAATTTTATTTGCTGTATGTATACTTTTGGATGTATGATATTAAAGTTAAGAAAAGGAAACTCGAAGATTTACGACCTTTCTCCGCCAACCTCATCCTTTAAAAAGCCAAAGTATTGCAAAATAAAAAAAAAATATTATAATTTTAACGCAAGAGTAAAAATACAATAGTTCTAAGTTTCATCAAATTTAATATTAACTTGATAAACAACAAAATAATCTCAGTATTGTTAACTTTACACGTATGAGTGGTGTAATTGTGGATACATTATTTGGGCATTGATTGTGGATACATTATTTGGG
>BGPR01000037.1:1949340-1993833 GCA_013235015.1 Araneus ventricosus
ATTATTTGGGCATTGATTGTGGATACATTATTTGGGCATTGATTGTGAATACATTATTTTGGTATTGATTGTGGATACATTATTTAATAAAATGTAATTTTTTCGAATGAATACTTCAATTCATATATTATCAGTGCATACCACCATATAAGACTTAATTTCCCTTGTGAAATCTATCATAGGCTCATTTATTCCTCATTATCAAAAACGTATTTCATCTTGATTACGAATACTACTCGATTATTCGAAAAAAAATTTGTAATTACAAGTACTGGTAATTGGAATTTGTAATTACAAAATTTGTTTCTTTTTGATGAATTAAGATGAGAAATATAAATAAATATATTTTACTCAAATGAGAAAAAAGTTGAAGCCTTCTACAATTTAACAATCGAAAATAAACATATTTAAAATAAATGAGCAACCGATATTAATATAGGCATTAATCATCATTTAAAGGTTATTATTTATTTCTGTAGGCATGAATAATTTGATTTGTGCGCTAGAAATTTCTTCTTATATGCCTTTTATATATGCACTTTCTGATAAGTTCAAACAGAAGTAATTGGCTTCGTACGTAAAACACTTTTGTGTGTCCTTTTAAACAAAATAACGCTCAACTCAGTGACAATCATCTTTCGGGTTTTTGCTTTCTAGGCATAATAAGAACGTACAAAGAAAATATCAAGTTCCATTTCTGAAATCTCTTGCAATTTGCTTCTAATTATTATATCGCTATTTTATTCGAAGTAGTTCTTGTTTAAAATGATTCAAAGAACGTGCTCAGTGTAATCGATGTAAAATTCTGGACACATAGAAAATGACAATTAGAGATGTAAAGAATAATTCCATATGCCCGTAATTTCGATTTATTCTCTTCAAACTAAAATGATGATATTAATCCGTTTTCTGCATTTGCTAAAATAAGGGAAAGCTTGAAAATATCCAGCTTCAACATTTACCAGTCATTGAAATGCTTTCTTATTGATTTTTATACTTTTCGAAAAACACTACATTCTACGATTTTCATACTACATATACAGGTGGGTGACAGAATAATGTGCACACTTACATTTTTTAGAATATCTCCCGAAGGGCCCGATGGGTTTTCTTTGAACTTCATCAATGTAAAGAAAGGATTGAACTCACATTTTACATTGGTTTTGGTCAGGAGGGCATTTAAGGGATCGACCAGAAATTGTTGAAGTAGAAAATGATTTATGACTCATTCTGTTTCACAGAAAACTGAAAATGATTTGAAAATTTCATCAACGATTTTGTTTCATATGCCTAATATTTACATAATGTTCGTAAAATAGCCCTATTAATCGGGGAAATGTACACATGGTTACAAGTGTGTGAACTGTCATTCGAGGAAAATATTTGATGGCTGCTCTCATCTCCTTGATTGTGGTTATTTTAAATTGTAAAAAATTACATTTTATGCATCCCCAGAAAGATAAATGCATTGGAAAAATATCAGGACATTGGGGAAGGGTTGAATGCTTCTATTTGGTTTTAAGAACCTGCTCACCAGTAGACCATCAGGATATATCTTGCTGTCATTGTAGTAATGCAGAGATAATTAGTCCAGATGGAAATGCCGTTTATCATCACAAACCTCTCTTGAAAGGGTGGCATAAGGGTTTTCTGTAGCGAGTTCAGGCAAATTTTACCAGACGTGCTACTAACAAAGAAGAAAGGCTGAGTTATTCCAGACATTAATATACTATTCTACACGTCTAACACCTGGTAAGTCCACTCTATTTACTACCACTAAACGATCGTTACCAACTGAAGAGTAGCTGTCTTTATGAGGATTCAGTTACCCATGCTTTTATGAGAAATTTTCATTTTATTCCATTACATTTTATGTGTAAAAAATGGTAATTACTTAAGTTAGTTTACTTGAATCATAAAACTTCCAACAGTTAACAAGATTCTTCATTTGTATTAATTAATCTGAGTCATGAAATTTTGATGTATGTTATTAAGTGCTTGTGTAAGATATTTAGAAATAGGGATTAAATTTTGAATATCTATTAGGAATATATCATTCTCAGATGAATCCTGATGCTTAAGCGTTTTCTATTACTGAAAATAATATAATAATTGCCACTTTAAATAATACATCGTTAACGATGAATTTTATCTTCTTACTCATCCTTCACAACATTTTATTTGTCAATTCAAATTTACAATATTCAGAATTTGCGTTATGGTTGTTGGTTTTAATTTTTAATTTTCTTGGCTATCAAACTTTATTCCTATGAAATAATATAACATTTCATGAAAATGTACCTCCTATCCATGTTAGGCAACTGAGAGTGAATCTTTCAAGGAAATACATTAAAACGCGTCACATCTAATATTTGATCATGGAAATGAAAATCTAATATTTTCATAAACATCGTTAATAAAAAATAATCATAATTGTACTTAAATAATCGAAAATTCCTGAATGAATCTTAAAATATTAAAACTTCACTATTAATCCTAATTTTTTATACTTATTACACGCCATTAAGATACGCATTTGAAAATTTGTTTACAGAAGCATGCGAATGAATTGTTTTGACATAGAGATCAACAATTGATTAAAATAACATAGGGATCAACAATTGATTTTAAAGAAAAAAATCTATCAATTCTTACTTTAAATCTCCAATGATTTTAATTTATTCTGATACATCTAATCATTGAAAAAACCTTGCTATATTTTTCTCACACCACATCAAAAGAAATATATTTCAGAAAGTAATTTATTCAAATAAACGTGTTTAGGTGACTATTTAACTTCGGGACAGATTTATGCAATAAAAACCCGGAATAATAAAAGTTAAAAATCGCGGAGAAAAAGGAACTTCATTATAGTTCCTTAACTATTATAAATATCTTAATCGAAATAATAAAACGAGGTATATTTTGTCGAAAAATAGTTATGACTTATCTTAACTATATTTCATCTCAATGCTTTAGTGGAATGATTTTAGTAGATTCTTAATTCTTTAAGAAATGTTTCACGTCAGAATTTGGAGAATATATTAGATTGAGATGTTTATAGAAATTTAAATTAGGATTGAAAGTTATTCGTTAAATTAAAATTTGTCAGTCAGTATGTAAAATCTTTTAAGATTCAGTTTTAAGCCTTTGATTAAGCAAGATCATGAAATAAAATTCCCCTGATATATATGTAAAGAATTAAAGTTTTTAATCGTCATTAAATTCAATCCTTTTTAACGCCACCTAATTTTTAATTAGAAACGAATTGTTTTTGCTCCAATCTTAGAAAAACGCACTTCTATTTTAACTTACAAACTCACGAAATCTTCGGGACTTTTCCTGTTCTCTAAGCGGTATAAAATGCATGATTGTAGCCATCTTTCTTTTTCTACGCTGTAACTCTTTACTGGTAAGACGCGCAGATGGTGCGTAAGATTTTCCGTCATGGCTAGACAACGTTTATCTATTTTTTATTGATCTACTTAATCTTATTTTACAAAATCTAAATTGGAATAAAGTATTGTTCGGTTCGACGACTACCTGCTCCTTTTCAAGTTGCTCTATACTTCACATATCGAAATATCATTATATATATTTCGATTAATATAGTATTTAGTGGAGATAATATGGAACAATACTCTGTTTTAATAAGGTGTCTAATACCATGTTTTTTAAACAATCTTTCAGAAATCAATCCTAATGATTTGTCATAAAGAATGGAGAGAATTTTATATACCAAAACACAGTATTATTCACCTACACTTACATTATGGAGTAAGAAATTTAATTAGGAACAGAAACTAATACTTTTGCAATATTTAATGCATTTTTATTAGAATATTTTTGACACACAATAAATCTATCTTAATCTATCTAAATCTATCTTAATAGCATGAAATTAATTGAATTTTATTTTAGTTAATTTTTGAATGTTTCAGATGAACAAACAGGCGATTCAACGGTGAATTTAAGTAAATAGATCAGTTATCAGAAAAATGCTTTATTTTATACTAATTTCATTTGTTTCCTACGGAAATTACTTGAAGCCCTTTGATTTCCTCTTAAAGGAAATGTTTAACGTTCAACAAATTCTTTTTTGATTTGATAAATGATGTTAAGAATCTAATAAATAACTCATATTTTGCATCAGGTACAGAGAGGTTTTCCTGAGAAAACATATCTTTGAGTAAAATATATAATGTTTTTCATATATTTTAATTATATTTGCCTTAATCTAGCAATTTTTTAAAGTTGTTTTATTTTTGCAATGGTCTAAACAATTATTTATTCAATTCATCACCTGCTATGCTTTTGAAATTCCGTACACTTATGTGCTCTTGATGACAATTCACTTTTTTATTAATTTCAGAATTCAATTATCAGTTAATTAAACAGTTTAATTAAGTTTTTATTTTATACGGCTGGCTCTAAATTGTAGTGAATTTGAGCAAACATCGATTTCACGATTTATTAATATATTTATAATAATGATTTCAAAATTAAAGAATGACAATGAGAAAATCATTTTTAAAAATTCCACCTTTAGTATACTGATAAAAGTTCATTTTAAAAAATTGGCTTGTTAAATTTAGTAAACATCAGGAATCATCAACTTCAATTTCATATTTAGTCACTTTTTGCGATAGATATGAATAGATAATTTTTGCTCACATTCATTTTATTTAACACAGATCACTATTCGTGTGCGGTGATTTGACGGAGTTTTTTATTCTTTTCCTCCCGACATTGCTTATTACATGAAAAAAGTGGCAGTGCAAATACAGTTATCTAATAATCTCGGATGTGCCATATAGATTTTATGGCGCTAAAGTGAATTTAGCTTTCTTAATTCAAGAAAAGAAGAAGGAGAGAAGAATTTAATTGTAGATGTTTAAAGATTTTACTATCTAAAAGGTACTGTGTAAAGGCATTGTATATTCAAACTGCATCGTGTAATCGCCGGAATCTCTTTAAAGGAAAAATTTACTAGTTCTTGACATTTTAAATAGAAATATAGGCCTCAATTTATACATGATCAGAGATTGAAAGATTAGAATGTTATGAGAGAGGGAAGGTAACTACGTTAATTTCATCTTCCATATTGATACTAATTACAATATATTCTATTTAAATTATTGTATTGAGAAGTAATTCTAATGTATGATAAGTTAAATGATTTTTATATGTTGTTAGAGATTTTGAAGAATATTTTCTATTAAAAACTCTAAGAATTATTTAAATTAAATTCTATAGAACTGAAGTATTTGTCACATTTTTAACCTTCAAGTTTTTTTCGAAGAAAGAGATTTCTTCAGAATTTGTGGACAGTCTAGTTTTTATCCCAAAGGATTTCAACGTTATATACTGACTATAAAATGGATTTAAAGCTCCTAAATCTTCTAAAGGCACCAAAACAACTTCCATATACTCTTTACTTTTGCAATGTCACGTCGTTTCTGTCCTTGTTTTCTGAACTTGTCTTACTTATGTTATATTTATTACACTAGTGCATAGTTTATAAAATATCATCTGTACGTGGCTTTACTTGTAAACTACTGTTTTAGTATGAATTTGTGGAAACAGGGACACATCGGAACAAAAGTGTTTTAGTTATTGCAGCATAATATACATTTTTGTAGGAGTAATATTAAAAGGAAAAAATAATAATTTGAACGAGAAAATTACGCAGCACCAGGAACTTTGACGTAAATTTAAAGAAAAGAATTCTGGTTTAAAAATAAACATGCACTGAATTTAGATGCAGTTTTGATAATTGTTTAAACATAAATTATTTTTATTCGGTTTAGAAGATTATAAAATAATTCTAAGGAAAATAAATCTGGATAACTTAATACTCGAGATTTTCTTCTTCGTAAACATTAAAAAATGAAGAAGTAGGGATTAAATATAAAGCTAATTTGTATGTTTTTCAAGCTATAGCTACGATTGCTATTTGCAATAGGAATTTTTCAGGACGCTAAAAGATTAGGAAGACATTGTCCTTTCCTGGGACTTGACATCCATTAGTGTCGGTAGTTATTACTATGATTTTGAAGTACGGTTTTCCTTCCACCTTCGACGAATTGCAGATTTACGGCCCTGTCTCTGCATCACAAATTCCATTATGTGTAAAGCGGCAATTTTAGATTTCAGGAAAATAGTTTCTCAGTAACTGCCAAAGGACTACTTAAGGGATTGTTAATATGCCGCATAAACATACGACTTGAAAGCTGTAGATAACTTAAGGATCTTTTCCGAAAAACGTGATTGTTATAGTAAAATATTATTGTTCAATATTTACAACATTGTGCTGCATCGTTAAAATTCTGTAACAATAATTTGTAGGAGCATTGCTACTTGAGTTGACGGTTAATCAATATAGTGAATCATGAGACTAGAGTCACATGTTTCTAGAAAATTTTAGACATCTGGTTACATTAATATTAATTGAAATAGAGATTAAAGTTATTGAAAAAAAGCCAGAGTTTTGGACCATACATGAATTTGAAACAAATTATAAGGATAAATATGGATAAAACCCATCGTTTATTGATTCCTTTTGAGATCCATGCTGTGAAGGAAATAATTTCAGTTTAAATTTATATTTGAGTTTTTCATTCGAAATCCTTTTTTCATGTCTATTCTTCTGAACATTCTCCATGTATCGTGCCCAAAATTTTAATCATTAAAATAAGTTAAGAGAATAATGTTTACAGCTAATCCAAAGAAACGAAGGACAGTGTCTAATTTGCCTATTTAGAAAGATGTTATCATTTAATTCTAAAGTACTTACAAAGTGATCACAAGACTTTCTGAAAAAGGAGTCTAACCTGTTTCCGAACGCAAGCTATTTAATGTTTTATTAAGAATTACATTCCACAAGACATTGAGAAAGAGGAAAATACGATGACTTTTTGTAACTCCTTACGTTAGAGGCAAGAAAAATAGATACTCAGAGAGTCTAATTAAATTTAGACTCTGGAAGGAAAACTGTCCTGTTTTATATTTGATGTTGCTTTGTAACGACATTATGCGCAAAAAAATTATTTCAAAACGAACTCTAGAGAAACAGTAATGTGTAATAATAATAATACTGCTAAGAGAGAACAGAGGCGTCTTATCATTGTAATTAAAGCCAAGCATTTATAACTCTACACTACATCTAAGCTGAGAATTGTCAAAGGGATCTTTATTTGAGTGATGAAATATTCATAGTTTTCCTTAAAGATTTAATTACCAGGACCTAGAAAAAATTCAGTGTTTTACATTTTTCATTAGTGACATACTGTAGAAAAGAATCAAAGACAAAGCTAATTCAGTGCAAGGTTAGAAATGATACATTTCTTTTTAAAATTTAAAAAACTGAATATTTTCTAAAATTTTCTTCTGCATTGTAAAATCTGATTGAAATAAAAAAATAAACGAGTTATTCCAACGATGAATCAGAAAAATGCTCACTATTCTTTTCAAATCCCTAAAATATAAGTTATACCATTAGATAGGTATTTATGTTTAGGTGTGTCGTGTTGGAGTCAGAGACCATTCGGCTGGTTGCCTTTCTCTCCTTATTGGCATAACATACACACAGGACAGGAACAGATTGCAGCAAATCGAACAAATGCAAATCTCATAAAAAATGTTCGAAACAATAATGAACAGTAATTGGTTACTTCTATTTGGGACACATGCGTTGTAATGGGTAATGATGTGTATATTATACAACCCATTAATATAAAAAATATGCGTAACGAAATACCTGAGAAGATAAAAAAAAATTAAAAAGAGCAAATAAATGGAAATTGAATGTGCAACTAAGACGGGAATTTCAAAGGTTCACTGTTCGTGTAATGATTCTATATAAAAGTCAAATGAGACATCTAATGTTTAGACTTCTGCATTTCTTAACGGCAATTTATACATCCTATTTTGTATTACAGCAAAAAAGAGCATCAGTAACGACGTCTGCTCTGAGACTAGTTATCCCTGGTGTAATGCCGAAAATGGAATGTTCTTGGGAGAGATATATTTTCTTTTATCAGAGTAATTCAGGGACTGGAACCTCGAGAGACTTGTCTAACTTTCTTTTATTACAGCTTCGTTTCAGAATATTCCAGACGATTTTGGAGGAAGAGTATTCAAGTGAAATTTAATCTAGTTTCTCAAAAGTGATGAAAAATAAAATAGCAGGGAAATAAATATACAAATATTTGTGATTTTTGAATGTTTAGGTAATGCTATTTTTCAGGAAAAATACTTTTGTTTTATAAAATGGCATTATATTTATTCATTGTTTCAGAAAAAATTCCAGGCTGATATTGGTTTGTAAAAACAGCAGATTCCATCAAGGAAGGGAAAAATCGGAAACATAGTGATTTTGAAATGCAATTGATTGGAATTTAATGAAATATTTCCAAAGCAAGAATTTCATTAAATTTAACATTAATAAAATGGTTCTACACAATCAGATAACATTAATCAAGCAGTTCAACACAATTAAATAACATTAATCAAACAGTGATATACAAATTAGTCAAAAAAAGAAAAAATATTTTATTATTATTATGTATTGAAAATACACAAAATGAAAATATGCCAAAAGCATAGAATCTTCAATGTGCGATCAGCTTCAGTATGGAGTGTGGTAACCTATAACAGCTATGCTGCCTCGATAGCGATGTTCCATGTCCAAATGATGGTGCTTATTAACTCATTCGGCAGCAAAGTTTATCGCGGCCTCAAGGCAGTTCGAAGACCCTGAAGCACTGCAGGCGGAGAGTAAAATGGGGCTATATATCTTCCTAGAACATCCGAAGGTGCAAATCCGGAGAGCATACAGCAGCTACATAGTGTGACCAGTGTTCATTCGCCCAGTTGTCCGCCATCGTAATTTTTCAGATAAATGATGTCTTGTCCTCATATGTGAAATTACTATCGTTTAACTTCTCTACGCAGTTTCTACTTGCAGAAACTGCAGACGCTTTTAAAGTCTACTTCTAATCACGCATTCATTGACGTTAAATGAGAGGAAATTCACCAGTTAACCCTTCGTTTGTAGTGCGGGATACAGGTGCCCCCCATTAGTTTTCAAAACGCTGCTTTAAATTCCATTCCTTTCTTTTTATAGATCAAACTTTCAGTACTTGTCCTTCAAATATTCAGGAACAATATGGCACAGTCATTCAAGTTCTAAAGGTTAGTAGACGGGAGATAAGAGAAGACAAAGACACGTGGGGGACAGATGTACCCCGCGCGCCTAAACGTGCAACAGCAATTCGCAGTTGATTATTCTTCTTCTTTCGCTGGTTCTGTAATAATGCTTACTTTCTTAACGACTTATTATGCTTCCAGTGTGAAATTCTGGTACTTTTCTTCGTTTAATTTTAATTTAAAAAAAATATTTATTAATTTTCATTGAAATGCATTCTAAAAAGATAGTCGAACTAGTTTAACAGAGAATAACTGGTTTCCTAGCTTTGAATTTGACAAAAAGCTTTTAACAGAGATCTAAACTAATTTATATCGATGTAATTAATTCAAATAAACGGGAATTATTAACCCGTGAGGAAGCGCGTACCTTGCAATGATTCAGGACGCGCGCCGTGCTTCGCTGGGTCTTGTTTTACTATCAAAACGCGCAGGAAATTACATTTATTTCAATAGAAAACATTTTTTTGCATTAATATACACTGTGTAAAATATAAAAAATAATTTGCAGATAAATCTCAACTGAAAAATACATTAAAATAAAGAGAACAGATGAATGTTTATCCTTCCGAGATAATTAGGAGCTGTACGAGGTTTCCCCAGCCAAAATTACCTTCAGTTGCCTGGATATAAGTATTGATGCACTCCACAATAATTGATATGATTGCCTTATCGATAAGTATGTTCAAGAATTTTTAACGAATGGTACAACTTCTGCTGCACCATTGTTTCCGGACAATTTTTTGACGATGTTCAGAGTAAAAGTTTCAGGGTGGTTCTTTTTCACACCACTGGGTAATTCCAGCTTTCTAACCAGTTCCTGTTTTCTGCAGCAATTTTTAATCCTCTCTTTCTTCCAAATATTATGTGGATTCACAGATATCCGATTCATTGCCCTATTTAGAACTCGACTTACGATCACTATCTATCATAAACAATGCATTTATTTTCTTCATTAATCGATTATTAATTAGTTGACAGTTCAGTTAAAACTTCTTATCATTTCTTATTTATTTATCAAATAGGGGTAAATTGTCGCGATTATCTGTTCTCCAATGCAATCCTCAAAGATACGTGAGCTGACGCATCGGGCTTCCGAGGCAAGAATATATGTTTTCCGAGATAGGAAGTGGGTGGAAATTCTTAAAATTCCTGCGGTCAGCAAGTAAATGACCTTGAATGCACCTACTTTAATTACTTTTTCACCGCGGGGTTGATTTTCTGTAGTAAATTCTTTCAGCCGCCGGGCCTGACAGGCCCGATGCGCGTCTTCCCGGGTTAAAATTCTTTTAACCCGGGAAGAATTTGGAATAATTTGGCTATGCTTGTGTCACAATTATTTGAGGTGGACTTTTCAGTTTCTATTGACGACAGGCAATAACAAAAAACCTGAAATGTTGCATTTTATTACATGACAAAAGGAGTTCATATTCTAGTTCAGCTATGGCGGGAAAATGATATATCCAGAAATACTTGTCATTGGATTATGTTTATTTCTTCCAGTCGTTGAAACAACTCTACTATCGGCGCTTTCGTAATTTCCAAGCACGATGATAGCGATAAGGACACGAATCGTCTTGATGACATAAAAAATTTCAGTTTCATACTTATTAAACTTCAAATTTTATTCAGAGCTGCCCAATGTCCGCCTTACGATGGAATTAAAAAGAACAGAAAATCTTATGTTAGGAATCAACGATACAGAACCAAAAAAAAAAACAAGTAAATGAGAAAAAAAAAGTAAATGCAAATATTGTGGAAGAAATAGGGACAAATCTAACCAAAAAATATGGTAAAAAATGACTGAAAATTTTTGGTATGAAATAAACGTGTTTTTTTCCTTATGATTGAAACAAAAATATGTTTGGGAGCATTATTTGATATGCCGTAATTATGTGCACGAAAGTTTCTTAGGCTGTGATTTGCCAGTGTTTCAGGATTTAGGCTTTAGAACCGTTTTGTTTCCATCCCCCGTAAATACAAATAAATAATTTTTACGCCGGATCATTTACCTGACTTTTCAATTTGACTTAGAATTGTTTTTAAAGGTAAATATTTAGTGATATGAGGTTCGAAGCTAAAAAGGAAAACTCTTGTCTATAATATTAACCCTCTGATTGCGGATTTTTTAAGAACAATATTTCGATGCAGCATTTGCAAACGTGTTCAAATACAATAGAGTCAGACGAGTTGTTATTTATTTGCAAAGCTTTATTAGTAAAATGTGATCGAACGCTATAAAAGTACCAAGTAAACACATTAGCCTGCGAAAATCGCCGGATACAGCAGAAAATAGACTTTCTTTCAACCACGGAAATCGCCTTATACTCAGTCAGAGGTTTAAATCTTATTCATCTTAAATATTCATTAATGTATAGATCACTCACAAAGCTAAAAACTATTAGTGAATATCTGCTTGTAATTTGAGTTTAATCACGTCATCTCGTCTTCGTAGAGTTGCCAGCATGTTTGCAAACCTTTTAGCATACTTTAAAGTATATTAGTGTCTCAAAATATTCTCTCATTCGCCTGTCATTCGAAGTTGTTTGATTGAACTTCCATTTTTTTATTTCCTCATATACGAAGCATATAGAGAGTATTGCAATCGTCAAAATTGTAGTCCACGAGGGACTGATCATTCGCACGTTTTAGTCTTCATTTTTCCGAAAAGAATTTATCTTAGTCATGTAGTCAGGTTAGTAATGTTGTGATTTTTAGTAATGTGAATTTGATAAACCAAACTCGTGATAGCCTAGATGGTTCAATTTAACTATACAATTTTTTACGGGGAAGTTCTATTTGTATTTAATTTTGGACTAAGCTGTTAAACGGTAAACTGGTATTTTTTCATCTTCCCTAGTGTATGAAAAAAAGATTAATCAAAAGCAAAACAAGCATTATAAATGAAAGTGGCCTCACCATCGAAACTATGTGTCTAGTATATCAAATTATGAATCCAGTCGATGAAAGGAAGAGTTCTAAAATGTACATATAATTCGCTTCAATATATGACGAAGCTAGACTCTAAACATGCCATATTATACAAGTATAAGAGAAGAGGAATCTCTCTGCTTGAGGGCGATAAACCAAAAATTCCAGCGAAATAAAGAAGTGTTGCATAAATAAATTAATTCAAGTAGTGCATTGTCTCCGCATAAGTGAAAAGGAGAACAAATAGCATGCGATACTTTTTTCCAAGGAAGAATTGAGATGGCAATCGTCTGCTCAAGTAGATGGTATTTATTCGTATTTTCCAGCTGATTTATGCTATTTTTACAGTCGTAAAATTGATTGTAATGACAGCTAATCGTATACGAATAAAATGATGTGCGAGTAAACACGTTTATATCTTAAATAAATTTACTAAAATCAATTTCTTAAAACACGCTTTTAATTTAAACAAAAATTAAGAAATATATATTTTAATTATTTTTAATCTTTTGGTCTTTAATTAATAGTTCATTACTGTTTATGATTCATAATTTATAATTAATCTTTTAGATAATTCTTTCTCAATTTCGCTATCAGCTCGCACCTCGTGTGAGGAATCAGAATTTAAATAAATTTATCGATTAACGATAAATAAGTTCTGTAAAAAATAAAATTGTATATTTTCCGATTGAACACGCAAGTATACTAAATTTTAAAACTCTAGAACACCAAGAAGTGAGTGAAAAATCGATTATAGAATTTCATATTTACAAGCATGAAATGAGTCATGTTAGATAAAAGTGTGTTATTAGTTGTGATATCTTAAAGGATTCAGGATCGTTAGTGTCAAAGAACATCTTAAATAAATCAGCTCTATATTATTTTATAAATTAACAAAAGTTGAATCTAAAAATAATTGACACATTTTTCAAAAAGTAATTTTATAGTTATAGTTTGCAACATTCTAAAATTAAGATTTACTTATAAATCACAACTTATAATTATTGTTGCGAACCTATATTGTGCTTCCCAGCCATATTAGTCCTATTGTTGGAAAGAGACATTTACAGAGGTACTTACTGGCTATAGGGGAAATGGAAGCCAATGCCCCCGACTTTGTCGACGAACTTGTTGACTATTTTGTCTTCTTGGTGACAAGACGAAGGCCCCCAAAATACTTGAATTTTCTCGATATCTCTATTAGGAATAGAGATATACAGAATGTTCTAGATTATTCTCTGTGACATCATATTCCTTCGGGAAGACTATAAATACCCGTAGTTGCTAAACGATGGAGAAAGTCATTGGAATGCGAAGAATATCTTTGGAGTCTGGTTTGCATTGCGAGATGGTCAGCTGTTTCACGCTGAGCGCTATTGTTCGTGCTATCACTGATATTATTAGTGATTTGCTGTCTACTTGTGATGCTAATTTGTGCATGCTCTGGTTTCTCTTCAAAATCTTGCTAATCTTTCGCCTTTTACTAACGATTACCGGGGAGAGGAACTTCGGCGGGATTAATTTTCAGGGGCATGGGGTTACGCTAATGCTAATTTGTGCAAGTGCTGTTTTTTCTGTTATCTGTGCTTCGTGTTTTCCGGAATATTCGAGAATAAAGTGCCATTCTCTATTATCTTGCTTGTTGGACTTCTTTCACCGTACACAAACTAGACGATTTTCGAAACAGTATTGTTTGCCAAATTTGAAAAATTACGTGATTTATATGTATTTTTTTTAAAGTCCCGTAATGACTGTATGATTTATTAAAAGAATAATTTTTCCAAACAATATCAAGCACAAAATATTGCTAAAAATTCTTCTTTCCTGTGGCAAAATTTTCTACCTCCAACAATTATTTTTAACGTGAGCACAATGCTTGTGCCTTCTAAGTTAGAATCATTTTATACTAAATTTAATTAAGTAAAACAAGAGAAATCTGATCAAATATTTTTGAACAGTTGCATTTAATTTTATTTACCTAATAACCAATTTTAACATGTTTTTATGTATGACTTAACATATTTGATACCCTGGAATATATGTATCTTAATCTTGGAAGGAATTTTAATTCTTTATTCCCATTTTTTTCTGAAAATATTCTTTTAAATACTCTGAAGAAATGTATCTAAAAATATTCTGAAATATTATATCATATCATCGCTAAAATTGCTTGAAGAGCATTTCTTCTTTCTACCCTTCCAATGTTTATCAACTCTTCTATAAAAAAGGATGCAATTTGATAACTAACGAAACATATATGGAAAACATGAAGAGAGTTTCTTGACCAATTTCGCAGATTAATGAGTCTGGAAGTAGGGATGTACTTTGATTATGGTCACATCTCTAAGCAAAGGGAAGAGAACATTGTCTGGGATTTCTTCTGGCGAAATATTCTTACTTCGCATCAAAGTTTCTAATTCTAAATTTCCATAGTTGGACATATGCAGCAGTTAACAATTATACAGATTAAAACAAATATGAAATTCATTGGGAAAATGACATTCTTCTTTTACAATCTGCAAAATAAATATTTCTTCAATGTAACATGTAAAGCAGATAGATTTTGAAGAAAATAACTTCACACTGTTATAATGCACTTTTTTTTCTTTATTGTCAAATTTTCCATACTGAAAAATTAATAGAAGTTTAAAAATTCTACACTTGACTTTTATATTCTGGACTTTTTCTTTGTATAATATACGATAAATAAATGCCTTTTTTTGCCGAATGAAATCAAGCAATCTGGCTTCAAGCCAAACTATTCATGTGATGTTACAGGACAATCTTTTTGTTCAAATTTTTTTAAACTTCCTTCAACTAACCAGGAATCCCGGTTGAAGGAAATGAATTCAGAGTTTTGTGATAATACATTTTAACCTATGATTACATTTAAAGGATATTCTTTTGTTAAGATCAATTAAAAAATAGTTTTTATGTTTTTTATTCTTATTTAAAGTAAATTTTTATCACATATCACATTGATGAAATGGAAAAAAAATTACGAGGTAGAACTTCTGGCATAAAAGCTTCCAAAATGGGAATGAGAACCTGCTTTTTTCGTTTTACGGTATCTGGACCAGATATTAAGGAATAGTTAATTAAACATTATCCATATTTGAATTTCAAATCTTAGAACAATGCATAGTGAAACGTTCTTTACAGGTCGCACATATGCTAAATAAACAGAAATCTTATCTTTGTTTACTGGATGCTAAACAAGTAAATTGTTAAGAAATCACTGCCCCATCTCCTGTCGTTAAACATATCTGCTTCTGTTCCAATCAGTTGACAGATCGTTTTACGCTCTGTCTCATTCAGTCAACCTATGGGAGATTGATAGATTGATTGCTACTGAACAAAAAAAGAAAAGGAATATTGAATTGAGAAGAGAAATCACAGACTTTTTGTAAAGGGGGAAAAGAATTTCTCTTCTTCATCATCAAAATTCTCGTAATAAAAGGATATTTGAGGTCTCCTCTTGCCCGTAATGTAACATTTAACGAAATGAACTCAAAAACAACTTATTTATTCTCATTTCCCAATATGCAGGCTCAGTGAAATTGAATGCCCTTATATCAGAGTTACACTGTGCATACAGTTGCTGTATTCATCCATACACGTAATCTTCTACGGGCTCTCATAAAAAAGAAATTACACATAATGTGTTTTGAGCATTTTGATGGCCAAGCTTGCAGTTATTTCTATCTGTCAGCTGAGCGACAAATCGATGTGGTTGCATAATATGTCCTACGACCGTCCCTGGTCTGAAAACCCGCATCACAATTGTTACTGCCAGCAACGACAGGGACATGCTATAGAATGTTTATAAAAATTGCATTACAAATTTGAAATTTGCCCTACAAAAAGAGTCAGATTGAGCATCTGTAATGTTTTCATTTAAAATTTGAATATACAGGGTGTTCATAACTTAGTGGACCCATTTCAAAAATTAATAATGTTACTACTACGGTTTTTTTAGATGAGAGCGTATTTTAAATTTTTTTTCCGGATAGGTAACGAGCCGTTACAGCTGTCTAGGTGGTCGTAAATTACTGGGCATTTCCCATTTTTGAGAGCCATTATCTGCGAAACTATTCAAGCTCGAACAGAAATAGAAGCTTATATTTATAGGGTATTTTATTCTCTTTAATTTGTTAAATCAATTGTAATTCGAAAACTGAATAGTTTTCGAGATATTTAAGAGAACTGAAAAAGGAAATTAGAAAAGACGTATCGGCTTCTGCTGATAGGTAGCCATTGCGTATGGAAATCTCTCGTTGCAGCAAATTTAGAACGCCGTAATGGTATGCCACCTATCTGAAAAACACATTTTATTTGCTCTCTCATTTAAAAGAAAAAATGCAATTGAAATATTATTAGTTTTTTTATTAATTCTTGAAATGGGTCCAATAAATTATGAACACCCTGGACTATTTTTTGAAATATTCATCTTCCAAACAAATACAGCAACTACTTGTTGCAAAGTAAAGCTTTAAAAATCGGGCACTTATTTTTACTCAGCCTGTATTGCGCTTTTAAGAAGCGGGTCATCGTTGTACGAAAGTGTGAGATCAGAATGATCTGTGCATTAGGAAGCATTGATCGATTACTGAATTTAAGAATTTATATATATATATAAAGCGAAGGGTTTTTTTCAGCGAAGGGTGGTTTTGGGTTCTAGGGGGTCATTATCGGTGAAAATCTACAGAAATTTTCCGGAAGTCGTGTTATGAGAACCATTGCAAAATAGGTAGACTTCCTATAAGGAAACTACCTAATTCATATCATGATATGATTTCTTACTAGGGAGAATTAATTTTAATTTATTCTCATCCTTCAAAACAGTAAAACTGCTTTAATCTGCTGTTTAAAGTTATTAGAAAATAAATATGCTTAAGGGGACAATTTATTTATATGAATACTAGAATGCATACTAGACTATGAATATTATACCCGCAACTTCGTCCGCATAGGTACGTTATTGCTCAGCATAAAAATAATTTCCCGTATGCAACTCCGGGAGAGTCACCTGTAATTATCGATAGATGACAGTCAGACGAGCAGTATGAGCAATGAGATTTCTTTAACCAGTTTAACCAGAATGAATCCCAATTCGATGATTACTTTTAGCTGTACAATCGTTATTTTGAGGTAAGCGTATGATTTCACTATCCAAACTTTTAAACACCTTATGCTTAAATTCTTTTTATGCTCTAATTACTAAATCCATGCATGATTTCGAAGTCAAAACTAAGTGTAGAGTCTGGATAGAGTACTGTGTGTATGGTTACGCCATTTTTCTTTGCGAGGGCAGGCAACTATGATGTGCGGCGTCTGTATCGTACAAAATGGGATACATGCCGCACTGCGATCCGGTATACACGCCGCAATTTCTTTTGTACTGGATCCGCGTTTAATAAAATTGAAATTTATTATCCGTGTCTTATTTTATTATGTTACTGAACACTTACTTGGGTTGAGCAGCATGTTGAGCGCAAATTGACTCGGTAACAGGTAGGGTCTTTAATCTGCGATGCTTGGAACAAATCGGCAACTGTTGGCAACGCTACTAGGGGCTTTAAGGTCACTGGCATCTTTCCTTTTAAAAACAACGCTCTTCCAGATAAAATGTTTTTTTTTGCATTAGCGGATAGTGAAGTGCCTGTACCAGAAAACACGACACAAGGGGAGGCAAATTCATCAAGTGAAGTACTAATCAACACACCTCAAATCAATTTACAGCCTGCAGAACCTGGAACTAGCACTGTAAAACCACCATCATCTACCAAACACCTACATAAAATCTCTCTTATTCCGAGACTTAGCCAGGTGACAGCAAAGCACAGAATTAAGAAAACAGCAGTACTCTTAACCTCTATTGACGATAGGATTGCGCTTAAAGCAAATTTAGAGAAAATATTCCAAAAATGTAAGAAAATTGACAAAAAAGATGACAAAACTACCAAGAGAAAATTTAATGTTGAATCAGGTGGAGGATCCCATGATAGTTCATCAGACATTGATGAATGTTCAAACGGTATCAAGTTTACTACACCAAAGGAGAAAAAGGGAAAAATAAAAAGTAAGAAGGCGAAGACAGATGCAAGTCAAGATGGTAACAATGAACAGTTGGATCACACATGTGACGCAGACGTTCTTTTCAAGGAATGTTCAGAAAACTACTACAAAACTAAGAAGAAGTGTGATTGGCTTCGTTGCATCATGTGTCAAATGTGTTTGCATGAAGACTGTACTATTTTCGACACTTTTTGTGTAGATTGCGGTCGAAAACACAGGTCTATTAACAAATAAAGCAATGTAAACACTATTTTACTTTTTTCTTTTCCCTCTCTAACACACTTATGCTTCGTTGTTGCTGAAATAACAATTAAAATTCAATCTTTAAAAAATAAGTAGATAATTTTAGTAGTGAACTAAGTAGGTAGACTAATATTGATTTGAACCTACTGGTACGTTTCATTGCACTCATTTAGTTTCTTTTTGTTATTGCATAGGTAATTATAGTCCAGATGTGAATATTTGTTTGAATATTTTTTATTTATTATTTCATTCTGTTCTTATGTCAGGAGCGGCATAATTCCCGCACAAGTGCGGCGTCTCACCCTGAATGTATGGGTGACGCGCCGCAGTGTAATGTTTTAGAAAAAGATTGTTAAAAAATATTAATTATTTTTTTATATATTTTTGTCGCAGTACACATGTTGTACATTTAACATTAAATAGCACAGCATGATTTATTTTATTTTATGTGCACCATGGGAGTTTTTACACAACTTCAAAAAAATATGCGGCATATCTCCCGGAATTACCCTATAATAGTTTTAATGTAAAAAATTTCTTCTATGTAAATTATTATAATTAGCTAAATTCTGTAAGGGATCTATTCCATTAACCCTCTGACAGCCGATTTTTTTAGCTACTATTTACATGCAACGTTTGAAAACATGTTCAAATACCGTTGAAGCAAGAGAATCGTTATTTATGTGCAAGGCTTTATTAGTGTATTATGATTCAATGTACTAAGTAAACCCATTAGCTTGCAAAAATCACAGGATGCGCAGAAAATAGACTTACTTCCATCACGAGACAGTCAGAGGGTTAATCATGACAATTTCTACATCCTAACAAGGTAACTTGGAAGATTAAGTTAGAATATCCAACTTTATTATCGGTGCTCAAATAATTTTGAGAACCAGAATTTGCAAGAAAAGCCCAAACCCTGAAGTTATTCCAGTTAATCAGTATGAACACATAAATTAAATGCAAAAAATTAGAAAGTATCCGTAAAAATACAGAGAAGAAATTCGTGCTTTTGAAAAGAATAAAAGCATTGTTAGAAATTGTGCTTGAAAACATTTTTAAAAATTAATTAAAATTCAACAGAATGTCGTATGGAAAGGAAATTGGTATTATTGAAAATATTATTTTTTGAATTTTAAGAAGGTAAAATAATTTTTGTGCAAAAATATTCCCCGAGGTTATTGCGAAAATTCTTCCATAGTTAAATTCTAATTAAATTTTCGAAAACTCCTTTCATAGTGAGCACCTACTACCCAAGAAGCAACCACCTGCCAAATTTCAAGTCAAATTCAAATACTAGCCCGGGACAAATAAACAAGGTTTAAGTTTATGTAACTGAAAAATATATTCTTATAGAAACGTAGGTTTATTATAAAAATACAAGGACAAAGGTAAAGTTAATTTCTTTTTGATATTGGAGAATTTTTTTCCAGAACGATCTTGCATACTTCAGGCTATATCTTGTTCGTAGTGATTACTTTCAAAACTGACCCAAGGGAATGGCAGTAATTATGGATCTGATGGAAGACTTAAATACTTCCATAAGTGTAAATAATTGGTTGCACTGATAAATGCTTCCAAACATGGAAATGATTTCATATGCTTAGAATGATTTTAGAGTTTTCAAACCTGACAGGCAAGTATTTGTAAAATTCAAGCATAACAACTTCACTGAATTTGTCCTTCATGTTTGAATAGCATTAGATCTTTATTAACTCCATTTATATATAGTTACGTACTGATACCGTATTTTTCGAGAAAATCGAAGAAAACAGAGAAAACTTTTTTTCAGGTCTTTGAAATCTGAACCACTACCAGCCTTTATGCAAAATATAATAAAGCATTTGGCAACAGTATATAAAAAAAGGTTTTAAAATTAAAAAAGCTGCGTATATGAAATAGAACGTATTAAGTCGCAGCATTATTGCATTAATGATAAGATAAAATCTGTAAATAGTTTAAATTACATTTGTTAATGTTTCTTTATTTCTTTTTTGATAGTTAAATGATTTTAAAAATCGCCTGCTCATCTTTGCGAATTTCATTTAAAGCCAAAGTTTGGTTAAGGAAATTTGCACCGCGATGGCACTCTCAGCTGTTTATCCTAACAATAATTGTGTATTATTAGAAATTTTAAAAATTAAACTGCGAAAGTTTTATCAAAAATTTTGTTACACACTTATGTTACATAAAGTATTTTTTGAATATCCGTTTTCGACATGCATTTCACATTAATCACGTTTTGTCACAGCAGTTTGAAAACACTTTCTGCTTGTAATAAATTCTGTCATAATACATTACAACAATATGCGTTACTCAGTGCACCATACCACATCCCAGTGCAAAAAGTCATTTAGTTTCTGTAAAGTATTTGGATCGATATGAAATGAAGCATACAATTCAAATTAATCTTAGGGAAAGACGGCGCCAAACAACAGGCGTTGTCCATCGTTTTCCTTTATTGTTTTCTGTCAAATTTTGTCTTTTCAGAGTTGTAGAACTATACAGAGCGAAACAAATGTCAAACTTACAGAAAGCGGTCTTATATAAGATGATGCTTTCATTTCTCCACCATCGGCGGCGCGGCAGTTGTTTGCCCTAAAACGTATCATTGCTATTTCATATTTTTTGTAACTAACACGAAACATTTTATTGATAGCAATATTGCTTTCGATAATTTATTTCGATTTTTCTACCTGCCAACTGACCCTAGTAGTAACTAAGAGGACTGTCGAAAAAGAGACTCAACTTTACGCATCAACGTACCAACCCCGTTGTGATGATGTCGTGCAGCATTAACCTTGAGATTATACTTGAAAAATGTTCTAAAATACCACGTTTTTTGTCTTTGTTTCATGAATGGTAAATAGAACTAGAATCAATTGGGATGTTGCAACAAGCTTTTGGAGCGAATTCATAAAGCAAATCCCATTGCTATGACTGGAATAGATCAGAACATTTACGAAAGGCTATCCGAAAACGGGTTACCCTCCAACGTCAACGGGTGAACTTCACTTCGAAGAAATGACAAGATGGTGCGGGGGGATCTGCGCGGCAATCTTTTATTTCAGACAATTTTTGAAGATATCATTTTCAAATACTTCGCTCTGCAGAAAGATCTATATCTTTTCTCTTTGCTGATGAGCAAGACATGAATCTTGTCACAGCTAGTCAGGAAGTGCTGAATCTCTGAAACGCAAGTAAAAAGATTTTGATCAAAATCTTTTAAAACATATCGTAGAAGAGCGTTAATTTTAAGATTTGAACCTGCGGACTTCTTCTGTTCGACAACTTTTATTACACCTCGAAAAGTCGAAGAATAGAAGATTCGAAAGAAAATTCGCCTCGAGCCATATGTGCAGTTCCAAAAAAGGCTTTTCGTGAGCCATTCCTGCGGCAGAAGACAGGTTTGCAGCGATGAATAAATATGTGAGTAGAGTATTTTCAAGGAGAGTAGACTCATTAAAATGTATGCCTTGTAATTATTGATTTATTTTAAAAGTTCGAAAGTTTTCGTTTTGGACAGACTATGTGTTTAAATGTTTTTATTATAATAGTGCATTGCAAAAACAAGATGACAAACGAGTAAGATTGTTTTCATGTACATTGGAAATATCGTTTGATTTTAAGGGAAAAGAAAATGTATTTATTAGTCAACTCTTCTCCGTAGAGTGTGACCGTATATGTGTGTGTATGGTTGTGTGTGCGTGTGTATATTTTCGAAATAACTGATTTCCATTCAAGATTGTAAAATAACAATGAAAGATCTTTTTTTATCATTTTGAATTAAAATTGTAAACTAAATGTGTTTCCTTGAATTTTTGTTCATTATCCTTTTACATGTTTGATAATTTCAACGCAGACTTTCTATCTTATCCAGCCTCCTTGACATGAATGATCCTAAAATAAACAATGTTTAGTTTAAATTTACAGAATGAAAATCACAGTCCATTTGAATCATTGTAAAACTTGCTCATTTACGAAGAAATTTCTTTTTGACAGTACAGTTCCTAGAAGAAAGATCACAATTATTCCTGAAAAACATCTTGAACTTGTTTACAAAAAGCCATTAATGTTTTATTGTGTATCAGATTCCGCAAGAAATAAATTGAAATTCAAGGAAAATACGATACTTTTTTTTACTCCTCTATTACTCTATTCTTTTACAAAAGGTAAAAAAAATAGGTGCTCAGACAGTCTAATTAAATTTAGAAGCTTAGTGTATGTTTGCTCGGTTTTATATTTCATGTTGCTTTGTAACAACGTTAAACACAAAAAAAAGTCATTACAGATGCAACTCCAGAGAAATGGGATGCGTTAGAATATTAAAATAGCTAAGAGATAACAGGAAAGTCTTATCATTGTAATTAAAAACAAGCATTTCTTCCTACATTTAAGCAGACGTTTCAGACTAGGCTTGGTTCAGTACATAAATATGCAAGGTTTCACGTAAGGATTTAATTATCTGTGTCAGAGACAAATTTCTATGCATTACTATTTTAATTAGCATCATATGTCAGTGAAGAATTAATTATTACTATTCGGACAGAGAAATTTCCATGTGATGCTAGAAATTGATTAATTTCATTTCGAAAACTTTTATTGTGAAGAGTTGTATATTACCATGCTTTGTTAATTCTTAGATAAGGCAAAATGTGAGAGTTAACTAAACCAAAGTTAAAATGATACGGCACATTAAACGCCTATAAACTGAATATGTATTATCTTTATTATAAGGCTACTTCTGAAATGATTGTATCTTTAACGATCTATTTTATCCCAGATACTCTTAAATGTACATATAAGGTACTTATTGATTCCAGCCGTGATCATTGTAAATATATATATTTTTCTCCAAAATATGCATTCCACTTTCTATATTATTCCAAAGAATTGATATATTTTTTCATTAAACAAGAAGTCAGATTTACAGCAATGGCTTCGACTGACGTTCGGCATTTCCCGTCTTCCCTTAATTAAGAGTGAATACAATAAAATTTTCGATTTCAATTTATCTAAATGATGTGCAACTTTCATTATGATTCACTTAAAAAGGTGTTGATATTCACAGCATTAATCAAGTTTCTTATTGTTTATGGAACTATTTCGACTGCGGGAAGGATTAACTCCCAGACATCATTATCGAAAACCAGAGAGCTGACCTTTTGTTTTTTTGGCCATTGTGGCTAATGATAAAGCGGGCAGCCATTTATCACTTTTGAATTCTTGTTGACTTCCTTTAAGTTGGCTGAGAAATTATATTTGCGCAGAGAGATAATTAATCATGTCAGAATTAATGTTTTATGGTCGTTTGGATCAAGAAATAAAATAAATATTTTCTGCTTGCCTCATGAAGAAATCTGGTTATTTAGGCAGCTAAAAAAGCTAACTGTGTGTTGTTTTGAAATTTAAAGCAAAAAATAACCGTATAAATATTTATCTTAAAATGCATACCGATTAATGTACTTAAATTTGTCTTTAACGCTACTAAGCATTATTAATTATTTGCTGTTTTGGAAAGATATGTTAGTAAAGTCTTGTTTCTACCGTCGATTAAAATTTGAAGACAGTTTTGAAGAAATATGCAAAACATTATTACACATTATTTACGATATGACTTTATATTTTACTAAACTTTTATTAATGATTTGGTAAAAATTTTGTTTAAAACAAATCTCTGACGCAGTGTCAAGACAAAGACGTAAAAATAATGTATTTTAAGAGAATATTAATTTAAAATTCCATCGAAGAAATAATCTATATGGAAAAAATATTTTTATTCAATTTTAAAATATGAAACTAATAATGCAATAATAATTTCAAAATGCATGAAAGGAAATAATTTATTTAATGAGGAAAATAATTCAGAGCTGAAACTATTACTGTATATATTAGATTATATATATAAAGATTCAAAAATAATGTGTGATATAAAGCTATGATTTAAAAAAAAAACGGAATTCCACCAAAAACAAACAGCAACCTTCGAAAACTTAGTAACATTTTTAAATCTTGGAAAAAGAAACTGAAAAGATTTTTATTCAGAAAGAACTTTAATGTTCAAAGCAGAAGTCAAAACAATTTATTTAATAAACAACAATTTATATATTATAAACAATCTATTTTTTATTGACAAAATTTTAAAAAATGATTAAAAGGCATTTACTTTAAAAAGTAACTTATTTACAGAAAAGAAAAACTGTAGAAATGTCGAAAGCTTAAAATTAAACCAAGAAAAGAATATTTAACCCTGAGAAAAAATAAAATAAACGGAAATGTAAAATAATTAAACGCGCAACTTTTTTACTCATCACTCATTACAAAGCTGCATTCAGAAAAGCGATCAAGCCAGCCGAATTAATAACCTTAAATAATCATGATCCTTCAGGAAACCACCTCAAAATAGCTCAAGATATTCTGGAGAAAATCTTTCCCCCATCCCGCCAACAGTAATAGTTCTAATTACATCCCACCTGGAACCGCAAACGACTGCCCATTCACCAAAAGAGAAGTCGCGACTGTCATCCATCTCTCTGTTTTGGTGTACATTTATATGTTATTTTTATTATTGTATTAATTTGTTTTTCATCTTTTTCCTTTCATTTTTTATTTTTGAATGTAATTTTTTACTCTTCGTATAGTTTTCCATTGCATTTAGTTTTTAATATTATCCAGTTATTTCATGTATAACTGTGTAATTTTGTGTTTTTTCAAAGTTTTATTTTACTCTGTGTTACCGAAATATTTTTATAACGTATCGTACAATAGCAATCCTTCCTAATGCTCCTGTAAACATTTGTAAACTTGTTGCGTTTTTAATTAGGCAGCGGTATAGAGAATTGTCAAGTTTTAAGAGAGGTCACCCCCTCGGATGTTGTGATTTTTCTTCCAATTTATGACCGCAACACTGCTTATAACCTTATGGTTATAGTTGCAGGGTCATGGAGTGGTGTTATGTTATGTTATATGCAGGTTAAGAAGGTTAAATCAGTATCAAATAAAAACAACAAGAATATGCTCTTAAAAATGACTTAAAATGTGGTAAAGCTCAGTAGCAAAGAATAACAGAAGACTGTTACACATATTTGAAAATACACTAGATATTTTAAGAACAGCATAGCGTAACTACGAAGTGAAACAACAACTTAAAACGGATGTACGAAATTATTTCCATAAGCAAGTCTTATTCTAAAGAGGAATTCTTTTAATTCTATCTAAATACTCAACAACGCCTAGCATTCTTGATACAGATGATATATACACTGATATATAAAACAGCAATAAAAGGCAATCAAATCAATAAATAAAGCAAATAACCTGTCACTTTACTACATCGAGCTCGAAGTCTCTCAAAAGCAGAATTTTCGAAACATGGGAGACAATAAATGATACCGAAACTGCATTTGACGAAGTTTGCAAAGATTGACATTTCAATGTTGGAGACAAATAAATAGAGTCAGTGACAGCTCATTTCATCCCTTCTTGTCCCAAGACCAGGCAACGTATTGATCCATTCCAAACAATAAGCAAAATCATGGATTTTGATGCAAATATAGATTTCACCAAAAGCACGCTTGCGAAGAAATAAGTTCTTGAGACTTTTAAAAGAAATAACTCGACTCATCTATCAAAGCGAAAAGGCTGTCAGGTGATGAGGTGAGTGAACTAGAAAAAAGAGGTAAAGACAATATTTTATACTTTAGATTAAAGTTCTACATGCAATCTTGGGTTTTTTAAAAAGAAACTTGTAATTTTGAAGGATTATTCGTATTTTTTAAAAACTGAAATAAACCTTTTACAAATCGAGATGTTTATCATCTAACATTCTTAGTTGGATTTTGTTCTTGGAAGGAATTTATATGTGTCAGTCATATTATCAAGAGCGGATAATTGTTTAACTTATATATTTATAATTATGAGAAAATTGGAAGTCAGCAAAAATATGTTCAAAATTGTTTCCCAATGTAATTAAATCTAATTTTTATCGAAAAATAAGTCATTTTGTGGAGAAGCAGCAAATATTCTTCACTAAAACAATATATTAATGAATGAATTATAGAATATTTTCTTCGAAATAGTCAAGAAATTGGAAATACAAACTCACTTCTGCTATAAATTTTAAAAACCATTACTTTTTCTTGCGTTTAGAGGAAACTATAAATTAATCTCTGACACAAAATTTATTTCAGAAAAAAGATTGGATCACACGAGCTTTAATTCAAAGAAACAAATAAAATAGAAGGAATTCACTGACGACAGCTAATCCCAGAGATATAAATAAATAATCTCTTCCTAAGGTTATCTACTATTTTTCTTCATGGAATCGTAAATTCCATATTATTGGCCGGATTACGAAACGCAGATCCGAAGACTTTAGTTTAAATTTGATGTACAAATGCTTCTCCCAGTTGCAGTGGAATTAGTTTTATTTCTTTATATTTTTATCTGCTAATTACTTTGGATCCATTTCCCGAAGCTTTACTCTCCTTAATAGTCATCACACAATAAGCTTAGAAGGCTTCGAATCAAGTCCATCAAAGGCAATATTGCGTTTGTAATGGTTTTGTGATAGTTAAGGGTAAACTAAATTAAGGAAGGCCTACGAAATCTGAAGTCGCTGATAAAAAATTCGGAGTTTCTTTCATTAGCTTCGAAGTCTGGAAATTGCGTTAAAAAATTAAAGTTTATTTTTAGATTGTAGCTTTATTTATGTCACATTTTTTTGTTTGTTTGCAGGGTGCAGAATAGAAAAGTAATTATTTCTTTCTTATTTAAATCTGTACACTAACAGTTATTGCTGTAACTTTTTGTAATTATGCTTTCTCATATACACAATCACAATCAGAAGAAAATGACACTTCAATTAGGGATAGATATGAAATTTGGGATTACATAAATTTAAACTTGAAGCATTTTAATGAATACAGTTTAGTATTGGCAGCAATTTTGATAGATAAAAATGAGAAAAACATATGAACTATAGGTAGTTGATACATCCCTTATTATGCAACATTTTAACCCATCAACATTTAAATCCATCCATAAATTGTTTAACTTACTTTCTAAATAAGAGATTGGATCATATAATTTGCTATTGCCAGAATAGTATAATTACCCCCAACCAGTATTTTGTTAAGTTTCCAAAGAGGAATCCATGATGTGGAAGACCAAGCCTTGGACGGCGAACAGTTCAGCCGAAGGCTCGACAAAGTGAAGTCGATATTATCAAACGAATTTATATCTTCAGTTGTTCCATATATAGCCATGCTGAAGTTTAAAATCACGGATTTCCCAGCATTGTAAATTCTTGAATTTTCAAGATGGATGGAGCCGTCTCCACAAAAGGTTGTGTTTGCCAGAAAGCGGAAAGATCGCAATGGAAACATTCCCAATTTGAAGAGTGAACAGCGTAGCGTCATCTATTCTTGCAAAACATCTAAGGAAAAACATGGCTTTTGAATCGTTTGCAGCTTAACAGCGTCATCTTTCTCGGGTTCACTGCACCGTTATTTTCGTTCACTTCATCCAACTCTTGATGGTGCTCAAATTTGCATCTTGGAAGTGAAAAGATCACGAATAAAAAGAATCGATAGTAGCAAATGAAAATATTTGGATAAAGTGCAATACGTTTTATTAGATTGCAACCCTTGCATTCATCAGATCAAATCTTCCTCAAACGAAAAATTCAAAACTGAATCATTAATAGATGATTTCTGATTCAAGGAGCTTTGCTTGTTGAACATCCAAGCTCTTGCCAAGTAAAATAATTAGTTATTAAGATATTTTAAACCATTTTTTTAAACATCGCTGTTTTCAGAAAAACACTTTCATATAATATATCGAATCAATCTAGATATCCACACGTGTAGGAGTAGGGTAAAACTGGGTAGTGGAGTAAAACCGATCATCGTGATTCTGACGCTATTAGTTTTCCTCCCTAGTTGACAGAGAGTGAATTATATTCCGCCAACCAAGAAAAAAGAACGGTCACAGAGGTCGTGTTATCGCTGTTGAATTTACCGCGTCAGTGAATGTTTATTTGTTTTAAGACGTGAACTCTCTAATGCTCGTTTGCTTATAAACTATCTTTGCTTAATAATAATTACAGTTATAAAAGCTATATTTAGTCGAGTTTATTATATGTTTGCTAAGGATTTATTCCCTATCAAACAATAAGGATTTAGGCCACTAATTCCATGGTTCTATTTCATTACTTACAGCCTCTGCACTCGGGGTTAAACCGGGTACTACAAGTGGCGCAAGACCAGACCAAATACTATTAATGATTCTTCCGATGAAGACGATAAAAATACTTCAGGCGTTGATTTTTTTTAATATTGTAATGATGTATTTTCTAATTTAAATAAATGCAATGGACGGATTGATTGTAGAAATTGTCTTAGCCGGGCGCACGAAAGATGCAGTGGCGCTGAGAAAGAAGATATCTGCTTTAAATGAGAATTTCGTTACTAATGTTCTCAAAATGTCATATAAAATAAAAATGTCTACTACTTTCATATTGAAAAGACGTCAAATTGTCATATAGAATAAAAATGTCTATTACTTTTATATTGAAAATCTAGTTTTCCTAATTTTCCATAAAGCTAAATCGTTTACACTGTTTTACCCCACTAGTGTGTTAAAATCGGGTGGTTTATATCTTTTTTTATTAAAATAATCATTGATAAAAAGTAATGAAACTATGACTTTTCAGGAATGATATGTTGTAATTCGTTAAACAATGTATATATTAATAAAATTTAACAAACCCTATGTCGAATAGTTTAGCTCCAATAGGCCTTCGACTATTAGCTACCTGGTTTTATCCCAATTTCCCCTATATATCAGTTATGGAAAAATTAATCAGATTTATTACGGAGACGCATGATAACGCTCATAGTGATTGTAGTATTGTTTCCAATCACATATGTCAGTGACGCTCAAATCCACAGGGTATAGTGTAGCTAAGCATATGCTAATCTAATCAGGAACATATATGAAATGACCAGGAGCATGGATACTCACCCTGGCTCGATTTCTCAAAAAGTTGAAAAGTCAGGAGAGGAACAGCTGGAAAAGTCAGGGTCTAGTAAAAGTGGACGTAACACTTTTGGCAACAGTGGGAACGATAGTCGATAGAATTGGCACATTCTTTCATAAGTGACTATGGATGCCGGATTGAGAGGAAGTAAAGCAAAGACGTTGCTTTTGGTATTAGGGTAATATTTCTCGTGAACTTCTAATTTATTTTGTTTCAGTGTTAGTTTGAAAAAATTCGAACAGGATCATCTGCTACAAATTGTGTTAATATTCATTTCGCATGTCATCAGTTACCCAGAAAATCCGACAACACATTGATTAAAGATTAAAGAAAAAACTAAATAAAATAAGCAAACCATTCGAATTATTTTGCACAGTCCGGGTCAGTGCCTTTCACCCTTTAGGTAGGCTGTGCCGGCGTGGGCAAATTTATAATTTAAAAGGCGTGCGAAGTCGGTGACGATTACGTGGTTTGGTTTGGCTACGTGGCAAGAAGATTGAGACGAGACAGTCAAGCTACAAATTAGCATACACACCATGGGATACTGTTTGGATTCTGTGGTGATTTAATATCAAATAGGAGATATGACAGGTTTTTTTGTAGATAAGTTCAGCAGTTTATTTTCTTTTTTTTTAATGTTGACTCATTGAGGCGGAGTTCCTTTAATATCAGATAGAAGATATACTGGAATTAATATATTTTCCAATTTTGGGAGAACTTTAACTTTCGTTTTTGTTTAAAGGGTTCTTTCTTTTTCATACTTAATTTTGGAACTGAATATTAATATATTTTGAAAAACGAAAGTTAGTGTCGATTAATTCATCATTTCTGTTTTTCATATTTTTTTTTATTTCTTAAGCACTCTGCCAATGTGCATGAAATTTTCTACTACAACTTTCGTTTATAAATCTGTTGAATATTTATATTTAATATTTTTTCCTTAACTGTTCTGACACTGAAAGTTTTACTTAAAGATTTGCATTCATAAATTCATCATTTTTTTTTATTTTGTATATGGTAATGCATTTTTTCTGTTAGTGGATTTTGCATTATTTTTACTCTGACAAAGCGAAAATAATTGTTAGAAATAAAGTTATTAGCAAAACAAAAATTAGAGTCAGTTGATTCGTCAATTCTCTTTTTCATGCTTTTACTTTATTTCTTAAGCACTCCAGCAATCTACATTAGATTTTCTTCAACTTCTTTCATTTGTAAATTTTTGACAATCATATCTGATATATTGTTGGCAAACTAAAAGCCCGTCTTAGACAGGCACAAATTTTCTAGTAAATAAATATGTAAATAACCAACTTTAAAGCATAAACCGATAATGGCATGAACATTTGGATGGACTTGAGAAACTGGTTAGAATAATAAATGTATTATATAATGACAAAAAATATACAATAGAATGAAAGAAAATGAGAAAAAATCTTAAAACATTAATTCAAAGTTATAGCAAATTCCTTAATTTTTTTACTTGGACTGCAAAAAACTGTCAACAAGTAAAAACTGTAAACTATCAACCGTCATAAGATACTAGATAAACTAAAGTATTTTTTTATATATACAGAGTTGTTCAAAATTACTAGAACGGACTGTTAAAATTTCATCTTTTGTTTATAAAATGTTAAAAATTTGATAATTTGCTATTTTGTTTTCTAGTACCTTATTTCATCCTCCATAAATGCATATAACTTTTAATTTTTTCATGAATTATCATTACTTCTTAGAAAAAATTATTGTTTTAAACAGTATATTCTAGATGTTGAAAATTATTAGAAATACTGATGAAGAGGGCTTTGAGAGATTTATTTGGTAATTTATTATTTTGATCTATGAAGCAGTCAAGCCTACAGTAATGCTCAAGAGATAAAGATTTCTTTTGATAATCGCCACCGCAACAATGAAGATCAAAAGTGTGAGATATCAAGTGAAAACCTAGCAAAAAAGCATAAAATGTCGCTGTTGGGTATCTACAGTTTGTGCAAGAAGTATGAGACGAGACGATCCAGCGAAAACAAGAGAGGCTCAGACAGAAAACCGAAAACAAGTACAGGAGAAGGTTCTATGAATGTAAGATTTGCACAGAAAAAGAACGATATATCATCAAGAGAGATTGTGAAAGACTTGAAATGGAATGTTTCAGCTGTAACAGTTTGCCTTATAGTCAAAAACTCATGGTTGATAAGCTGTATCGAAACACAAAGACCATACATCTCAATACAAAACATGGAAGTGCGCTTGGCCTTTGCAAAAGAGCATATTTCGAATGTTTCACAATTCTGAGACAGTGTTTTATGGTCATACAAAATTAAATATGATCTTTTTGGGAAAAAAAACGAAAAACTTTGTTGGGACGATCAAATGAGGCCCTTAAAATCATGAATATCCCCTCTAAATGTGATTGTGAAATTATGATCAACAATGGTCAAATAACCGTAAGTATGTACGTCGATATCATGTCCGAAAATCTGAAGAAATTCATCAGAAAGTTGAGTGTGGGTTGACGGTATACCTTTCAACGAGATAATGACCTAAAACACACCTCAAAGATTTCTATAGATTATTTCTCAGAAAACAAGATTAAGATACTGGAGTAGCCACCACAAAGACCAGATCTTAATCCCATCTACAATTTATGGTCCGTTTTGAATCAGAAATTCCTTTGTGAAGGAAGAAGAAATAAAAAATAAATTTTTTGAGACGATCAAAAATAAATGGCACAGTATCAACCAGGAAATAACACAGAAACTAGTTGATAGCCTGAATTAAAGACTGGAAGCAGTGACTGAGGCCAAAGAAGGCCGATATAAACATCAAACATCAATATTTTATTTTAAAAATATTTATGTTTTTTTATAAGTTTTTGACCGTTCGAATAATTTTGAACAACACATAATTTAGAGTTATATGAAAACGTTCCAATTCTGACTTATTTTGAAATAAAATTTGAGTTGTTTGAATTTTCTTCAAATGAAAACGCTTGAATTAATAATAAAATTAATACATTTGAGATATAAATAAATAAATTTATTTTCGGTAATAAAAAATGTAGCATTTTCTGTAGCGTTCTAATAATTTTGAAGAGCAGTGTACATAATTTTTTTGAAATATTTCGAGCTGAAATATAAAATTAATGGAAAAGAGCGCCAAAAAAGCTATTACATACTTTGTAAAAAGTCATCTGCCATAAATCAATGTTCATCCTTCAACAGAAAGAACTAAACAAAAAATCAATAACAAAAGTAGAAGTTGTTTTACATCATTACTGCGATTTAATTGATTTTAACGCAGCACAACGTGAAGGTAATTCAATTTTATCATTTTAATAATTTAGTTCGGAATTTTTAAAGGGGCAAATTAAATTCTGTACCATCACCGGTATTTTTCTTTTCTTTTATCTATATAAATATGTATGACCTTATTTTAAGATTTGAATATTTTTATTTTGATGGGCGAAAATTGAATATAATAATCTTAAATTTTGATCTAATCGCTTGGTTGCATTAGGACTTTCAAAGTGATGATGTATATTTAGATCTAAATTTCCTGTTAGGAACCAGCTACCATCTTATGATTTCGGATTCATTAATGAAACTTGTGCGTAAGTGCAGATATTTTGCTCTTCAGAATTTAAACAAATGCAATCACATGCACAATAGACGGTGAAGAATGCAGTAATTAATTTCGAAGCATACGGCATTACCATATTTCGTGGAAGTTGATATATCTCAAAATGTTGCTTAGCAGTTGGTGCCTTCCTGTATTACCACGTCCATTTTCAAAATAGAGTTCTTTTGAAAATTGTGCCTAACTGCGCACGAAAGTGAACTAGATACACTCATCGTGCACAACAGGACTGCAATAATAATTTTTCGGAACATGCTACATTAACATTTTTTTAGGATATGTTGCCCTAAAATAGCTCAATCTCAAAAAGTTGTTTGGGAGTTAGGGTCTTATTGCATATTGGCATCCTTTTGCAAAAGAGAATTTTAATACATAAAACACATTTTATTTTTCAAAACAAATAATACGTCCATTATATTTAAAATATATTGTAATATATCAATGTGCTCTTAATATTAGAAAAATTAAGTATTAATTTCAATAAATGTTGAGAAAATAAGAGCTAAACTCTATTTTAAAATACTCTATTTTATAATTATTTCCAAGTTTTTTTACAAAGGGTTATTAAATCTAAATTAATTTTAATCAAAATTCAATATGTGGCGTGAGCTAAAATTAATTTATTGTTATTATATTTTATACTTGTTTTGTTGTATAAAATTAAAGTGCCATTGCTTTTGGAATGTATCTCTCGGCATATTAGCAATTAAGAAGATGACGAGAGATAAATATGTCCAGTTTTCAAAACTTCATCATCTGAAGAATAATTGGTGGCTTATCAAATACGTCACATGGAAGAAATACAAAACACTAGTAATGCTTACAAAACTTGTACCTTACAGTCATATTATCCGGGATATCTTATGATGGTCAAATGACCAGCTAAACAGCCGAGAAAATATCAAAGTGCTTAGCAATGTGAAACAATATCTGGCGTGTGTAAATTCACGCTTGATCGAAACTCAAACCTCCTCAGACAGTATTTGATCTCAGGGCTGAGAACAAACACTGATGAGATGCTTGTGCCGAGGTGTAAGTTCTGTTGCTTCAGTACACAAACGCGATGTTTTACCGGATGCACATATTAAATGAATTGAGGATATGGTAAATGATGAACTTGATGAGCTCCAAGTTTCTGGCTCGCTGATTTCTGGTCTAGGGAGTGTACATGCAAAATTAGATTCTATAACATTCTATTACTAATATATGATGTACATTGACGATGATTGCATTGTATTCTTCATTATCTGAATGCTTATTACTTAAGATTCTGTTTATATTAAGAAAAGTGGATGCTCTAGATGAAAGGAAGGATTTTGAGCGAATATACGAAGAGCTTAAAGATTTTTGGTAATTATGTTTTAATTAAATTAGAAAAATATGAAATGATATTGCCCATTCGAAATTATTCAACTGCTTGTTGCTACTAAAATAAATCTGTATTTCAAACTATTCCTCCTCAAAGAACTTTTTGAAGTAGGAAGGAAAAAAAAATAGAAAACTGGAAATATTTGAAAACTTTTAGGAAACGTGTATTTCTTTGGCATGGTGGCACAAATTTTACATCATTTTAACAATAATTTAAACAAAGATGTATAGCACAAAAAATTTTAAGGAATTTACTGTATTAGAGGAGAATTTTAAAGGAAGAAAATTGAAATGAAATGAAAAGATGCAGAATACAAATATGTTCGCAATGCAAAATAATATTTAGTAGTGTGAAATCTATAGGGTTACATTCTGAAATTAAAATTAATTCTGTATTTCATTTCTTTCAAGAGTTTTCAAAATGTTGATCACAGGAGTAACATTAAACTAATATTTATATGTTTAAAAATATTTTATTTATTTTTGGAAAATAATTAAATGAATAAAGGTCATAAATTCGGTTAAAATAGTCCTTCCAATTTCTGTTAAATTAATATGGACACCATTGGTATATAGATTTCCCTAAGTGTGGGGCGTATAAAACCGTCACAAACGGTTACAAAAATTATGAAATTTATGCAAAGAAATAGGGTATTGTCATGGAATAAAAGTCATCAAGTTGAATTCAAAATTGTCGAAGACCAAATTCCTGAAACGTCGTTTTCATTTTTGCAACATTATTAGAAAAGAAAAAAGAAATCATTTTTATTCTTACAATAACTTTTTAGAAACAGAATTCGAATATTTCTTTGAAAATGTAAAATCATATCGAGTCTGGTGAAAATAAGTTTAAAATATCTATGCAATAAACACTGCGTTTAACTTTCTCGTATACGAAGTATACAAAGAGAAAGTATTGTAATCGTCAAAAAATTCGAACTCGAGATTTTGACGAATCTCCGCGTTTTAGACCTCCTTGAGTCCGAAAAACACAAGTTTGGAATTATGTCTGTCTGTGTGAACCGATAACTCGAAAATTATTAGAGCTACGGGGATGAAATTTGGTATGTGATCTTGACACATAATTTGTAGGTTTTTATCAAATTTTGTACAAAATCCGTCTACGGGAAGTCTGTCTGTTCGCTTTCATGTGAACACTATAACTCAAAAACTTGAATAGCTACATGGATAAAATATGGTACAGAGTTTTATCGTCATGAATGTAGGTCCGTATAAAATGTTGGGCCAAATCCGTCGAAAAGGGGCGTTCAAATTGCATATTCAATTTCTTTTAATCCGATTCTTATGCGCAAAGTACTGGTAGCAATCTGTTATTGTTGTAGATTTTATTTTCAACAATAAATAATGTTTTCAAACATAAATTGTAACAATTTTTTTATTGTTGTAAATAAAATTCAAACCGATCTCATTATTTCAACAAATCTTTTATTTACGCGCTTTTGCAATTGTTACGGTTGTGGTAGTATAAATTGTTTTCTTGGGAATTCAATTCCAAACAGAATTTTCGCTTTAGTATTCATTGCATTGTCTATTTTATCGCACCTGCTTCAAAGTAATATTTTTTTGAAACGTGGCAACAGATATTTGATTTCAGGTTTGTTTGTTTGTTTCACTTTCTCGTATACGAAGTATACAGAGAGAAAGTATTGTAATCGTCAAAAAAAAATTCGAACTCGAGATTTTGACGAATCTCCACTTAGAAAGTATACGAGAAAGTTTAGGGGAGACCACTCCCGCTGGGTTTGTTTGAAATAAAGAGGCCAGTTAAATATATTGTATCCAACCCTGGGTTTTATCATTAGTGCATTGAATTCTTTTTAAATTTTGTCTATGAAAGTTAAGAACTAATTTCAGTTTGCTATATCTTTCGCGTAGATAGACAGTTATCATGATTATAGCCCGTATTTTATCTCCATGGATGGGGGAGGATCTTGCAACTTCGAACTGTTATCAGATGGACAGGACGCAATCTGAGCCGACAGTCATTTCTCTAATTTTTTCACGTGCCCCTTAAATTATTTTGAATAATAAGAATGAGGGAACCAAATTATGAGTCAGGATTATTTAAAATAATACTTAGTCTTTAGAAGTTTCTACACTGATTCGAAGTTTAGTTTTAACATATTGATTTGGTTTTGTTCATAAAATTATCTTGATATTTATTTAAGAATACCAATCGGATTAATAAAACATTTAAAGAAAATTAAAAAAGTATTACAAAATTGTCTTATTTTAAAAATTCAATGGCTGGCTTAAAGCAAATGTTATGCTAGCTTACTAAACAAAGACGTACTAAGTTTTATTTTATTTGTACTTGCGAGAATTATTTGTTCAAAAATCTTTTAGTCCATCAGAATTTCTTTAAAGAACAGCCAGATTTTTCTCCATTTAATACAGGAGTGTATTATACAACATAGAACAATGGCAGAATAATTAATGCACTTGTTACCCTTACTTAATTGAAAATAAAATACAAAAATGAAAATTTCCTTTTTTTTTCAGTAGCTAAATTCCTTATTCAAAATTTTAAAGCATAAATACATATGACTTTTCACTTCATATTTTTCTCTAAATGAAGCACATTTTTTCTATCTCAGAATAAATATCTCAGAGGTCTTTTCTTAAATCTCCGGCTAATTTCCATAAAAACACTTTTATATATCTCACTTTATGTCTAACGCTAGATAAATTTTCCTTGTCGTAAAACCTTCCAAGAAGACTTGAAAAAAGTTTAAAAGCAAGAAAGGAAAAACGAAAAAAAGACACCAAAAGCCGATTTTCAGGATTAAATCGTCTATCTACTTCAACTCAAAGGATTTTCTAAGTCATTTAAACCATCTGTTCATGGGAATAAAGCACAGAGCTGAAGTTAAGCTAAGCCTTCCAGTAGAGAAAATCGTATAAAGAAACACCTCCACAACTAATTCTAAGCAGGTGTTTCTTTTTTTAATAAAATTTAAATTTAAATTATCTTTAAACATTTGTATATTAAGACATTCTCTCAGATGAAAAAATGATGTAAAAATCAGAACCCTTTTTATAAACACACTTATATCAGCCCATTAATACTTGTGTCTCGTTTTAGGGACCCTTCTAACAATGCATCATAAACTCCCAGAAATTATTTTTTCAGAATAAATTTTACAAAAAAGTGTTTTTAAGTATTCTATTCGTTTATATTCAATCGATGGTAGCTCATATCAAACGTTCGGTTCGTAGTGTAGACATTTTATTTTCGAATCAAACCCGAAAAGTAATTTTTTTCAATGTGAAGAAGGTTAAATTTGTTTAATTATTCACAAATTAATTTATTTGCATTTAACAAATATATCAATAAATACAACTGTAAGAACATGTTTTCTTTTGGAATTTCACATAGTTTTAGATTTTGATATGTTTATTTGCATTAATAGGTCTTTGTCTAAATATGGACGCTGAGTTTAGGAGGGCAATAAAACACAAATTTTTCAGACAAGATATTTTTTTAGTATTTTTCCAGCTGATTGCATGACATATGATAACAGTATACAAAATATTATTGAAAAAATGTGACTTAGGCATTAATGGGTTATTGTACTGTAGCGTAGAGTTTTATTTTCTTTAAGTGATTTTTTTTCCTTTTTAGTCTTTAATTTACAATTTCACGTTATAAATACTATGAGATCTTGAAATAATTTTTTCTCGAACTCACTTCCAGATAGTGCCACTAAGTATAAAATTAAATTTTAATTACAACAATCTATTTTCTGAAAAATTCTTCATTGTAAATACTTCATTGGGAATAAGGTGTACAGAATTTCAAAACTCTAGTGCTATTATTATTAGGAAGCGAATGAAAATCGATATAAAAATTTCCATCGTTACAAACGTGAAAAAGTGCAGTTAAATAAAAGCATGTAGAAAACGTTTTTGACGACTATTGTTACATTTTCTCAATACAAAATTAATCGTTGTTTGCATTCTGTACAATGCATTATGTAAATATTTTTCAACATGGAACTTTGGAATCATTTTATAATCACGTGATGCAAATTACATGCTCTGTGCGAAATTAATTTTTGAAACACATAGTACATCATTAAGAAGAATAAAGGAATTACTTTAAAACACATCATATGACATCGTGCATTTAGGTGTTGGATTCAAGTGATATTTATAAAATGTTCGGTTTGATTTATAGAAACGCAGAAAACAATTTTCCATCACACAAGGTTTTTTTCTACTGAAAAAAGAGCCAGCACAGTTCAAAGACTGAACTACAGCAAACAATGAATCACTTAATTAAATATTTTGAATGGAATAAATTTCATCTTTTTGAAAAGTAACGAAGGAAAACTGAAAGTAAAAGTTGTATCCATTTTTTTCTTTTTTTAAGAATAATATCATTTTAAAATAAAACATCTTGTAAGTGATCAGATAATATGATGTTAACAAAAATAAAATGTATTCTATTCAAATTTCGTAGGAAATCTGCCTACAGAATGATACGTGGAAATTATATTTTGATAATTAATAATCATCATGTGTCCACAAACATGTCTGCGATCTCACTTACAAACTAATAGTAATACTTTTCAATCTGAAAAATATTTTTTTACCGGAATTCTGCTTCTAAAACAAAGAGAATAAAGTACGCTTTTGTGTCATTTTCATTATATTATGTTTCATGCTTTACCGAATTTCAAAAACAGAATTTAAGGAAAATGAGAGACAATAAATAATAATGCTGCTGCATTTGACATAATTTATAAAGATTGCCATTCAAACAGTCGAGACAAGTAAGTAGGGTTAGTGACAGTTCATCTCATCTTTTCTTCCCTCATGACCAGGAATGTATCGATACATTCCTAACAGTAAATGGTGATCTTTGATTCAAAGATAGATTGCACTTTAGGTACGCTATGGGTGAAGAAATAATTTCTTGAGTTTTTTCAAAAGTAATAACTCTTGTAATCTGTCAAAGCAAAAGAGATGTCAGGTAATACCGACGAGTAAACTACCTGTTAAGGGAAAAGAAAAAAAAAGAAAAGATGTTACAGATTTCTTTAGGTTTTGAGCGTAAAGTTTGGGCAAACGCTTAGCTGCGGATTCAGTCGTCTGATATGAAAGATTCATTTCTCAAGCATTAGACGATAGTTTTCGTGAAGAGAAATTTTATTTATTATTTATATAATTTTCATGAATGTTTGAAGATTTATTTTCAAGAATTGGTTTGCGAAATCCTGAAAAGATGAAATGTTGTTAACTTTCAATTTTAATCTAGATAGAGCTTAAAAAATTTAATTTGAAGGCCTAAGAAAATACTTCAGTTTTCATATCAAATCTTGAAATGAGAAAATTATGTAAAATGTTTTGTAATCGTATTCTTTAATAAAAAAGGATAATTTACGTAGCTAGTCACATTTCTGTTTTATGCATTATCAAATATAATGCTATTAAATACCCGAAACATTAAATGCTGTATGCACCGAAGCAGAAATAAAGGAATTTAGTTATAAGGGATATAAGGACTTTTTTTTATTAAAAAGGGATTAATTAAATTTATCTATGTAAGCATTTAGTATACATCTGAAACATTTTGCTCCAACAAGTCATCAGACGTGGACATTTCTTTAAAATTTGGATGAAACTGTTTTTGAAAGAGCAGCTGCTTTTTTATTGACAGAGCGAAACGAGGTCTACGTTTTAACTCCACAATTGAGCACTTTGTCTGTTTGTAAATTTGTTTGTTACGCGATTACGACCGAACGCGTTGTTTGATTTCCTTCGAATTTAGCATAAAAGTTTCTTGAAGGAATAGAAAATGGTGTGTATGTTTTATTTATTTTTTAAAATTCGTTTCGACTTTGAAGCCATTCTACTGATTTCGACGGTTTGGCGATTCAATGGCGTGTTTGGCACCATTAAAAAGTTTAAATTATTTTTGTAAAGACGAGATGTGCAACTTTAATCTTGTAAATACAGATGAAAACAAACATTTATTTCTAATTTCGTCAATGAGATAAAAACAAACATATATAATGGTAATTTTGATCATACCGATAAAACAGATATTTAACTGTTATAGTGTTTATACGGATGAAAGCAAAGATTTGTGGAAATAATTAATGAAAGAGAGAGAGAGAAATAAAATCATTTGTTTCTTGATGATAGTTGTTTTTCCTGCTAAGTTCCATCTAATCTTGTTTTTCTCTTTTCGTGAAAGGTTCTTCAGTGATTCTAAATAACGGTTCATATTATAGGAAATTGAAGATTATCTATTATTCGTGAAATGTTTTTTTGCGTATTTATCCCGACAAATATGAAACTGTCGTGATAAATGCCAATCTCATTTATTCACCAAGATATTTCTTTCATCGGCAAGTGCTATTGCCCCTGTTAATGTTATAATAGTAAAAATTGCTTTCTTAGGAAATTAATGTCTTATAAGAATTTTATTTCACTTGAATTCCATTGCATTGCTGAAGTATTTGAGCTCACCCGCTTCTGAATTTTATTTTGTATTTGTTTGGAAGTAAAATTTCTACACAATTTTGGTGTGTAGTATTATACATTGATTGTAAATACAACTTTGTAAGAGAGTGAATATATGGGGACAAAGAAAGTACATTGGTGTCCAGCACAATTCTTAAGATGCGACAAATTTGGTGTGAATATGGATACAATGGTTTTAAATCAGTTGCGGAGAGCCGTGGGGCATATAGCAGTCGGAACTCACATTTTACAGCGAAAATCTCGTCATGAGGATATTTAGGGGGCGACCAGAAAAGGATGAAGAGGAAAAGGGATTTCGACTCATCCCGTTTCACCGAAAGCTCATAACGATATGAAACTTTCATCAATGATTTCGTTTAATGTATATGATATTTACATGTATTTTCATAGCAATACCACTAATATTCGGGAAGATGTAAAGTTTTCTTTAAAAAATCCCAAATTTTTCCACATGTTTATTGATTATAACATGCAGTGTTTTCAATGAAATTATACAAAATTTAGAGAATACGTGACAATATTTTAGAAAAGCATTGTAGTGAAATTCGAAATAAATACATCGAAAAATAAAGGAAATATGAGTATTTGTATTAATAAATTTTTAACTGCATATAAGATTAAAAAAGATATCGGAATTGCAAGAGCTGAATTTCTTTTGTTCTCTAAGAGAAAGAAAATAAAGAAATGAAATGATCCACAAACTGACATTATTTAAATTTGAATCTTCGATTGTATATTGTAATATTGAATTGTATGAATTGAATTAAATTCTTAAGAATACTCATATATACATAAGAATTTAATACAGTATTTTCCCTATATACATTTCCCAAACGTCATTCTACGGAACAACTGAAACAAAAATTATTAATTTCAGGAGGAAGGAGAAAAAGTAGTAGGTCATTATTTATCATGATATATTTCATAACATTATTGATATATAAGTTTTATTGTTTTACATTACAGGAAATGTTAATGATATAACTTACTTTATAATAAATGCATAAAGAAAAGCCATACGATTAAAATCATCTGAGTCCTATATTTCTTGAGTATAGAAATAATTGAGCAGTTATCTTTTGCACGCACAAAAGACAACTGCTCAATAAAAGCTAAAAAAATCCGATAAATTTGAATACTGAAGAAATTGTATTTTGTTGAACAAATAAAGAAACCTTTAAGTAATATTATATATATAAAGTGATAATAATTATTTTATGTTTTTATTAAAGTAAGAAGATAATTTACCAGAAATTGGCTTATAAGACGAGTCAGTACAGAACTTGGATTGCTTGAGAAGATATTTGTAGAGCCGTTTTTGTATCTGTACTTTGGTTCCTATACTTACATTCAATGTAGCTCATGTCAGGAAGTAATTGTTGGCTTAAATATATATACACGAAGATACTGAAAGCAAACTATATCCAACATTTTTGACTGAAGATACATATCGGAAGCATAAAAGCACTAACAAGGATATTTAGGATAATCTCTTAAAATGCATTTCGAAACAATTGGGGTTATACTCTTAGGCTCAAAAACACTTTTCTAAACGTTGCTTATTAAATGAAAAATGTACCATTCATATAAATATAAAAATACAAAAAAATCTATGTCTTATTTCATCTTTTTCGGAATTCCATCTGCAATTAGAAAAGAAAACTATTTGAAAGGTTTATAGAAGAAAAAAATATTTGACCCTCTTATTTGTTCAAAGTCAGTTATTTTCAGACTATTTTAACCTGCCTAAATCTATCATTGCAGTAGCGATTTTCAATTCCCTCGTTTAGTTAAATATTCACTTGAGTTTGAAGATTCTTGAAATCGAATGACATCAATTTAGATAAGTGCTTTCTGTTGGTTACTGCCTAAACTGTTTGTTAAGTGCAGATCTGATTCATTGAAAAAGTTCTATTAAGATATCCGAGGGAAATCTTGCTTTTGAAAGATGCTTTTATTTCTCTTCAGCCGTCGTGCACACATCTTTAACTAGCAAATTATGATAGTTTGCATAAATTTTGAACTGATTTGAAAGTCTACATAAACTTGAATTTTTATGTTGCTTATGAATCTTTGGTTAAGAAAATGGGATCAATCTTTCATTTTATTTCGATGTTTTTTCTAAGTAAAAATATTTTTCAGACTTCGAAATGTAAAACTGGTATTTAAAGATGTAACTAGAATAAAAAATGAGGGGAACCATGAGGGGAACGATTTGAAAATACCCAAATTTATTATCAATGTGTTTAAAGATAAAATTAAAGTTATAGATCTTTCTAACATCTGGATATTAAATGATTTCATTAGAATTAATTAATCTTCCAAAAATAATTTATTAGCAGCGTTTTATTTTTCTTTCAAAGAGACATTTTTAGAATGCATGACAATAAATATTAATATAAGAAAATTTTTTGCTTCATAAACGCACCCACCCCCACCCCCCACATCGCGTTGCCTGTTCAAACGATATTACGGAAAAACTTTTCGGACGACAGAGTGATTAGCAGGTCTTTTTCAACATCTTGGATCACCCAATCTCAACCCTTGTGAGATTTTGCTATAGCATATGATAGGTATTTTCCATCCCTCACCTGAACCTCTTTGATGAACCATATACAAAACATTCAATTACAGCAAAAAATAGGTTTTGAAAGCTAGCAGACTGTTTCATTATATTTTTTAAATGGATAGAAAGGTAAAAGATGGTTCCTTTTCAACAGCAAATAAAAAAACAAACATTCCTTTTTTGCTACTTTAAGTCATCTGAGTGACACTATGCAATATAATTTAAACATTTGTGCATTCGTGATTTTTTATCAATATAATGCTGTATATACGACTGGGAATAATAATAACCTTAAAGCTATTGTTATATGTTCAAGTTAGAAAGACATTTTGAGATGTATATAAGTATACTTAGTTATATCCTACACAAAGCTTTTAAGTTAAAAATGGTTTGCATGGAAATGCAATATGAAAGTGATGATAAAAAATACTTTAGTCTGTTAATGTTACACTATTTTTATTATTACAATATTATATATAATTTCTCATTACACATATACAATGCTAAACTAATTTATTTGCTACTAAAAGAATGTATATATACATATTTAAATAAAAAAAAGTATCTGTATATAACATCTTATTTCTGAAAATTTAAATTGCATTTTAAGAAGTTATTTCTCATTTTTTACTAACTTAGAGTTTTCCGAGATGAAAATTAAACTTTTCTACTCTTTTTGTCATAAATAAAATAAAGGAATTTATCTGATAATATTGATCTTGAAATGAGGTAATATATTTTATAAAGAATATCAAAATGAGAATAATGAAAGGAAGCACAGTAAAACATCTTAGATCAAGCGCAAAACGTAACTCATTCGCTAGGAGAAGGGATACTTTCGAAATTCTGTTTTAAGACAGCTAAGTTCAATTCGAACGTTGCGTTATAAAGCATGTTTCTCAATATCCCC
>BGPR01000037.1:2003661-2030359 GCA_013235015.1 Araneus ventricosus
AATTCTTTATTTACAGTTTTTTTTATCGAAATGTAATGGCATATTGAGTTTCAGGGGCATTAAAGTTTTTTTTACCCGATTGAAACGAAAATTGGACAATTAGGGTTAAAAGACCACATACCAAATTTCATTTATCTAAGTCGTTGCGTTTAGGAATTATCGTGTTCACAAGCATGCGATTACAGAAACCAACAGACAGTTAACGCGTCGAGGGATTTCGTCCAAAATTTAATACGGACCTACATTCCTAATTTTTAAAACTGTGTACCAAATTTTATCTATCTAGCTGTTTAAGTTCTGAAATTATCGTGTTGATATGAACCCTAACATACAAATTTTCCTTGGACGGACTTTATCCAAAAATTGATTGAAATATACTAATTTTGTATTAAGTCCATATAAAAGATTCCTTCTTTCTAACTCTAACCGTTGTTGAGTTATTGTGTTCACAAACATAATTCCAAAATTGTGTTTTTCGGACTCGGGGAGGTCTAAAAACTGGAGATTCGTCAAAATCTCGTGTTGAAAAATTTACGATCAACGATTATAATTCTTTCTCTTTGTATACTTCGTTTACTAGAATGTAAAAACGATCAAACTTTTTTTTCCTATCAATTTTACGAAAATGCGCTAGCTACGAAGTAAAATATTATTGAATTTTTTTTTCTACAGACAATTTTTTGCAAACTTCGCAAAATCAAAGAATAAGGAGAAAAATTTAACACCTTTTCGAAATTAATCAGGTGCCTTTTCACAATTTATAAATGTCTTGGACGTTATCGGTGTGATATTCAAAAACATTTTTGGGCCTTTTCATACCAAATATAAAGGAAATTTAACTAACATAAAACTGACACTTTACTGTTTTTCTTAAAAAATAAAATTATAGATCTAATTCAAATATATCATACAGCTTGGAAAATAAATAAGAGTCTCATTATTATCCATTAAAGTTCAGAATGAAAATAAAAACCTGTATATAAATCAGAATTTTATTTAAAAAAATTATACTTTACAAATCACAGCACACACACAAGATATTGTGATAAAACACACTGTCTAGCATGTGACGGTGGAGTTTGGAAATAATTCAATGCCTGAGACTACTATTATTATTAGAAGTACTGTCTTCAAATTCGTTAATAACGTGTCGGGATGCATTATAGGTTTGTAACACATATTATTGGATTCTTGTCTCATAGCATCTATTAAAATTCAGCTCGCAATTGGCATAAGAGCTACCAAAAGCAATGTAATTCAGGCATTTAGATTTGATCACTTAATGAAGAATGCATATCAGCAAAACTATAACGCTCAAGGAACTAGTGCATAAATACAGTATCATTGAAGTAAGCATTGATATTTTCTTAGAAATGGTTTTGTGTTCTTACATTTTAAAAAAGAAATAAACATTTTCACTGACTATTGAAATAAACTTAAACTGCAGATGTTATCAGACTCTTAATAAGATAACTAAAAGTCTGTTAAGATCACTGAAACGTTAAATTTAGTTGATATTATTATTCTTTACGTTTCCATGTAAACCAAAATTTTCTCTTACAAAAATACAATATTTTAAAACATAAAATATTGAAAGAGATTGGGCAACAAAATCTATTTTACTTAACAATTCGATTAAAACATTGATGCATTGAAATAAAATCTTATATAACATAAGTGTATTACAGGGAAAACAATTGAAACATAATACAATTTCAATCCAGGCTGACAAATATTAAACCGGACTTATACAGAATCCAAATTCGGACACACACAACTAGAAAAAAAAAATCCTAAACTGACCTTCTTTTTGAAAGAAGACCTCAATGCAGATAGCGTTAAAATGCCCCAAGCTATAGGGGTGTGGGGTCTTGGATCCTGTGGTATCTCTAATTTGCAGTAAGTACATTCTTATCAGCACTCATTGTGTCGACCGCTACCCTACCCAGCTAATCAATCAAAATGTCAAACCACGGAAGGGGGAAGAAATTCGGAAAAAATACGTTCATCTCGCTTTAGAGACAGTTCACAAGAGACGTATATTTCCGGGCTGACCGCTTTCGGCGTATCTCTGACCACACGTTGAAATGCGTGTTATCCGCTTATGGGATAGTCCAAGGTCGACGTAGAAATACGTGTGAAACGCTCAGAGGGTTAAGGAACTACAAGAAGGCATAAAACCTTGCCTTCCAATATTCTTCAACCAAACTTGTAACAATTGAGAATTCTTGAGAGGAAACTTAAAAAACGTTTTATCTCGGCAATCAGATTTCGCTTTAGCATTAGAGTATCCTACTACACAGCAGTATTGCATTTTCATTCAAATACGGAAAGAAATAACACTGAAAAGTAAAGAACTAAAATGTAAATAATACTTCCGCTTCGCAGCGCGAAGGAAGTTGTTAACTGCAGACCCATCGGCAAAAGTGGTGCGGATTAGCGCTTAGATGACATGCGCAGTTTCGGCCAATTTGATCCCTCACGTGACCGTGAATTGACTCCATTGTCAGGGACACATTTCGACAAGCCGAGATCGAATGTCGGTGTGCCAGTACTACTAAAACATAACCTGGATATACCGAGACTGAGCAATGGCACACGGTTGCAAATTACACACCTAGGTCCAAACGTCATGAAAGCTACTGTTATGACTGCTATAGGGAGAAGAGAGAGTGTTTTAATTCCACGCCTCCCGATAATACCGAAGGATTTATCATCTCAGTTCAGAGGGTAACAAATCCCTTTAAAAATAGCATTTGCCAGGCTCAGTGCCAGACACTGAAAGTGGCAGGCGTACATTTCAAAAAACCATATTTTTCGCATGGGCAACTGTATGTGGCGTGTTCACGTGTGTCCAGCCCACACAACCTCTACATCCGTGCAAACAACATGGTATACAAAAGTGTATTAGCATAGATAAACAATTTACATAACTATATCAGCATACATGTACAGTACACTCCTGTCAGCCGACCAATTAAGTATTATCAACCGTCAGAACTTTTACTTTCCCGTTTCAAAATGCAACAAAACATTTACATTCGTGAATTAAAAAAAAGAAAAATTCAAATTCTTCGCGCACGAAGTCGCGTTTGTAAATAGAAGTGTAGTAAAGTGCGAAAATGTCTAAAAATAAGACTTAAAGATATTGGCTGAGGAGCTTGGAGAAACGGTCAATGACAGTCATAAATTGAAAGATTTGAAAAAGATGATTTTCGCGAGCAAAGAGTACGATGAAGAAAGCGCCAAGGAATGGTTGAATACGATCATCAATGAAAGAATAGAAAGAGAAGAAAATGAACGAAGGCAGGAAGAAATTGCTGAACGAAGACGCCAAGACGAAATCCAAATTGCTGAACAGAAAAGGCAAGAAGAAATTGAACTAAGAAAACAAGAATACGAGGAACGGAAGCGAAAGGAAGAATACCAGGAACGGAAGCGAAAGGATGAAATGGATTTTGAGCTGAAAAAATACGCCTTGTAGCAGAAGGTAGGTCTATAAATTCAAATTCCGTCGCCAATCAAAATGTAAACAATGCACAAATTAAGCCAAAGTTAGAGATTCATCATTTGATGCAAAAATTTAATTCCGCCGAAAACGATATAAGTTTATATTTAATTATGTTTGAACGTCTGGCCAAACAAGCTGAAATATTAGAAAACACTTGGGTAACTCATTTGCTTGGCTTATTGCCGTATGACGTTGCGCAGTTAATCGCCAGAGAACCAGATGAGATTGCAAACGATTATAACGAAGTTAAAAAGATATTATTAAAACGGTATAAGTTAACGCCAGAAAAATTTCGCCATAAGTTTTTTATGCATAATAAGAATTTAAGAAGAAAACGTTGCCTATGAATTAAGAAGTTTTTTCAATGAATGGGTAGATGGAGTTAAAGCAGATAGTTTAGAAAAGTTGAGCGATCTTATCATAACGGATCAGATTAAACATAAAGTGTCTCAAGACGTAAAAGATCATTTTATAGATGACTGGTCTAAGCTGAATTCGCCAGATGACTTAGTTGAAAAACTGGACGACTATGAAACCTTGAGGTCAACTTTCAGGAATAAACAACCGCGTAAGGAAGGGCATTACGACAGACGGAACTCCTTTAAAGATGATTCAGCTGTTGCAACCAACGAAAAGAGAAAGCTGTACGGTGTTACACATAATGAGAGGGGTGAACCAAAATGTTTTAACTGTTCTAATTTTGGGCACATTGCAAGGAACTGTTCGCTGCCAAAATCATGCCGAGAATGTAATGAAACATGCCATAAAGCTATAAACTGTATCGCCAAGGAAAGTAATCATTCAAGTGATGAAAGCTTATCTGTTAGACGAGTTGGCTAGAATTCAGAGGAGAGTAATTCATTTTTGAAGAAAGCGAAAATTAATAATTGTGATAACGTGCAAGCTTTAATTGATACAGGAAGTTCGTGTTGTCTCTTAAAGATTTCAATTGCTCAGAAACTTAAACTAAAACTTGAACGTGCTGTCAATAAAATATACGGTTTTGGAAATCAAAAGATGCCTGCATTAACGTCTATTGGAAGAATTAAAGCCGATATTGAAGTTGATAATGTAAAGGCCGAAAACATAAGCATATACGTTGTTCCTGATGATGCGCAATGATTTGATCTTATCATCGGGCGGACATGGCTTTATCTTCCTCATATGGCTTATACAAAAATAGGAAAAAGAGTTCACCTTGGATACCGGGAAGATGAACTATTTCAAAACTTTCCGATTGGTGAAAAAGTAAATCCAGTCTGTCTTAAACATCTTGAAACAGCTCAGTTAGAGAATGAAAGTTTGCAGATTAAAGACACTTCCCAGCAAATGATGATGGGCAATTTGGAGAATGATATTAAGATGGTAAAGAATGAACTACGACTTCTACAAGGAGATATTAAGACGTTTAAGAAAGAGCGACACTCGTTGCTTCTTCAAATCCAGGGAAAGAATAAGAATGTTGAAAACTTGAAGAGCGACAACGATTCTTTAGTGAAAACGAATGCATATTATGACAAAAAGAAGTCAGGTAAAGTATCGCTTCGTAAAGGAGATATCGTGGCGGTTAGAAGAAATCCTAACACGGCAGGTGAATCAACAAAGACGCAACCACGATACCGAGGACCCATGGTTGTCACAGAAATACTCTCTAGTGACACATATAGAATCTCACAATTAGAACCTAGTAATGGCCGTCTTTATGCTGCAATAGCTCATGTCAATCAGTTAAATGCATGGAAAAGCTGGAATGAAGACTATGATGACTCTAGTACGAATTCTGATGATGAACCTGAAATGCAAAGACCCAAACGAACTGTACGTAAACCAGAGCGTTATGGAGCTTATATGCCAAACAGATGTAAATGTACTTATGTAAATTTTTTATTTCACTTCATTTTATCTTTTATGACTGTATTTTTATATTGAATGTAAACAACAATTTGGTTCAATTGAGGTCAACTGAAAAGTCAGGATGGCGGAATGTAATCATGTTTAATATTTATGCTTGACAAAAGCACGAGATCAACTTATTTAATGTTATAACAGTGTATGACACCAGATAAGTGACAACGGTCTGATGTTGACTTATTTTGAATTTAATTTAAAATGAGAGACGAGACGAGTACGAGTACGGTTGAACGATGTTACGATGTACGCAGATACGAAGTGTAATAGTTGTGTTTTAATGTTCTAATAAATGTTTGTTTAGTCTTAGAAGAAGTATTATGAATGTGTCAGTCGAGAAGCCAACAACTTGAAATTTGTAATGTTTGTATTATTATATTTGAGATTGCTTTTCGCGGCTCAGAAGTGTTTATAATCAAACGTAATTATGATTAACCATGTAATTGCAACCATGTTATAACCAATAAATGCTCTGATCTTTGTGATAATTACCTTTGATATACTAAATCATAATTGACTTACTTAGTAAAAATGACAATATCAGTAAGGGGAAAGTTTAATCCTCTAAGCGTTTCACACGTATTTTTCCGTTTCTCATATTGAGTTCAGAAGCAGATAATTCATGTTTATATGCATTTCTTAAACTACCATGGGTAAAATATTTTCAAGTTTTCAAAGACTTTATTAAATGCAATAAAGATCCAATTATTCACTTTAAAAGTAAATTTTTAAGACTTTAAAGCTAGTAGATCAAAATAGCTAACCGCTCAGAGGGTACTGGTGACGACGAAAGATTTTAAACTTCTTACATTTTAAGAAATATTCTAAAGCTTTGGTAAGGATTTTCATTGCTACAACTGAAATGAAGAAAAACGGTTTTTATCAATTAATTCAGCAAGAAAATAAGTTTGAAATCAGTAATGAAATATAAAGTGTGCTACTTTAATCAGCTACGGTATATCTAATTACTCCAGCAACAAGCGTAAATAAATTGAAAAATCAGTTACAAGCAAAAAGTAATAAAATAAATTCTAATAATGAAAAAGTTATTTCTGAAGAAAAAATAAACAATTTAACAATAGTACACTTAGCAAAAGTAGAGTAATATATTGGCGAATGAATAATATTATATATATATATATATATATTAATTTTTGAGAATATTAAAAATGAGAAATACATATTGTTTTCATTTCTTAAAAACATAGATATTTTATATTTCAAGAAAAATAAATTTTAGGCAGATGCATTTAAGCTAATCAAAGAAGATGAAATTCAAACTTTTACACTCAAATCCTTTTTCGGGAGCAACGGCTAATCCAAAGCAAATAAATAAGCAAAATTAACTCCTATCCTTTCTTTTAAGAAAAGTGCTAGATTGAAAATTACTCATACATCATATCTTTAGACTGGTTGAAAATTTCTTATGTCGGAAATATGAATAAAAAATACATTGTTACAAGACTGAAAACTTTTTAACTGGAATTCATGAATGGATACTTTGTTACAAAGAAACTTCCTAATGCTAAAATATTCTAGAAAACAGAAAGAATGAGTTGAACATAAAAATGTAAAATTACAGTAGAAAAAACCTTGATCAACAATCATACTGAGAAATAACACAAACTTCATACTCTAAAATAGGAAAAATCCAGGGATGAAATAAACGAATACAACTCCAAACTTCTGTTGCAAACTGAACAATGACATAAGTTGAATAAAATTTTTGACAACTTCATTATTACTTTTTTTTCAGACAAATATAAAAAAAATCCCTCAAATTAAATGGAGATGGTAAATTATCTGCGAAAATTTCACTATATTTAATACATCTTAGATAGTGAGGGAAAAAATCTATTTAATACAATGCATATTCTTTGGAGAGAAAAAATAATTAAAAAACAAATGACTAAAAAGTACTTCTGCATCATCACTACAATTCTACACTGACTATTAGTAACTGAATTTGATTATTTTATTAATTCAATTACTGAAGCTCTCTGTTGTTTTTAAAGAACAAGATTTTTCTATATCATCATTGTTATAGTTTTGTACTATTTTTTGGTAAAAGATATGGCAAATTTGTTTTATTTAAATTAGAAGTTTCGAACATGAGGCGCATATATAACACAATTAGTAATTTTTATCATACAATATTTAGATTTTAATGCATTAATGCTAATTTGCATTACTATAAATCTTCATTTATTCCCTTGCAAATATTGAGAATTTTTAAAGGCATGATGGGTAATTGTAACAAAGAAAATATGCCCTTTTGTTTCAAAAAATTTTCAATTCAAATTTACATTTTGGGGAATTTTACGATTATCTGGGAATTTTTCCATTATCTTTAAAAACAAATCAAACTGTGCGGCAAATTGAAGAAATGAACAGAGCAGAAGTAGGATAAAACTATTAATTCTTTACAATTTTATTCTGAAGCATCTCTCTGTACGATTTTAATAATACTGTAATTTCCTTATTCTTAAAACCTACTATATAACATTGCAAATATTTCAACTAAATTAAGTTAAATATCTCCACTGTAATATTTTTCACCTATAATAATAATTGATATATACCTGTGTTGAACATATTTCCGAAACTTATACTCCCAATCACCATCTCCAAAATGTCTTGCTATAGTCAAATGACCATCTGAACAGCCGAGGAAATATAAAAAGTGCTTATCAATGTTAAACAATATCTAGAGTGTGAACCTTCATGCATGATGGAAGCTCAAACCTCCTCAGACAGAATTTCGTCCAAGAGCACAGAACCAACACTGATGAGATGCCTGTGCCAAGGTGTAAGCTCTGTTGCTTCAGTACACAAACGCGAAGTTTCACAGGGTGCAAATGAAATGAAGCGAAGGTGAATGATGAACTTGATGAGCTCCGAGTTTCTGGCTCGCTGCTTTCTGGGGTTAGGGAATATACAAATAAGCTTAGATTCTATAATAATACACTAATATAATCTGTATAATTACGGAGATTACGATGCGCGAATGTAGTATCCTCTTCCTAATATTAAGTTTTGTGTCACATGATTTCATTTTTACTTAGATGCCTTTGCGTTTGCAAATAAAGAAAGAAAATAATTTCACGAATGAAAACAAGGATTTTTTAAAATTACTTTTAAAAGCTTTATAAATACCATTTCATTAAACAAGTAAAATATTAGCGATGACATCTTTTCTTGGAATAAGACATTTACAATGGGTTAGCAGTGAAACTACAAAACTTTTTCAGGTCATTCGGAATTCAAATTGGAATTTTTTTTCAATATTTTGAAAAAATATAGGAAGAGACAAAAGTTTTTGAAACAGTGGAACTCTTTCGATGAAGAAGTAAGGATGGGATTTAATGAACAAAAGAACATTTTGTAGTGTAGTGAAAGTGTTATTTAATTTCTACTAATAATAAAGGAGAATGTGTATGTGTCGGAGTGTGTGTGTCTGTGTGTTGGTCCTCTACAGGGCACCTCGAAGCCCTTTTTTGAAATTTTCATTAATTAAAGTTTAAGCTACATTTTGTTGTTTGTCCTTATTAACGCAAGGGTACTAAAAGAAAGTGTGTTAAATGTCTATAGCAATTTGAAGTTTAAAACTACTTTTTCAAGGGAACCATGAATACAAAATTATGTATAAGAGATTCAGTTGAAATTTTATTTCCGGCGATCAAGCTAGTCGACGAAGGCGGCTAGTAGTTAATATAATGTAATGACATTTATTAAATAGGTTATTAGAATAACTATCACTGCAACTAATATAAACATAAGTTAATAAATTATTTATGCAAAATTTTTATTTTTCATACAGAATTTATGTCCTTTAATTTAAATCAATTCAGTAAATCGTTCTTTAACATTGCAACTGTATATAAATGACTCTTCTGAGCAACAGATTTCTATAATCGTTTCGCAAAACATTTAGTTGAGTTAAAGTATAAGCATTGGCTGGCCATGCTAGCAATAGACTGTAATTACCTTGAAACCACATTTTACTTTTATTTTGTTCATTATATGTAGTATCTTTAAGCAATTTCACTGACCAATAAAGCTACAAATGCTTCAATATCTTGGAAACTAATATTTGCGCACGTCCAGTTTACATTCCTTATTTATATGCTTCTGTTCATTCATATTTCTATTAATCATGAACATTTTGTTCCCTCCTTTCCATATCAAACAAGAGCAGAATCTAACCATTATCAAGTGGGCTATGGTAGGAGTTATAATTAGCGGAATAAATAGTTCTAATTTTTTAAGTATTTTAAGCTAAGGCTAATAAAAGGGGATCATGTTGATTCAAATAACAGTATCGATATTTACACTATTCAATTAATATGAAGTTTAGACAGGCTTAATCTTTTCAACCTTTGCTAAAGACATAAGTTCTTTTTCGAGTAATTGAAGCATATAGCCTGGGTTCAGTCAACGAAGGCTTCGAAAAACCATTAAATCATATAGTTTTGAAAATTGGTGCACATGTTCGTGAGGGGCTCGTCAGTCTCATATCGATTTCATTGCAACGGTCGCGCGTATCTCTGAAATACAAATAATAGATTTGCAGTGTCTTATTAATGCTTCGTATTCCAAACGATGAATAACAGTTCGTCGAAATAGTTAGAAGAATGGTCAAGGTCATGCTTTCTCATCTTCCTCTGGTTGAAAGATATAAAACGAAATTCTTCTTTAGTGTATCTCTCACATATAGTATAGGCAAATTAAGGTCGGACATGGTAATAATTATTATAAAGCTAATTCCATCTGAAATAGGTTCTTTATGTCCCCCTGTACTTCCCAAGAAAAATACCAGGGAAAACGCCCTTAAATTTTTGAGTAAATATCCGACATCTTTAATTTCCCCCAAAATGCCATAATTCAGCAAAGGACAATTATAGAGAGGTGTTGGTGTCAAACATTTCTGTTTTGGAAGAAAAACTCATTACTGCAAGAAAATGTCTAAAATACAGAGTTAATATAATTTTATTAACCTTTAATTGCTGTGTGAGGTCTCTCAGGCCACACATCATTTTCTAATTGTCGCTTCCCCCCCTAAAAATTAAAATAATCACTGCCCTTTCTATTACCCTCCTAAAACAGTCATATATATATATTAAATAATCAAAATATGTGTTATATTATCAATATATGCATATATTAATCTAAAAATTAAAATTAAAATAAAATAACCTTATCAATAATCAACAATACAAATGAAATACAAAAGATAATTTGATTATATACTATTACTAGTATGAAAAAGACAACTTAGAATTGGAATTCCAACAATCAAATGCCAATTGGTCTTGGGAACCGATATTTGTCGCTTTAATCTAGATTTGTGGCTCCAACCCTTTGCGAAAGCCAATTGTTGGAAAAACGAAATATAGGGGAATAAATCTCCAAAATCTTTCAAGATTAGAAACGAGAAAGTATATAACTTAAAGAATATCAATTCAATAGTCTTAATTATTGTTATGACTTGAGCGTTATCCTAAAGACAGTTCCGCATTTAAAGTGAAAATATTATTTCTAAATTAGGGTATTAATACTATAATAAACAACATTAAAAAAATTAACTATAAATTTAAGTTTAATCTTTTATAATACATATTATTTTGGAAATGTACATAAAAATAAAACAATGAATATATAATGCAACCTTTTTCATAATCTAGTGGCGCCATCTACCTAAGAAGTGAAATACTAATATCTTTGTGAATTCCAATATATATGATCGCATCAAAAATGAATCTAAAAGACTTTTAATATAATGGTGTTAAATATTTCTTATTAACATAAGCATACATGAAATTTATAGGATACCTATATCTCATAGCATTTTGAAGAAATGTATCAATATATGACTGCTGTTTAAATCTGTCTGTGACTAAAATATGGCTTCCATGAATATGATTTAAGACGATATTTCTATAAATTTGGCGACTGATGTTGCTATTCCAAAAGTAGCTTGATTATATTGAACTGAAAAGTGTTTCTTTTATCAAAAATCTCAGTGCTTAATTTATTATCAACTATTTTAATTTCAAGATCTAGAAAATCTGCAGAAGAAAAGCCTTCATTAGTTTTTAGCAATATCAAATACTCTGGATAAAAGTCAATATGTGGTGTGTAGTCTTCTACTGTTGAACATATTAATATATTATCAATATACATATACATTATATAAGAATTATTGTAAATATTTTCTTTTTGATTATAGTGTAAATATAAATTAGCTAGAGCATTATTTGCTGGTACACCTTGTGGAACTCCTTTAATTTGTTGGTATAATTTATTGTTAAATTTGATATAATTTTCTTTTAATATAACTTTCATTATTGTTTTATATTTTTTAATATTTCATTTATGATAAAATCTTCATGAATCTGTAATAAAATTTTCATTATTCTTTAATATCAATACTATTGAATAAATCTTGAAAATCAAAAGTATGCACAGAATAAACATCTTTAATACTCTTTATAATTTCATAGCTATTATTAATTATAACTGTATTATTTTGTACCTTTAATTGTTTTATAATCTCTTGCAGATATTTTTGTAAAATTTTACCTGTTTTCTTTATATAACTATAACTCCCATTCGTTACGCTTCTAAATTTGATAGGATTTTTATGAAATTTTGGTGTAAGAAAAATATGGTGATAGTTCACTTTCTCACAATAAATATTTAATTTTTTATGAAAAGCTTTAATTTTATTATCTATTTCTTTTGTACTGAAATTAGAATATATATATATACTTCTAGCTTAATAATTCAGCAGTCTCGGAGACAGCTCACAGCAGATGCGCAACAGTTTTTAGAGTTTAGATACCAGAGTTACAGATGCTATTTATCGAATGCTCGTCTTGCGTAAAAGTGATAAATATTGCTTCAAATTTTACAAGAAAATGGCCCGTACACCTCACTCAAAAAAAGTCGAAGATCTAGTTAATAATATTTTTCTGATTTAGAATACTATGATTCTAAACAGTCATATCGTATATTGAGAGCGAACGCAAAACAGAATCTGAGTTTTCTGGGGATGAAGATGAGGATTTTTCGAATGATTGTTAACAAGATGATAATTTATGATAGGTAAAGACAAAATCATTTCAAGTGGTGTTTAAAAAAGAACCCAATCGGGCTGCACATGCGCCAAAACACAATATTATTCTCTAGCTTCTTGGTTTGAAATATCCCGCGAATATAGGCTCTAAAGTAGAGCCCCAAGATACTTGGATTTATTTTCAGATGAAGGTGTTATAAAATTAGTCTTGAAATATACCATTGTAAAAATTAATAAAGGCAGAATTAAGTATTTTAATCAAACTAGTTAGGAAGTGATGTATACTTATGGGCAGAATGAAAGTGAGAAGAAGAATTTTTTAAATCAAGAGGAAAAAATTTGAAAAAAGAAAAGCATGCAGTCAATGCCCACCGAGTGAGAAGATGAAAATAGCTAATTTACAAATGCATGAAATGAAAGGAGTCAGCGTGACTTCAGTGTTCTTTAAAAATGTGTTTTGACTGTATTCCATCTTATGATTTATGAAGATTTCGGCATCCATTGACCGCAATTTCAGGGAGAGGACGTCTTCCATTACCAGGCGATTCAATACATGGTTCTTGGGTCCTAACTATCCAACAACTTCTTTAATCTTCGAATATAATACGAGAAGTCATCTGAACTTCTGAAGAAAGCGTCACACACTGCACTCCTCCTTTCACATAAAAATTCCATGTCCATTCACAGTTCGAGTGTTGATCTGCATTGTCGAAGAGAAACTATTTAAATCCATTGTCCTGATTTTCACTTGAAGTGTCAATTGTCAAGGAAGTTTCATACTTACAGATCTCGCTGTATGAAACTGACCAGCTTAAACTGTGCAGCAGGTTAATTAGATGCCTTGATCGGAAATGCCTATGAAGAAACACTCCACTTTCAACCAACACAGCTGATACAAATGACCGTGGACGCACCGAAGAAATGGTAGAGTGAACAACGCTCAACACCTTTTTTTGCCAGGTGAACCTTTTACAATATTTCATGAAGCCAGAAAGCAGGTGAGACTGAGTATTTCACCTACTTGATTTTCTCCCCTTTCGAAATTTCTTCGCTGGTTGGATATGTCGAGGAATCATAAACTTGAGATCTCTTTTCTTCTTGGAGGATGCTAATAGCTACATCTGTAATCCTCTTTTTTCAATCAACCGCAGTTTTTTTCGGTTGTTTTACCAATTGTCGCTAAAATCCAGTGACGTAGCGAGGGTAAGTGGCAAACAATACGATTTTTTTCTACCCAAGTCGTCATTAGTGGCTTAGCAAGCGTAAATGGCAGGTATTAATTTTATCCTCATCATATTTTGGTTTAAAAACTAGAACAAACGCAGTGATGTTTTGACTCCATAGTAACCCCTGAAACTGGCGGTCGGGGCACTATACACCCATTGCCCCGGGTTTCTACAACACTGTTTGCGAGGCAAATGGCCTAAAAGAAACAACAGTCTCGAAACATTTCATACTGGCTGAAATAAGAACGGTATTGTCGTAGCCTTCTGATAAAAGCTTCCACAGACGCTTTTCACTTTACAACTTGTCACTAACGCTACGGAAATATAATCTTCGGCGCATCTCCATAAGGTCCAACAGCACGTACTTCAGTTATCTTTGTTATCCAGGAAGTTGCATAATTTATTGAAAGCCTCTAACTTGGACTCATCAACAGGCCTTCCGACCACATTTTCAGATGACTTGCCTGGTATGCTAGAACCGACGATTAAAAAACCTTGCATTTCAGTTATGATATTATGCTTCGAACGGAATCAGCTCACATTCGCTGTCAATTCGATTTAGAACTGTTTTTCCCACTTGTCACATTTATTTTCGCACATACACCGAATACTTGATATTTTTGGGACAGTTTCCACTTGGTATATTTTTGAGTAGCGATAAAGGTGCTTCTTGTAAGCTTCTTTACAAACCGTCTCCCCACAATAAAGACAGCATGTTTTAAAGTCGAAGGGATATCAGCTACTTCTGATGAGGGTTTTTTTACATTTGTTCCTCCAGGTAAAGACACTAAAGTGTAATTCCCATGGCTGGTCTAAGTTTTTCTGCAATTTACATGCACTCGCACTTGACTAACGCGCTCACTTTTTCCCCCAATACCATTTTATCTGTTTATACTGATATTCCTCAAAGTCTCGAAACCTCGAATTGGCACTGTTAATGTCCACCATCCCGACTTCATCGCAGAAAAGACAAATTTCCTCTATAATCTATTCAGCTGTCTCGAGAGGTCCCAAAAGCGGGGTTGCTCCATAGCGCCAATGTCTAAAAACCACCGAAGGTCACCAACTGGATACGATCATGTTAAAGAAAAAAATATTAATAATAATGGCAATGCTTATTTTTCGAAACACTTTTTTTGTCGAATATATTTGATAAATTCTATTTAAAAAATTTAAATTTCATTATATTATTCAATACTAAGTTTTACAACTCATTAGTGAAAAAGATTTTGTACGTTTCCAAACCTGTTTTATGGAAATAAAATTATATTAACTCTCTACTTTAGACTTTTTATTGTAGTAATTAGTTCTTCCAAAATAAAAACGTTTGACTTTAACAGCCCTTCTCTATCATTGTCCATTGGTGAAAAGCGTTTGGGGGAAAATCCAAGATGGCGGACGTTTACACAAAATTTAATGGTGTTGCCCAAACAAGTATTTTGGGGATTTTTCTGGGGAGATATAAAGAACCTATTTAAGAAGGAATTAGCTTTATAATAATTATTTCCGTCTCGAGCCAATTTTCGGTCTAAATTGCCTATACTAATAAGCGACTCCGCTGGAAGGTTACATGCCTATATAACTCTTGTTTTGCATTCACTGCGTCTTTCAATGTGCTTCAAATATTTAAAATGGACATTAATTATTAAACATTCATAATTTTTCCTACTAATATTCGTTTACATCTATTAACAAAAGTAAAGTATGCAGCACACTTATTGGCAGTCGCATAAGGCTTTGAGAATTGAATTTCTCTCAGGTCCACTGTAAGTCGTTCTCGATTCCTCCAAACAACATGAAACGAAACAATTCAAATGAAAAAAAGTTACTTCATATTATACTTAGAGACAGGTTTTGCTTCATTTCTCTGACTATTCGGCTATTTTAACATTATAAATATAGCTTGACATTGTGGTATTACATTTTTGTTAAAATTATATTATCTTCCTATTAATACATTACTATATAATATTTGTTGAAAATTAATAATTTTATGAAAAATAACTAAATTATAAAATTTAATAAAAAAATACATTTATTGGAAGGGAATTGCATGATTTTTGTCAATAATGTAACTTCAAAGATTGATGTTTAGAAAATAAAATGTTTAGATATTAAAAGGTGCATCAACTCCATGATAAATTGCATACATTCCTTACAATAATGTAATATCTTGAATAAATGAATCGATTGATTTTAAAAGCAGATTTCTGACATTTTTAAAATTTTACAGGAGGAGAAAACAACGAGTGGGCTGTAAACAACATAGAAATTAAGGTCCAAGATATCTCTAATGTGTTTCACAGTAGAAAGTTAATCTATTGACGACAACCAAAAAATATTACAACTTTTAATTTTTGCAAAAATTCAAATTTAAATTTTTCAGAAGTCTCCTTTTAACATCAAACAGTAAATAAGTTTTAGAACTTTAGGAAATAAATGATTATAAAGCCAGGAATATCAATGAAACTTAAATAAAATTCAAAATTTATTTATTCGTGAGTAAATTTAAATTTAAAACTTAAAATTAAATATAATTTAAAAGTTAATCGTTTTTAAGTAAAAATAAGATTTAAACCAGAAAAAAATATTCAGTAAAATATAATTAGAAGCCAAGAATATCAAGGAAACTCAAATAAAATTCAAAATTAATTTATTTGCAAGTAAGCTTGCACTTAAAACAATCCAAATATTTTTTAAAGTTATTTGTTTTTAAGTACAATTCAGATTTAAAACAAAAAAAATCAGGAAAACTGATTATAAAGCCTGTAATATCAGTGAAACTGAAATAAAATTGAAACTGTATTTATTTGCAAAGAAATCTATATTTGAATTGCTACTGGTTTTTAAGTAAAATTTAGATTTAAAAAACATTCAGGGAAAAACAATTATAAAACAAGAAATGTCATTAAAACTCAAATAAAATTCAAAATTTGTTCATTTGCAAATTAATTTAAACTAAAATAAACAAACTAAAATGCAAAATTTAATTGTTTTTAAGTAAAATTTAGATTTAAAAGCAGAAAGTTATAGTAAAAATAGTGATGTAAATGAATTTTAGTCCTCTTGAGGGTCAATGGAAGATCCTCTTCTGTGAAGAAGTCCCCTTCTATCTTCATACGGAAACTTTGATGCTTTGCTACAACTAACTGGGAATGGCAGAATTTCTGTTTTCACACCAAACAATGCAACTACTTTCATAAAATCGAAAATGCAAAAAAGTAATTTCGGCGTAGTCCGCAGAAGACCCCTTTTAAAATCAAACTGTTCAAATTCAGAAATCAGAACTTCATTGCTTACGAGGCAACCGACTTTCGCAAAGCTAACATATTTTCAGGTTACAATTTTTGATGGCAAATGTAAAAAATTGTCAAAATGTTTCCTTGAAAGCATCTCATTGATAGAAATTACCTCCCAAGTAGTTACACTTCAGAAGGTGATTCATAATTCTTGGAAATATTACTCCACTTATAAAAAAGCGGAATTTCTGATAATTCTCTGAATTCTCTTTATTGGTAGTTCTTTGAATTTACTTTTGGTCTCATAAATCTTAGAAGATAATAAAAAAAGACATTTTTACTATCCCAGTTATTTTCTGATAAAATCAATTTCGTTAGGAACGAAAAAGTCAAGAGTTGATAAAAGTAAAAATATTTATTACGAAGATATAAAAATATCCATTTACGGAATTTTAGAGCACCTACGCATATTACCAACAATATCTTTAAATTTAACGATTTGTCTTAGCATATTTCCTCTAACGTCAGGTTCTACTTTTAGCATACGAGGATGATAAGAAGTATCCGGACTGGTGGCTTATCCACAAACATAAAATAGGCAGATTGAAGATATTTGGCAGATATTGACCTTTAACCCGCCCACGAATGCACCAAAAGTTACAAGATCGTAGCTACTGCCATTTCTGCACTGTAGAGTATGTACGTACTCTGCTGTCGTCGCAATCGCCATGACAGAGAAAATTGACTTGAAAACTGCTCTCGTTCTCTTTGAATGCTCAATATCGTTGATTCATAGACAACAATTCATCACCTGTTAAAATAATTTTTAAAAAAAGTTTTTCTAAATTCTAGCAAATTGAAGGATAAGTTGAAGCTCGAGCACAGCTGAAAGCCGATCTTCTTTTTGATCTGCAGATAACAATTTTCGAACAAACTTGGCAAACACAGGTCCCATACCCAAATCATCAGTCAGAATGGACTGAGCTTAACCATAGCTAATTCTGCCCTCTTCACATAACTCACTATTAGTGATTTGAGGATTTTCACGCACAGCTGAACGCACATCTTGGAGGTTTTTGAATTGCCAATGGTTTGGAAGTCAACATTTCCAAGTCTATGTTGGAAACGTTTGAGCAATTCACAAACCCTTGTGCACGTCGTATAACTTTCACCATAACCTTTCTTCAAATTCGCATAAGTCTCAGAATAGGCATCTCCCAGCCTTTCGGGAAAATTTAATGCAGACTTCTCTGCTAAAACAAATATGACGACATCACAGCACTTACATTTTTCAAAGTTCTGATGCACAGATGTTGTGGGAGCTAAGAACTTGTGACTTTCGGCATATGCGTGGGAAGGTTGAAGGTCAAATCAAGCGTCTTCAGTAAATGTATGTTTTGATGCCTTCAGAGTAGAGCATCAGTTCCTATACTTTTTGACTACACCTCGTATTCCACTTCAAAAAATATTGATATATATCTTCTAGTTTAAATGTGCTACACATTTTCACATTCGAAGATTTAATTAAATTAACATTCATTTGTTAACTTATATGAGAGCACTTTCTGGGTCATGCGCAGTACTTTTAAACATTTTCAAACAACATGGATGTCGATGAGTCGATACTCTACAGTTCAAGCTTCCACTCTATACCAATCTGACGATGTTTGATAACGATGATGTGCAGCAGATCCAAGTACAGATAATTTTTGGTGGATTCGGTTTGCGTTCCCACGAACTGTATATCCTGGAATAGAGACTCCTCCACCAGGCTGCCGAAGTCCCTATATCTTTGTCGCTCTATAAAGAATAGATGTAGAAATGTCAGTCAAAACATAACGTGCATTCCACTATGTCTCGGTAATGGTTCGCACTAGTGAAATGCAATTTTGTAAGTAGAAGTATTGGTAGTTCTAAAATATCACTCAATAAATGATCACTGCACTTTACTCCTCTGTGTTTCCATGACACGTTCGTAAAATTCTTGAGTTTGGACCCTACATCAACTTTTTACACACACACTGAGTACTTATTTCCATGCAGATAAAATTGAGTGACCTAAACATATAGAAATCCGATGACGCTAGGGAAATATTTGTATTGTTGTAGTATGTATTGTTGTTGTATGAATTTCCATCCCATTTCGTAAATCTTATAAACTGTCGTGACCAGCATTAAGTATTGGGTTGTCCGGATGCAATCTGATGCACATTAAATGCAATTTCACATCTTTGTTCGTAATATACGCTCCAATATGTCCAAGAACGAACAATGCTGTTTATTGGAAATTCACATTCACGTTATCATTTTCCTCTTTCATAATTCTTTGTTAAAAATTATCTCTTTAATAAACAAAAGGAAAGTATTCGAATCCTGTATCAGAATATATACACTTTACAACATTAAAACAGAGGTAGGAAAATTCAAGAAATCTATACTGCAAATGTTGGAAGGAATTTCATGCATTTCTCAAAATTCATAGAGAATGGTCGCATTTATTTCTCAAGCCTTTTATTAATTTCAGGTCTTATAGCTTAAATGCTTCTGACTGAATACTATATTAAATTCAGCAATGTGTCTCATCTCCAGATTGCTATAATTGAAAATAAATCCTGCAGTATCGATTACTTGATTCCTTACGAACTGAATTAGCATGCCGTAATAAATCTGTATAGACCTATTCGAAGGGCATATTCGTTCAGTACTTGCTATAGCTCCTTAAAGCACGCAAAGTAAATACTGAAAAGGTAATAAAGTGAGTTTATCAGTCAACTCAAAATGAGTAAATATTGGAATCTGTCTGAGAATTAGACAATACTAGTGTGATTCATGAATTATAAAAATAAGCGTTGTTCATATTTAATGAGTTATATATAGACTGGATGTTTATTTTTAACATTATGGGTTCGCGTTATTTTCAGAACTTGTCAGTTTCATTTCTGAATGCTAATTGGGTGAAACATTGGAACATTCGACATAAACAACAAAACTGAATATAAATAATACTAGGGGTACCCCCCCTACTATACCCCCTGCTCGCTAAAGCTCGCCAACCCCCAGGAGGATTGCGTTGCAATCCTCCCAGGTTTGCTACACAAACCCTGCTCGCTTCGCTCGCTATAATGAAGACACTGTGTGTCCTAGAAGCTAGTCTAAAATCTTCATATATATATATATATATATGAATCAGCTTTATTTTGCTTCTGATGCTTTAACTTAAATCAGCACAGAATAAAATTTTTTAGCCCCAAAAAAGATATTTTTCTTCAAATAAAACTTACAAAGTAAAGCTGATTTCCTTTTAATGCTTTCACCTTAATCAAGAAGGAATAAAATTTTTTGGCCCTGAAGAGGGCCGTTTTTTATATAGTGAAAGCATCAGGAACCTCCCCCATAAACACAATTAAATATTTCACATTTTGGAGCTATCACAGAAACAGATTCAAAAGATTGTGCTGTACGAAAGCAGGTATATACATATTCAATAAATTCACATATAAAATAATATACAACACTGAAACAAATTAAAAATGTAAAGCAAAAAATAATACACTTGACAATCAACCACAGAAAACTTCCCACTAAACACAATGAAATATTTCACATTTGGGAGCTACCGCAGAAACAAATTCAAAAGATTGTGCTGTATAATAAAAATAAATTGTACGAAAGCAGGTATATACATATTCAATACATTTATACATAAAATAATATACAACATTGAAGATTGTGCTCTACAAAAAAAATTGTATGAAAGCAGGTGTATACATATTCAATCCATTCGTCCGCTCGTCAACCCACAAGAATCACATTGGCTCGTTTCGCTCGCTCACTATACAGTTATGAGTGCCTGCTAGTAATAGGAAATTATAAATACATTAATTATTAAAAGTAAATTTAAATTATTTGTGTGTGTGTGTGTGTGTGTGTGTGTGTGTATAATTAAAATTTTACCTTTATACCATATATATGTAAATGTTAAAAAGAAATTTGAATGCTAAAATGTATGATAAAATGTTTACAAATAAAAATGTTTTTCATTATTCAGAAATCAGGCACTTAAAACTTCTTGGCAATTGAATGTTTTTTGAACAGTTTCATTAGCCCTGACTTCATTCCAACAAACTTTTAAATATCCACACTTCTCAATGACTTGTTGCTCAGCAAAGCTTTGCCACATGTAAGCACACTCTCTGCAATAATTATTTAGCCGAGAAAGATATAACGTTTCTCGTTGGGTAGATATTTATGTGTTAAAAATTCAGAAAATTTAAGTTTTCGAAAGACGAGTTAACTCATTTCTCAAACGTTTCGCTTAAAAAGGACCCTTTAAAGTGACAAATGGCTCTAAATATGTTCAGATTCAGTATTTAGAATTACAACCCATAATAATTATTTACTTTTACCTTCATAGCATTAACAAAACAACCTTTTTTTTAATTTTTAAAAAAATCTAAGATTCTTGCTTTTGACGCCAAAATTTTAAACATGCTTTTTTTCCACAGAAATAATGATCAGAAAATCTTCGTTACATGGATAAAAGAAGAGAGTCCTATCATAGTCAACTATGTTCCTATAGCTCGGGAACTCTGTACGCAAAAACGTTTGACTCTATTTAGTACATTCAGAATGGATCGTCTTAGGAAAGATTCCTCAACAGTTTCAGTTGTTCAACAGTTCTCTTTTTCAACAATTTCGATTTATAATTGAATCTGCTCGACTTAAACTTATTTTGAAAAATTTCGTCGTCTCGGATCAAATCAAGTTACAATCGTCGAATCGAATGTGAACAAAACAAATTTGCGAGCTGTTGCCAAACGGTGATTAAGAAATTCGATCTTGGAAATTCTGTTGCATATGACGTGGGTTCCCTTGGAAAGAAGATGGCAGTATTATAAGTTTTCCAATGCGTATATTTTCAGTATGTGCTCGACATTCTAAAGCATCTAAAAGCCCCTGATAAAGTTCAATTCGCAAATCTTTTTGATTTTGTCGCAAAAAATGTAAACGTGAGCCTTCGGTTCTAATGTATGCATCAACAATATATTGCTGAAAACGCTTACCACTATTGTGCAAAATACTGAAACCATTTTGCTGGGAAAGTCTGTATGCATAATATTGTAGTTGAGTGACACGGGTGCGCTTTGCTGTTCTCCTTTCTTCTACATGTTCCATTCCAATGTTCCAACTACACTCGCCCCTTGGAAATAGCAAAGGATAGATCATTGGATCACAGCATTGATTTAAAGGTGAAATGCTTTGGCATGTATCCCCAACTGGGTACACACAAATTTCTCGGTTGGCTGGGGGCTCTCCATTATCACCTGCAAATATAGCTGCTACTTCAGTGCATAAAATAGGAGCATTATAGCGCCGCATATCCAAATTTTTATCTTCCAAAAATACCATTTTCACTGATGTAGTTGAGTGCTATTGTACCAATCGGTGCATTTGAAGATAAGACTGAGCAAAGGGATTGATTTCCCTTAACATAAAATCAAGTTTTTCAAATACATGTTGCAAGCAATTTTGATTGTTACTCAAGCGTTTCTCTGTTGCCTCACTGGAGTCAAATATAGAAAGCTGTCCGTAACTTTCTTTATGTTGGTCACTTGCATACAGGGGAGAAACTCTGTGGTACACTTGACCATGTAAACGGTAACAGTATGGTGCAGTTCCACGTGGTGGTTTAATTTGTGCTCTCATCGAAGCGAATGCTAAGGCAGAATTGTATTCTCGAATTCGCTGTCGATAATTTTTAGCATCAGGTGAATTTTCAGTTAGCAATGCTTTCAATAGTTCCGGTGCATCAGGAAATGCCGATAGCTGAACCTTTCCATCATGGCAACATTTTGTATAGTTATGGGCAGTATTTTTCTCTTCCTTCCAATAAACAGCCCCAAAAAATCTGCATTGTTCGGACATAGTTCCACAATTATGCTCCTCAACAGCGTTTCGAATACACACACGTTTTGGGCGACGGCGATTATCGGCTTCGTTTCGAATACTTCGCCTTACAGTGGATTCCTGAACTGTTTCCTGGCTCAGTTCAGTTCGTCTTTGTTCATTTCGGATAATATATCCAACAGCACGACTTAAATTCATTATTTTTAGAAATTTCCAACTAATAAAAATAGTTTTCAATAAACGTGATCACACGAAGCGACTTCTGACTTTCCGCTGATGTAAACAAATCAAACTTACGAGCTGTTGCCAAACGGCGATTAAGAAATTCGACCCTTTTGTGTCGCCACGTAAGAGAATTATATTTATAATTTTTTTGAAAACGCAAAGCCTATTCTGAAATACGTATTTTTGATAACAAATTTTCTGAAATACGTATTTTTGATATACAAAGATTTATCCAATATTCATTACATCTATGAAAATTGCTTGTTAATTGTTTTTATTTAATGATCAGTTCCTTAAAAGAACAAACGGCACAAATATCAATGATCTGTTTCCATTACTTAACAACACAAATATGGAAATCTTGTGCTTTCCTTTTGTTATATTCCTTATTCATGAGTTGAAAGAAGTTCTAAACCAGATATTTCTTTTTATATTTTCAAGTGAATTTAATCAATTTTTTTCACTCTAAAAATAATATCTTATCTCTAAGCTATTTTCATAAATGTCGGATTAATTTTCATGAAAAACATTTTAACTAGCGCACTTTCTGCCTAACGCTAGATACACTTTCTCCGTTCAAGCTCTGACACTAGATACTAAAAAAGTTAAGAAGCAAGGAAGGAGAAAAAGAGTACCTAAAAGCCGATTTTAAGGATTAAAGCGTCCGATTTACTCCAAAAGAAAGGATTTTCTAACTCATTTAAACCAAACTGCCATGGGAATGAAGCTTAAACTTAGATTTAAGCAAACCTTTGAAGCGATGAATAAAAACCGTTTTTAAAAACTCATTTTCGTTAGAGCGCATAAAAGTAGAATTTTTCTTGATTTTAATTATCCTACTTTTTAGCCCTTACTTATACTTCATTATTGTAAATATTGTTGCAAATTGAACGTATTTTGGCTTCTTGCGAGATTTTTGGCGCCGAATTTGGCTACTTGGCTTCAAGAAATTTCTACTCTTTCCTAGAAAATGCTTGAGTCTCCCGAGAATATATAAAAGTCTCGCTGCAATCACCGATAAGTCAATTTCTCCTGATTCCCTTTATCGGAAGGAGCTCTCTACTGTCTCTGAACAATAAAATTATTCTCTTGAAACAAATGCTTAGACCCATCCTAACTTATGCTGCCCAAATGTGGGGCCTGGCTGCTAAAACCAGACGCAAGAAATTCCAAATCCTTCAAAACAAACTACTTTGAATTATATCTAATGCTCTTTTGTTCATCAAGAACAGTGTAGTACACAAAGATCTCTAAGTTCACTTAGTCGATGACTACATCGAAGAACATTCCACAAATTTCTTTATGAAACTCAAAAATCTCCCAAATCCAACTGTTCTTGAACAGCTGAACTTTACTTACAATAATGGAAGATATCTATTCCCGTATGCTACTACGAAATGGTATATGCCTCTTAAACGCTTCTCCTAGTAATTTACGTTTCAAGCTGATTCTCAAATAATCTTGTTCTCTGCACCACAATAACTACCACATCGTAAACTAGCTCACTCTTATAGGCCCTTCTGTTTTCCCCCAGCTGCATCACCTTAGGTTATTAACATGTTCCTCTCATTCCTCTTTCCCTCATTCTTAGTTGAAGAGCCCAGGCACTACGACTCAAAGTAATCCAATTCAAATCAACATAACTCAGTTGCTATTGTGCTTTCATTGAGTGAGTGTGACACACGATCATCGATAATTTGACCGAGACAAGGCTGCTGAATTTGGCCGACAATCTCAGCATATTTGCGGCGTTCCGTTTTGAGCTTTTCCCCATGCTCTGTGAGTGAACTAGTGAGTGAACTGTAGTAGTCCATTGCAGACTGGATTGTATTGCCTTATCGACTGTAAATTTTTTTTATAAATAATAGCTGTAAATAAATTTCTGTTTGTGCCGTCTTGATTAAAATCTATTCAATTCGTCAGAACCGTAACAATATTATGAAATTTTAAAAAAATATTTGCTCCCAAATTTACTACCAGGTGACACTGCATGTGTGGGTTCTAGATTTAAATAAATCAATTTATTACTTGTTAATATTTTTCAAAATATTAAAATAACGTCTTGTCACCAAAAACACACAAATGTGCAAAATTTCAGAACTCGAGCACTTTAGGAAGGGATTGAAAAACTGATTACAACATTTCATTTTTATAAAAATTAAACAAGTCAAGTAAGATAAGTAAGACAAGTTTGTAAAATTGGTGAGAAGCGCGTCACTGAACTAAATATTAGACGAAATTTGTAGGTATGTATCAAATTTTGAACCAAATCCGTCAATGAGAAAGGGCACTTCTACATTCATACTTAATTTGCTGAACCTTAAGTGAAAATGTATAGTTAGACTAATCTTTGTAGTACGTTTTATTTTTATTACGAACCACATGAGCGATATAGATGGCGGTATGGTATGGTGTTGAGTACTACTGACTGACAGCAGTTTTCCCGCCAACAAATATTCTTCATATTCAGACAAAACAATGTACAGACAAATATAGCTGACGTGTTTTATAGGCATTTTGCAAATGCCATCACTGATCAGTTTCACAAATTATCAACTACTCAAAATAGACGGAAAAAGCCTTTATAAATAATGTCTCATAATTTCAAAATCGTGATAAAAGAACAGCCTATCAGTGACAATTAAATCATGGCCCACGACGGTAGAGGATTTCATTTGCCAATCTTTTTACGAGACTCGTTCACAAAAAGCCATATTTTTTGTTGCATAAATTCACGCTTCTGTTATTCGGCGGGGAAGAAAAAATCTTCAAAGAAAGACCGAAATGGAAAGAATCTCAGTGACATGGACAAGCTAAGCCATCTGTTGAAAAATATTAATACTGTTTTTACGACAATTAAAAAATACTGTCAAACTGGAATAGGAAAGGAGAAAATATCGATGCCCGTAAGCTGTACGGTCAAGCCAGTTACGGCCAAATTTGGTTTGCCCGTCCATCGTACAGGTAAACCCCTTGTAGGGTTAAAGGTTCTTTTTCGCTTCGTCTTGTGTGATACAATACTAAATAAGGTGTACAATCGCGGAAGAAAAAGGAGCCACCCAGCATTATTCTGCGATCGCTCATTGGGCATTAAAAAGAAAGGTACCCATCTTCAGGAAATAACGTATACTAAAACATTATTTGGTTAAATAAAGGGTCATCTAAATATTTAAAAGGACACTAACTTCAAAATTTCAATACCAACACCCATTTTTTATGTCATAAATAAATTTCTCATGAAAAATACCCCAAGAAATGAATTTTGGGTTAATATGTCATGAATATATCGGAAGATATACGATTTTTTGTGTTCTAAATAGAAGAGGGGTCCACATTTAGATAAAGAAATTCTCTGCTTGCGTTTAAATGTTGATGTTAGATTGCAAAAATGCAATTACATAATTTTTCGGCTTTACAGTACTTTTAAATAATTTATATTTACGCCACCAAAGTTTCTTTCTTATCTTGTGGCAACTTTAAAATTCTCAACTGATTTTTTTATAGTTTTATTAAATATCTCAATTTATCATTTTTCTTTTTGTAGTAATCAACTTAATTATTAATTGCTTTAACTTTTTATGTAATTTCTTTTAATGTTTCGATG
>BGPR01000037.1:2030369-2095046 GCA_013235015.1 Araneus ventricosus
CATCGAAACATTAAAAGAAATTACATAAAAAGTTAAAGCAATTAATAATTAAGTTGATTACTACAAAAAGAAAAATGATAAATTGAGATATTTAATAAAACTATAAAAAATCCGTTCAGAATTTAAAAGTTGTCGCAATATAAGAAAGAAACTTTGGTGGCGAAAATATAAATTATTTCAAAGTACTGGCAAAGCCGAAAAATGATGTAATTGCATTTTTGCAATCTAATAGTTGGTTCGCACTTTAAATGTTATTTTCAAAGTAAAGATCTACATTTTACAGTAGGTAAAAATTTATGCGTAAAAAATAAATTGTGTAAAACTGCACCGCTTTAATTATAAAATTTTAATTTTTATATATAAATAGTTAAATGGTTATATTTTTAAATTTTATAAAATACAGTGGTGTAATTATTATATTTAATAATGTAAACGTTTTCGAAATATATGACGCCCCCTTAAGCTCATCGTTTTGCAGTGAAAATAGAAAATTTAATGTAACTTCAAAACTTCTAGTACGAATATGCTAAAATTTTGCATAGGCTTATCATATGGCCGTTTGCTTCGATTACTCTTAAAATTTATAAATGTTGCTGTTCAAAAATGTTTAACATCAATTTTGATAAAATATTTCATGTGCTCAAATTTATTTTAAAATAAAAAGTAAAAGTGTAAAATGTGCGGAATAATTCATACTACTACATGAAAATTCTAGGTAAATCTCAAGATATCAATAAAAATTCAAAATTTTACGTTAACATTAGAAACTAAAAATTTCATTTGCTTATAACTGCGAAACAAAAATTCCGGAATGATGAAACTTGGTATTCCAGCATAAATTTTTATGTAGTTTCGAAAGTTTTTAAGAAAAGTGTGTTTCCATTGGAAAAATTTTGAAGTTAGAGCTATTATAATTATGTTTTTGTCCCCTTTTGAAAATTTTAAACATGAAACCTTTTAATAGACCTTATTTCCTGAAAATTGGTAGATTTTGTTTTATACACGATGAACGACAGCAAAATAATGAGGGATGGCTCCTTTTTTTACGCGATTGTACATTCAATGTATTAAAGCAAGTAAAAACACCTTTTGGAAATTCTTTGATGTCGAGTATTTCATTCAATTAACGGCTGTTTGCACGGAGTATATTAATATTTGTAACTTTCTTTTCAGACGTGTTACGTTTTCCAAATGGAAAAGTATAATAAATTAGTGCGTAGGTAATAAAATTACATGCAACTGGTTCGTCACTGCCCTTCTAAAACGAGTTGCAGTAAAATATTACGTTGAACATTGATTTTCATTCATCATTAATAATGCGAGCGGATAAAAATAATCTATAAAAAAAATCCCCATAGTTATATAATTACTGTTATCATTTTAATATTTTGGGTCTTTTTCTCATAGGACAAAAAATAGCTTTTGGAAACATTTCGAGGAATTTTCTGCTTAGCCCCGTTACAGCTTTTCAATCTGTCCGTTAAAAGTCCTTCCGTTTTCAGAGAAGCGAAAACAAATCTTTTCCTTTAAGATTCTCAATAGTCTCTTTAGATGTCCCCTAATTCCCCTAGCTGTGCTTTGTCCAGACGTCCTCTCACAATGACTGCATCCTGTTTTATTTCCTCGAAGCCAAACAGCAACAGAAACAAACAGCATTGTTTTAGGGTTGGCACTATTGGCGAAAAATCATTGTTTTGTTCTGAAAGAAATACTCCAAAAAATAAAATAAATCTCGATTCGCTTATATTGAGTTTTAAGGACAGAGATATATATGTAACTGCACACCGTGTAAATTTCGTTTAGGAATAAAATATTAATCGAATATTTAACATATTCGTCATGAATAAACATTTAAACTATGAGTTTAAATAAATATTGGAAATCATAAAATTGATACGAAAATAATTGTATAGTATTATTTGAGAAATTCTTTTTAGAGAAAAATAATAATAATTAAAGATTATTGTTTTCAAAATCATAATTTTGAATGAGTCTTGAATAATGGCGCTTTTTATGAAAGATGAGGTAAATAAGACAATCGATTCTCTTTTATTCATATATTATAAATAATACAATAAATCTTCCCCAAAAGTTATAAATAAATGCTATCATGATTTGAATTAAAACGCGATGTATAGATTTAGTTGTTGTTGATTTTTATCTGTTTAGCCTTCTTGTTGGATTAAACCTTTCAAATGTTGTCTATGAAAGGTAAAAAGGTTCTGGAGGGTCCAGAAGCAAAGGCGATTGCAGTTTTCCGTTACTGCAATACATGCTAGGTGACTTCTAGGCCACGTTTTTTGCACCGCAGATTACACAAATACTCCACATCGATCCTATACACAGAATGGTTTCAGATTCATAAGTACAATTGGAACTATATATATAAGCTTCATTCTGCATTCCCTTTCTCAATCACTTGCAGCTTGACTTGCCTCTCTTGGGCAGATTCTCCCGGTCATTGATTTGCCTTCCTTTCAGCAACTTTAGGATTCTTTCTGTTATTTCTTACGTTTCGGATTGTTTGGTTTGCATTATTTTCGCTACTGAAATTTTACCAAACAGAAAGTGCGTAAGTTTAACAATCTTAACCTTTTCCAATCGGTGGTACATACACTGCACCGGGAATTGTTTTTCCTTTTACCTCGGCTGCGGTACAAGTGTTGTACCGAGCAATCGAGTGACAGTTCTTTCCCCCCTTACTCCTAGAAGGAGTTTCCCGACCCATTCAAGAACGTGAGTTCTATTGTCCGTAGTTGGGTGGGGATATTTTTTGCCAATGTTATCAGTTGAAAGCTCTTATCTACATTTTTGGGGATGTTTAAGGACAACAAATTCCAAAACTCTTTAAAATACTCCATTCGATAATTTTACTCTGTCGACAAAAGTCGAAATTTTCTTTTCTCGTCTTTTCTTAGCCTTTTTAGAATGCCTCAAAAATATCTCATGGATATGGGGATTGGGAATGTGATGGAGAATTTGGATGAAGAAAATTTTGATGATAATGATTCAGGGTGTTAAGATTAAGAATTAGAAAAAGTATTTGGGAAGATAATACAATAAACAGAAAAAAAACTCTTTTAAGAGCCCAAAAGTTTTAAAAAGTAGAACACGTTTTTGCATATTTAAAACAGACGTTTTAAAAAAGTATTGATTTGAACAAATTTTTCATTTTAAAAATGTAGGATTTCAGTTTGATTTAGGGACAAGACTTATTCAAAAATATATATTAATAATTTTTGTCTAAAGATTAAAGATTCAGAAATGCATTTAACCCAGCAAAAAATTGTTATAAATTATTTTCATTGGGATATAAGAAATCAGTTGACTGTTTTGCCTTTGTTTGCTGAACTTTGGCTTTATTCAGTAGCTTTCAAACGCATTAATTTAAGTTAAAAAATGTTATTTCCTTCTTGGAAATGTTTCATTATTTTTTTCAATTACACTTGCTCATATTTGAACTCAAAAGATTTTAAGGATATTTATTTCTTTGTATACTAAACAAGGCTTCAATTTGGGAAGTATAATATTTAGGAAAAAATGTCTATATATTTTACCTCAAAGTTTGTTCTCCTGTTGCATGTTTCGTCGGATAATTTTGATATTATGTGGCGATATTATGCGTTATGGTAGTTGACTACGTAAACTTAATCTCAAGCTTTATAGAGTATACATACTTAGAGATCTGTAACTGGTCATATAATTTATTGCTACACTAAGTAAGTAAGCACCGAAATTATAAAAAGTTCACGATCGAATCAATGTAATATCAGAAAAATGTAGTTATGAGATTACAGTAGCATTTAAGTTCACATTTGACATATTAAATGTTCTTTTAATATATACTCTCCTTGAAAATATGGTTTATATAATATATAAGGTTTTATTGTCTATTTCTTTTAAATGTTAATTAATGCAATATATAACTTTCAGTTGTTAATTTTTTAAATATTTAATACTGAATAATTATTTATATTGTTTCTTAAGGAACTTGAAAAAGTTGACTGGATTAAGAACTGATCATAAGAAAATTTTAAAACTATTTTAACACACAAATAACGATTTCCTATTGTATTATTAATCTTTGTATAATGTTTTTCTTATATTTAAACAATTGATATTATACCATTTTGTTTCAGAAGAAGTTATATCAAGTAATTTGTGGAAATGAAAATAAAATTGCAAATGAAACAAATAAAAATTATAAATATAAGCCCTTTTTTCAAATATGATTATTATTAAATATGCCATTTAGATCAATTGTACTCTCTTTGTACCTGAAATGCTGTACTTTCAATTCAAGTACAAAATCTATTTTTATTTTAGAATTTACTTTAAAAAAGAAATCTTGCATATGGCAAAATGCATAATAATTATGAAAACAAAATAAGTACTTCAAAGCGAGAAATACATTCGAATAAAAGTTTGAGGGAAGAATTTAAAAAAAAACATTGAAACATATGTAGCCAAATCTAGAGACCTTTCTGACACTGGAATGATTACTGACCACAAAAACGGAAGCCCTTCCCAGACCCCATTGTAAAATGAATGCCTTAACAATACTGCATGGAGTGTCAATGGGCATACTGGTCTTTCTAGTGGGGGAAAGAAATGATCTCCTCCGCTCTAAAAGTAGCCGAACGAGGGATATATTTTCCTTCGATCTGCGCCGAGTCCTAGAGGTTAAGAGCGAACAAAACTTTGCCAAAAATATACATTGCAAAATAAAGAATCAAAAGACAAAATTAATTAATGCAAAAACCAACAAATAAAAGCACGTAAATACAACGCGCCTTTTGGGCGTCAATAATCCTTACGAAAATAAAATTTCGCCTCGTGCGAATGAATATTATTGGAAAATAAAATCCCACAGACGATTAAAAAAAGAAAGTGCCTAGTTAAACCTCATCACTTTACCACAGCTACCACAGACCCTTGCTACATGAAATAAACTTGCGATTTATCTAATCTGTAACCAGTATGCTACTCTGTGTAAATATTGTATTAAAGAGATTGAAAATTAAATTACATATTAATACGAAATACTTGTTTTATGATTTTATCCCGACGTTTTCACGAATACTCTACGGCGCGGACCCGAACTGCGCTTTTCTTATGTTTTATTTAGAGTAGCTTTTGATGGCGCCATCTGTTCACAGTATATAGAACTACATTTCGCGTATGCGCAGTAAAACATTATTTACTACAAATGCTCATATTTTCCGAAATATTCAAATTTTTGAATTCAAATTTTAATACAGTGCTTCTTTTACGAATTGTCAAGTATTCTGTAAGTTTAGCACAATTCGAAAGAAAACTCTGCATGTTATAATAAAAAACATGCAGAGTTTAAAATTTTCAATTTAATACAGATTTTTACTTATATGCTGATAAATATTTTTATTGTCTCACTTTGGGTCCAAGTAATACTACTTAAGCTCTTTAAAATGATACCAGAATCAACCTCCTATCTAAACGCTTTTCTTCGCTACACTTATTTATAACCTAACATAAAGCTCATTCATAACAATCGCGCCCCTGCTCCTACACTGGTACGATGACGTCAAAGGCAAGAAATAATACGGTACAAACTGTTATAGATATGAACTATCCGTTGTGGTGTCAATCATTCTTTTCGCATTATTAGTCTTGTAGTTATTAGCGATTCAAATCTGAAAGTATTTTGTCACACAAGACGTTTTCACTTCAAAATGCGTTTTCACCAGGCGCCATTTGCACATTCGATGGCACTAATCACCGAAAGGGGCGAAGAAGTCATCTGAAGACTTGGTGGCCACTTACTCTAAATACTTCACTGCTATTTCTTCTGTTTTTCGTTTCTCAATCTAGCAGATACATAGAGAAAGTATTGCAGTCATCAAAAAATTCAACCTGTAGATTTTGGGATTTTTAACTTTGTACACTTTCTTGAGTCCAAAAGAAAACTTTTGGAATTGGAGCTGTCTGTTTGTATGTGAACAAGATCATTTTTTAAAAATACAACGAACGAAAGTAATGATATTTGGTATTTACGCCAAAATTCTAAGTATGTATCAAATTTTGGATTAAATTCGCCAAGGGCAAAAACGACCTGAATTTACAAAGATATTTTAACATGCCTTTTTCACTCGCATCTAATGAAAATATATACATTTATTACTGCTCTTTTTATGTTGATAGTACAATAAAAAATATGGGCTGTAAGAAAATATAAATAATAAATTTACTGAGCTGGCAAGAACTCGCTCCACAAACAGATATCACCTGACAGTACTAAAAATTCTCACCCGGTAACTTTATTGATTATTGGCAAAACACAAAATACATTTTGCTACACAACGGCAATTATGTACAAGGATGCTTAAAGTACTTGTAAGCGTTTTTCGTCAGTTAAATGTATGACAGAGAAATAATTCCAGAATTAGAAACAGCATATTCTCTTTTTATTCATAACCGATTTCTTCCACGTTTTTGGCTAATAAATTAATATTTTCGTATACTCAATATAGGTTTAAACACCCTAAAAACGTTTGTTCTTTTAATAAAAAGGAATAAAAAGTACAAAATATTTTATTTGAGCTTTTTAACTGCAAATGAGAAATTGGAGAGAAAGGTTGAAATAGAACAAATTTTTTAAATTTATGAAACTTTCTCGCACTTGAGGCGCGTCAGGACATGTTACGATTACCATCAATTTTTTTTACATCAAAAGACAACTTCTGCGCACTATTATAAGTTTTAAAAATTTTTTTCGTTCCACCCTACTGTTCAATACACCATTCATTGTGCACCAACGAAAAATTTCCTTTTTTCGATTGATTTTGAAAGCCTTGATTTTTTAAATATTTCTTTTAGTACATCCAAAATGATTATCACAACACTTTTTACTCAATTTAAATGCCTTTATTTATTTAATGCTTCATTATCTTATCTTATGTTTCATTTGTGGATATTAATCTAATTGAATGTTTTGGAAGGTTGGTTCTGCATATAAATTGAAACATATTTGAAAATATGATAAAAACACACAAAAAGTGGTATGACATTAAATTTAATATCGTTAGAAAGATGACTTTTAGCATTTTAAATAGTTTTTTACACATTTAAATATTTTATTTAAATGTGTAAAAATCTAAATTTATAGCGTTTTCTGATTGTGCATGGTTATCTTCTAAATTCTCTATTATTTTCTGGAGTTATACAGATTATTACATTTTTTGTTTTAAAAGAGGCCTTTTTTTATTTCTTATGAAAATTTTTATTCCAATAAATACGCAGTTCAAATTGTTTCCGTAATGTCACAAATTGTTTAAATTAATTTTAGAGGGAAATGCAGCGGATTATTGCAATCATTTACTATTTTGTCAATCAAATGAGGTTAAATTTAGCAGATGACAAGCTGTGGATTTATTATTTATGCACTTTTAACAAACGCGTATCTCTAACTGAAAGACAGTTAACTGCTTAAAATTAGACAAAACATTTTGAAACACTTCATCAACTACTATTCTCGGTCAGAGACATGATCTGACTAGTTGGGAAGTTTGAGAGAGATCACAGGTACATGTGCTAGATGACTGCCATGCCAGTAGGACGTACTCTTGAATGCGTTGAAAGGGAAACTTACCATCATTCCGTAACTTCAAAAAGACGGGTCTGTGTACATGAGTATCAGCGCTAAGCACTTTTGCTGAGTCTCAAATCCTTCCTGAACCAAAGTATGGAAACGCATCGGAAATACCAAGTTTAGATATAAAATAAATAAAAAAATAAGATAAAAAACCTTTTAGAAATACAATTATTGCGAGTGACATGGATTTAACCAAAGTTTTAATAACCACAGAAGGAAGTCCGTATGATATTGTGAAACTGTTTTATTTTTGGTGTTTGAACGGAATGGACCATTTTGCAGTCTTGTAGGGGGAAATTGTATTCAGAATAGTTGTGAGAAAAAAGAACTTGAGAACAAATTATTTGTTGATCTAAAAGCTATGGAAAAAGATTTCTAGCCAGTTTTGTGAGGTGGTAATTCCTGAACTTATTAACTAAAGATTGAACTAAATTTTTGCTTTTGTTGATTTTCAGCTGGTAAGCTGCAAAATTTAAGTATACTCAAGTTAACAGCAAAATAAGGTTTTTTAACATATTAAGGTGCGTTGTCCTTTTCATAGCATTCCAATATATCTGTAACAGTACCAAGGGTTTTCTCAAATGACGTTGATAGTTCTGATATTGAAATGAGATCTCACAGAATGCATATCTTCAACACTTCAATAAACACATTATACATCCTCCCAGTTCTTAGTAGCAATTATGGAGAGTGGACCTCATACAACAGGAAAAAATTTTAAAACAATAAATTAAATACACATTTCGAAAAACTAATTGTTTTGAAGAATGTTTCATTTAAATACATCATAGAAATGAGTAATCGATAATTATCTTATTTCTTGCAGTTTTTATCTAATAATACTTAACTGTCAGAAAAAATCTGGGTTCGATGGTTTTAAATGACTCGTAGAAAATTCATAAACCCTAAACACCTTTATTTCTTCCAGATTTTTTTCTTGTAATTTATCTATTATTCCTATTAATTTAAAGGTGGAGGAAAATTGTTTTTCCCTGTATGAACAAACATTTTATATTAAAAATATTCTTTAATTCCCAAGTCAGTAATCGAAGCCTCACATAACATTTAATATTTCTAACAAATATTATTCCTTATTAAATAATATTTTTCTGCAGGAAACAGGCATTTCGTTTCGCTGTCGAAAATATTAAATTTCTAAGCTGTTTGAAGGACAAAAAGCAATCATGAAGACATTTGCTTACTAAGAGGATTCCACGTCTCATGATGTAGTTTTGATTTCAATTTTATAGATTAGCAAAGAATTTCATTTTGACATTTTGTTATTTTAAGACTTCAATTTTCATAAAAGAAAAGTGTACAAAATCGTTTTCTCGGTAATAGAAATATAATCTAAAAGACTTATTTATTGAATTTCCTAGTATTAATTTTGTTAAGATCATGATTTGATTTTGTTCCACCGATGTTTGTTTTAGATTGGAAAGAATAAACTAATCACTATTCATATGATATTTAACATGTTTTCTTTTCCAGTTTTAATCAATAAACGTTTTCATTTCATTACATTTCCCATATATTTTATTTTAAAATAAGCTGTAAAAAGTCTGTTTCTTTTTACACAACTGACACAATATTGTTTTGTGATTTGTCTTGACCTTTGTTTTATGGAGATAGACAATTTAAAATATTCGTTGATAAATTTAAATTAAGGAGACATACGACGCTTAAACCTCGAAGAAATGCGGCGAAACTGTCAAATTCGATACATTATATCTCTGAAACAATGCAATTCACAAGCTCACTTTTTTTCCGGAAAATATCTGTTCCTTCTCTTATAGTACACGCATTTTCAAGCCTTTATATTGGTATGTATTTTTTTGAAAGAGTAATAAATATGGGTTTTATTTTTGGAGAAAAATGAGATAGCCACTTTGCTCGCTTGATTACGGATGAAATATTTGTCTAAGAACAATATTTTGGGTTTTTAAGTAATCCAAACAGTCTACTTAAGAAACTGAACCTCAATTTATTAACATTTGAATTTAATTTCTATTTTATATACCAATTTAAAATAAAAATGTTAAAAATTGCTAAAATTTCAACTATTCTAACCCCCTCCAAAAAACTTTATTGGAGAAAATATGTACAAAAATTTGGTTTAATTTGTAGAACACAGAACAATGCATATTCAGTAAAAATTGTATGTAAAAATATTCCATAGTTCTTGAGATATCGTGCGCAATATAAAAATATACACATTTCCAGATATAGCGCTTTAAAGATATGGCTATATTCAACGTTTACGTTGAATAGTTGATACACTTTCCTTCATAACTTTCATAATTATGGGATTTTTTAACTCGGATTGCTTTAAATTTTTCAAAAAAGACAGAGAAATAATATATATATGTAGTATGGGTGCCTAGGTGTATTGTGTAGTGTAGTTTCGTAGACAGGTGAGGACGCAGTCCTGCTATTAAAGAAATTTAATAATGACAGCACAAACATTTAGGACGACACAAACATTTAAATAGGAAAAGATAAAGGTGAAAGAATTAGAGGGCGGCCACTGCCCTGTACATCAAGTCATCGCCGACAGTTCTGGCGTTGCGTTCCATCGTTCGCCATTGCACACACAACAACGTCTGTCTCTGACAAGCGTGAGATCATCTGACGTGACGTCAGCTAAGAGTAAAAGCAGACGAGAGCCTCCTGGCAGGATACTACATTTATTTCATAAAATCGAAAATTGTCGAGGTTTAACAATCGTATGTCCCCTTAAGAAAATGCTAATATTATTAAATTTTTCTAGCTTCGAAACAATTATCATGTCATCATCAAAATTTTATTGTAAATATAATGAGGTAAATTTTATCAAAATTTAAGATTTTCGATTTCGTGAAAAATATTAAAAACATTTAACGATATAAAATACATCAAAATTAAATATTTCAAATTTAATGATAATAAATCATTAATTAAATTTATTACCATCATTACATTATCTAAACAGTGATATCTTTTTTATGCTGTAGTTTACAACTTATTAATCAAGAACGTCCTGCCAAATATTTCATAGTTATCAAAAGCAACACTGCACTGCTACAAAAAAAAATAGGGTAAAACATAATATTAAACGTAAATATAAAGCATGATGTCGCTATTTCGAACAGAAACTAACGCACCTACTTGATGTTACATGCCGTGGAACAAAGTCCCTTCAACAACACAAAATATCAGATCGATAATTGATAGTCTGCTATTCCATTTCAGCAGATATAATGTGGATTCTCACCACATTTCGCGACAAACATTTGATTTCAATATCACTATCGAGCCTTCATAGAATTATAGAGTGACATCTTGAATCCTACTTAGACATTTATAAACACCATTGTTGGTAAGAATCCCAATCATGGTGAAATCACATTTTACGAATTGGATCTCAACGCAAATATTGCACTTTCTAGAGTAAATCTTGGAACTATTTAAAAAAATTAATTTATAATTTCTGGAAGAAACTTATTCGCGTTGTTTATACCATTTAGTTTTAATGAAACTTAAAATATATATAAATGAAAACAAAAAATAAAGTGACAGAAAAGTGAGTGACGGCGCCCTGAAAATCGGGATCAGGTTTTCGGTCGTTGGCAAAAAATAAGTGAAGCGTAAATTCAGTTCTTCCTAACTTCTCAAAGTTTTATGGCGATAACTAAATGTGTGCGAAAGCACAGTAAACCGATTTCATTGAAAAACGCAAAACATACTCAAGCGATCTCAGAGATCGCCCACGCCTACGAAAGTGTACGGATCTTATTGCCGAGGAATAAACATTGTTAAATCATCAACATGGTACATAAGTTTTATTCAATACAATTATTTTATCCTGTGCACCTAAAATACTGCATTTCAAAGACATTTGCAATCTGATCAGCAGAAAGTAGTTTTCGTTTGACCACCACTTTTCTGTACACAAAACCTGTTTCTACAATAGAAAGAAAACAGGCAAGCCTCTCATGTCGTTATTTGTTTATATATTACGCTTCAAGCCTTACTGAACTAGTAGTCTTTGAAACAAGGGAAATGTTCGAAAAATGGGAGGCAATAAATGATAAGGAAGCTGCATTTGACAGAAAATACAAAGTTTGACATTTCAACAGTCGAGGAAAGTAAATAAGATTGGTGACAGCTTATTTCATCCTTTCTTGTCGCGCGACCAGGCAATGTATCGATCCATTCCGAACAATGAGGAAAACCATGGCCTTTGATGCAAATATAGATTGCACTGAAATCACGCTCGCAAAGAAATAAGTTCTTGAGACTTTTTAGAAGCAAAAACTCTTATCATGTGTCAAAGCAAAAGAGTTATGTCCAGTGATACCATTTGGTTGGACGCCAGTCAAGGCGAAGAGTATTTTATATGTTATATTAGTCTTTTGGATGTAAATTGCGGATAAATGTTTCAGCTTGACTCGGTCGTCTGATAGGGAAAATTCTTCAAATATTAGAAAAACTTTTCGTGATTAGGAAATTTATCTCATAATCATATCATTTTTAAGAATGTTTGAGGATTGTTTTTTTCACGAGTTGGTTTGATTCATGATATAAAGATAATATATTAACTTTTAATTTTAATCTAGATACGGCTTGAACAGTTTTAACATAAATTCCTGAGCTAAAACTTGTGCCTTAATATTAAGACTTAAGATTATACAAATATCTGAATTTCATTTTGAAATGTTTTATATTTGCGTTTCTAATAATAAATAAACTATTATGTCGTAAGGCGTATTTTGGTTAATGTACTACCAAACATCAGGTTACTAAACATCCGTTCGTTAATTGCTATATGCATAGAGGTGCAAATAAATGAATACAGTTTAAAAGATATATACGGAGTTATTTATTTTGCATGTTTTTAAAAATTAAACCTTTTCCTTATCGATGGTATATAAGCTGTACCAGAAGATATTTTTTCCAGTTTTACATGTGCAGCCTGTTCATTTGTCGTAGTAGTACCTCATTAGGAATCTAATTTCCGTGGACCTAATTAAATGATAAACTATAATCTTCTGCATAGCGTTTCAACCCCTTGTTTTATTTCATCACCACATGATTGATGGCTAGCCTAATTGCTAAGGAAGAAAGGGAAGTAATGCAACTGTTTCAATTAGAAAAAGCAAGAAAAATAAAACAAAGCTGGGAGATACTTAACATATATTACTTATCATCCAGTCATTGTTATTGCTGAAAGTTTCGCAGTATTAAAATTCAAAAGCCAAATAAAAAAAAGTGTTTTGAGCTAGTTTCAAAAGAATTGGTATTGTTAGGCAGATTAACTCAACTTTTCATAAAATTTTATTTTCAGAGACATCGTTCTCACTAGAAAATCAGCGTATTAAAAAAATTAATTTCACAAAAACACTTTTTAAAAACACATTTATGTTCGTGAACTAAAAATATATTTTTTCTTATTTTCAAATTTTTTGTTTTTAGTTTATAATTCATTATTATAAATATTCTAAAAACTTGAAATTGATTTTTATACTTAAATCCACTACCAGGTGGCCCCATTCGTAAGGAATAAAAATTTAATTAATCAATCGACTAACTGATACTTAAGTTCAGAAAATATTTAAATAGTGTATTGTCATCGTTAACACACAAGTGTATAGAATTTCATAAGTCTTGCATCTGGGGAATTAAGAGAAACTTGGATTACAAAATTTCATTTTTACAAACATGAAACAAGTCAAGTTAGATGAAAAGAAAAAAAAGTGCGTAAGATAGAAGAAATTAGCTCAGATTCAGTTAATAACCCAAGAAATATAAATAAATAAATTCGTTAAAAGTTATCTGCTATTATTTTGAGGAGATCGCATAGTATAGAGGATTTAACTAACCTGACGGTCAGAACTACAAGGGGTGATAGGACTCGTCAAAACAAACAACTCTCACCATACAATGTAGGGTCCGAAAAAGGCGGCAAACACGGAAGGAAGCTTGCGTGCTGAAAATGGAGAACTCAGTAAAGGCAGATAACTAATAACAAAGAAACTTTATTATCGAAAATTTTACAAGAAATGTTGAAATAAGCTACCACCACAGCTGCAGTACATCGGTGGCGTGTCAATCAGGTACAGGTTGGAAGATCCCTGGCATTTCACGAATGTCTGCAGCTGCGGCGATCATTCAGGCAGTAAGATACACTGGTCACTCGATGGGGTCTGGTAAACGACGATTTTAGGTATTTCCAAAGAAAAAAAATAAAATCCCCGTCGGCAAGCCGGAAGACAAAGGTAGATTCCTTTAGTACGGAGATACAAGGAAAAGCACATTTCTCCCTCTATTTTCAAAAGGATTAGAGCTGCAAGTATGAAAGAAAGTAGAAGAGACTGCAAATGACGAGGGCTTTCCAACAAGGGTAACATGTATAGGTTGAAAGATACTTTAAGTCAGGGGGAGAGGCGGGAAAGGGAGGCAAAATCAGCTCATAACTTCTAAGCAATTGAAGCTACCGAAAAAAATTTAAATGCAAAAATTGTTTATTATGATAAGGTGATAATTCGCCTAACTTGAATTTTCTTCTACAGGATGTCCCGAGAATTATTCGATACATTTCCAAGGATTAATAGAAAAAACTAATAATGTTTCAACTATGTTTCAACTTTTTTTATGAGAGCGCATTTTAAAAGTTTTTTTTCAGATAGGTAAAACGCCGTTTCGGTGGTCCAGGGAGTTGTAAATTAATAGAAATAAAAAAATTTGTGTAGAGCCATTATCTGCGAAAATATTAAAACTAGAAGAAAATAAAAGCATACATTTGTAGGGAATTTTACGCTCTTTAATTTGTTAATTGACATGTAGGGTAAAATCCGAAGAGTTTTCGACATATTCAAGAAAAACTAAAAGAAAAAGCGACCAGAAAACACGCATCGGCTTCTGCTAATCGGTAGCCATTGCGAATGGAAATCTGTCGCCGGTGACTGACACTGAACCTTTCTAATTAGATGACCTGCTATCTCTTAACTTACTGGTTTTATAATAGTTAAGGAGGAAACTAAATTTAGTTATCAATTTGAAATATGAAAGTATAAGGAAATATGGATTTATTTCAGTTAATTTTCCAAATCTGAAAATTGCTTTTAAAAATTAATTTTTTTAATTATTTTCTTTTGTATTATTTTTAAATATTTTTTGATATAATGCAAGCACATCAACTTTTTTCTTATTTAACTCAATGCATCAATTAGTGATTTCTATGCATTTTTGTTGAAAGATTTTCTGATAATTATAATCAAGATTAAATTTAACGAAATTAATGAAAACTGAAATTCGTGACCGATAATTAAATTTCATAACTGTTGGAACTAAAAATTTTATACGTAATTATATATATTGAACTACCAGAAATGCGATAGCACAACTATTAATCAAATTTTAACTTCCTACATCTACTGCAATACTACCAATATTCTGATTTTTTTTATGTGAATTTATTTAATATTATAATGTTTTGCTCTGATAATTCATACAAATAATGTTCTGGCCTAAATGATTGTATTGTTTTATATTATTAATATATAGTTAGCTTTAAAAAATCTCTTTAAACCAATAATCATTCTGTAAAATGTTAAAATTCAAGAACTTCCAATTTTAAAAATTTATCCATTAATAATATAATAGCCCAGATCTCTCGATAACGCCCTGACGTCACCAACAATAAAACTCGAGCCATAGCACTGCGAGACGTTAAACAGCATTATTTCATTGTTAGAGAACCTAAATTTCAGTAATTTTAAATTTAAAAGAGTAATTGTCGTTCTAATTTCAAATTTAATAGCTCTAAAATAGTGAAATAAAATTTTCTGTCGATTGATATAAAATTTATCTCGCTATGATCAATAGTTTACGAGACATTTTAAATTATATTAAGCATATACTTCAAATTAATTTCCATTTTTCAATTGAAAGTAGTAAATTACATCACGCGCGTGGTGTAGTTTGGACGCCACGATGCATCTCATTATTTATTGCAATCGTGATAATATAATTTGATAATATTTTTTGGCGAAGTTTGACACGCACAGAAGTGTTTTATTTTTAAACTAGATTTTCTAGATTTTTTTTAGACCAAGAGGTTTTTTTAAATAAAGAAATATGTAAATAAAAAATATATATTTCCTGTTATAAAACATATGTTTATTTTATTTGTTTTCAATCAATGTTAAACATTTCTCTCGCATATATATCTATTTAAACACGTCAAATTTGACTGGAAATCTCTGGAATGAGGAGGCAATTTGCACCCGTCATACCACGACGGGTGATTTGTCTAGTTTGAAAGAAACATTCACATCTGATCCAATTAATTTCAATTGAATATGCGAGGCCCATATGCATTACTTCCAATACCTTTACTCGCTGTCACAATCTCTGAGGTATCTCCCAATGGTCAAATGACCAGCCGAACAGCCTTGGAGGTATTAAAGTGCTTATCTATGCGAACAAATAACTGGAGTGTGAAACTTCACACATGACCGAAACTCAAGCCTCCTCAGACAGAATTTGGTCCAAGAGATGAGAACAAACACTGATGAGATGTTCGTGCCAAGGTGTAAATTCTGTTGCTTCAGTACACAAATGTGATGTTTCATCGGAGGCACATACTAAATGAATAGAGGCGACGGTGGATGATAGACTTGATTGGCCCTCAGGTTCTGGCACGCTGCTTTCTGAGGATAAGGAATAATACTTGAATAGATTTATAATTGTATATATACATTCAGGGTGTACATTTACAGCGATTACCATTTGCGTATATAGCATATTCATATTTATTCGCGATTTGATTCTTCATTAAATCAGAATTTCATAGTAAAATATATATAAAAATTGGATGTATCAGAAGAATTTTGAAAATAGCTTTGAAGATATTTTAAATGTAGCTTCATTAACCCTCTGAAATAGTGTCTCGCGATTTCTGCGATTTGGAAACAAGTCTATTTTCTGCTGCATCCTGCGATTTTCACGGGTTAATGTGCCTACTTAGTACTTTTATAGCGTTGGATCTTATTTCACTAATAAAGTTTTGCATATCAATAAAAACTTGCTTGGCTCAACGGTATTTGAACAGGTTTGCAAACGTTGCATCTAAATCGTGATTACAGTCAGAGGTTTAAGGCAGGGGTCGGCAACCTATGGCTCGCGAGCCGCATGCGGCTCTTTTGATGTAAAGTTGCGGCTCTCCAGTTCCATACGAAAAAATTAATAATTTATTATTAAAACTCTTAAAAAATAAGAAAATATATTTTTAAGTACCTGATTTCTCAATAGCTTCTATTTTCATAATCGTTAATTACAAATCGCTACGCTTAATATGACCGTAATGAGATAAATTTGAACTATTGTTTTGTTCTTAGAGATGAGACTCCGTGACCATGTTTATCTTTCAGCCAATTGCATTCCATTTCCGTCTCACCCAAACAGCCATCTGTCTAGAATCTAGACGTGTTGTCAGTCAGTCATCCTCGGATAGCGTGTCGACGTTACGTTGCATGTGTGTTGATTTAATCGCTTGCGGTTTTTGGTGTCTATTCGCTTGTTGTTTCAAGAAGATTACGATTTAGAAGCGAATTATCTTCTCAAAGGTATGTACGCGTATAATATAATAAAATCAGTAACAGAATTGGATTACATATCTGAGGATCGTGTTAACGAAGTAATAACGGTAAATAAATTGTTTGTCGTTTTAGATGGCCAAGTAAAATTTTAAAATTCATTTTTTCAGCTCCGCCGCCAGCATGGCATCTGGTAAAAAAAGAGAAGAACTGAAGAAGAAAACCGAGAATTCAATCAGGATTGGACGGAGTCGTTTGCATTCATATGCAACACAGATGGCTTTCCGACTTGTCTCATTTGCCACGAAAAACTCGCACACAATAAGAAGTCAAATTTGGAGAGACACTTCACTACAAAACATACCCAGTTTGCTGGTAAATATCCAACCGGTGACGCATTAAAGAAAGCTGTTGAAGAGCCCCAAAAAACAAAAACAGTCAAGTTTCATGCTAAGTAACTGGGCGCAATCTTCCAATAATGTAAATCTGGCAAGCTTTCATTAGAAATTGCAAGAAGAGGAAAACCATTCACAGATGGTGAGTACGTCAAAGATTTTTTATACGTGCATCTGAAGAACTGTTTCGTGATTTTAAAAACAAAGCAGAAATCATGAAAAAATCAAAGATTTGCCATTATCTGCTAAAACACAAGATAGAACTGCTAAAATGTCTTCAAATGTAACACATATGCAAGTGGAAGACATTCAACTGGCTTCTGCTTTATCAGTTGCTATAGATGAGTCTTGCGACATAAAAGACACGGCACAAGTTACCCTTTTCGTCAGGTATATGTCGTCCCAATGTCCAAAAGAAGAACTGCTAGGATTGCTACCGCTCTCAGGGCAAACTCATGGAGAAGATATAGTAAATGCTGTGCAAAAATCCCTGAAAGACAAAAAATATTATAAATAAAATCGTTTCTATAGCAACTGATGATATAACCAGAATTATGACAGGAATACATAGAGGGGTAACATCAATTCTTCAGAAAAAATAAACCACGAAATTCTAACGTTTCACTGAAACGCTTTGTGCCCAAACATTTCCGGCCGAAATAGTTGAGGTCATGAACTTGGTAATTAAGATTATTAACAGCATCTTGGCAAAAGCACTCTACCATCGCCAGTTTAAAGATTTCCTTGAAGAAATAAATAGCCAGTTTTCTGACTTACTTCTGCACAATAATGTGAGATGGCTTTCCAGAGGTAATGTATTGCAACGTTTTGCTTTGTGCTTGAGTGAAATAAAGACGTTCCTCAATGAAAAAAGCAATGACCATGCCGAATTGGAAGAAGACAAATGGCTGCAAAAATTCAACTTCATGATAGATACCACAATGAAACTACATGAACTAAATCTAAAACTGCAAGGAAAGGGCAACCCAGCCTACGCCTTGCTTGAAGAAGTAGTTTGTTTCGAAAAAAAATTCTTTTTTTTGTTGAAGACATGGAGAGCAGTAAATTACTTCATTTTAAAAATTTGTAGCAATATCGCGATGAGACCAATGCAACTATTGACAGGAATTACTTCGGCATAGCTTTAAAAATATGAAGGATGGATTAGCTGAGAGATTCGAGCAATTCAAAATAAACAAAAGTACTCTCGCGTTCATAGTAAATCCTCTCAACACAAATGCAAATGAGATCAACATTGAGCCATTTGGAATTGATGCTGGATTTGAAAAACCAAAGACTTGTGGAGTGGCAAGTTCACAGAACTCAAGAGCAAGTTGGAAGAATTGGAGGTCCAGAAATGCATGCACATCGCGCAGTACAAGTGGACAGCTCTAAAAGAAATTCCGCGCATTGAGGCCCTCATATTCGGCGCATGGAATTGTCTTCCAGAATGCTACAGTGAGGTGAAGAAGTTAGCATATGGAGTGCTGACGATCTTCGGGTCGACATATTCGTGCGAGCAAGCGTTCTCTTGCATGAACATAATATAAAGTAAAGTTAGAAGTCAACTAACAAATAAAAATCTAGAGTCGTGCTTGAAACTTAAAACAACAAGTTATAAGCCAGATTTAATCAAACTTTGAAAAGGCATGCAAAGCCAAAGCTCCCATTGACGTAACTATCTATATTTGTGTTTTTATATGAATAAATATTATTCCGTATTTAAAGCCGTTTATTTTAAATCAAAAATCAAATATATATAAGCAAATACTATAATATTGAAACGAGAATTTTTAGCGGCTCTTTAAAAACTGGGAAATTTTGTAAATTGTAACTTTTGGCTCTTCCGTTTCAATTGGTTGCCGACCCCTGGTTTAAGGGAATAAGTTATTTTTAAAATGGAATTATACATTAGGGAGTAATAAACAGTGAAACTGCTGGAAAAAAACCGACAAAAGTTTTGGCAAGTTTTGAAGTACTACCGGATAAAAGAGAAGAACACCAGTGATATTATTTGTGGATATTAATTTGGTGATATTAATTGTGGATTTAATAAAATTTTGAGTTAAATTAAGTTTAAATATATTTTTTAGGAAAGTGATATTTATTATGTTGCATAGGTCATAGAACCAATTTTATGTAGTAAAATTATGTTGTAACGGAGTGATAATTCAATCCTATAACCCAATAACTTTTAGTAAGACAATTTATTAATATTGCTCAGAAAATTAAATTTATTTTTTTCATTAGAAAGGCTTATTAATTTCTTTAAAAATCATTTAATTAATAAATTCTCTATACTATATAAGGTAATATTGTGGAATTTATATAGATATCAAGCGTTTAAGCTTTCGTTATATTATCATTACCTACGAATCACTGGAACATTTTATAAAGATATTAGATATTTTCTGATCAAGATCCAGAAAATAGTACGATAGTGACATCCGAGACAGTCACAATGCCGGATGACAAAATGTTAGAAGGAGAAATTGGCAAGAAGTTTCCGGAAAAGCATCTTATTGACAAAATAAACTCAAATGTAATTTCAGCAGATGATCCATAATCCTTGGAAATATTTTTCCATTTAGAGGAAAACAGATATACTGACGATTCTCCGAATTTATTGCTTGTGATATTTGCACCATTCTTAAAATATAAGAATAGAAAGCCATATATATTCTTTCGTCTACTTTTTTGAGCCAATGAATTTTTTTGCAACTGAAGAGTCGAAACGATGTTTTCAGAATAGTAATGATAACTGCATCGTAATAACAATTCTTATAGTAATTATAATGTAATAATAATTAATATAATAATCTATCTAATAATAATTAGTATAATAAAATATAATAATAATTATTATTATAATATATTAATAATAATATCTGCAGTTAGTATAAAAATGTGTGGGTTTATTAGAATTTCCGTATGATCTCATCGCGTGCTACCACTAATGCATATTATTTTTCAAAATAGCCTACATCACATATAAACTATTTTAAATGTACTAGTTATACCGTTTGCCGTTTTGAAGCTAAATAAGGGCTAATTTTGGACAGATCACGTAATTTTGAACTCGATCAGGATACTAAGAATGTGGGTAATCCGACAGTTGCCTTTTCACCTTTAAATAGGGCATTTTTATTATAATATTTTAACTAGTAGTTCTGCGAACCAGTAGACCTCGCTCCCCCCCAAAAGAAAAAAAATCTAAGATTTTATCTTCATCGCATTTTTTAAAAGCTTAGCAACTGTTATTCATTGTGAAGACAGCATTATTTGTAGGGACACTGGACATCATTAATTGACTCTCAAGGAGATACACTGGTTTACAAAAGTTTAGCGCAATTCTTAAAGCACGGATTTAGAGTCAATATAGATAAAATGGTTCGCGCGCAATCTGCTGAATTAGCAAAACATCTCTAACTCTCTTACTTCGATTATCTTTAGACGGCATATCGAAATATTTTGAGAAAGATGGCACTAAAAAATCACAGAGAAAAATTCAATCCTTAAATAAGTTATTTAAAAAAATCATCGAGAAAATTTCACTATTAAATAGGCGTCAAATTAAAATATTTTTCGACTCACTTCGTTAGAAATAAGATGATGGAATTCAAAATAACTTGGCGATAAATAATACAATTTGGCAAAAATATTTATATAAGCTAAAAGCTGTCGTTGCAGATGAAACGACTTATAAGGCAGGCGAAATTATCTTCGCGAGATCGCATTTCTTGGCGTCTGATAATTCCATTTAGGCTTAACAATTACAATCGAATTTTGAAAGTTTTTAAAATTGCCGGCTACGACTCCTAAGGTATAAAAGAAATTATTTAGATGGTGAATGAGTTTAAATATCAATTTAGAACTAAAAGAGAGCCAATGATTATGAAAATAGAGAACACTTGATTGTCGGAATGCAGATAACGATACAAATCGATAAGCGAACTGTGTTTATTTACAACTAACTCTGATGTCTTAATGTTGTCACTCACTCTTTTTTTACCAATTGAATTGATAATAATAATTATTATATATAATTAAAATATCTATTTCATTATGGAAATAAAATAAATAGAAATAAAATATATAGACCGTTTTCAATTGCTTCAAGAAACATTTCTGACAAATTTGAAAAAAAAGAACAACGCATTTGGTCGTAATCGCGTAGCAAATTTACAGACAGACAAATGCAAAGAGATGGAGTTAAAACGCTTCGCTCGGTCAATTATAATTGTATATAAATTATTGATAATACGTTTCATAAAGTTTATGCTCATTGAATATAATTATTGAAAGCGTTAATCTCAAAGGCACAAAAAGAAATTATGCGATTTACAATACAATCAAAATAAATAGATGAAGAAATTAAATAAACTTTAATTTATTATCTGCCTGATTAAAACAATTTGAGTTATCACATGTATAGATTAATATTATGAACTCGCTCAGTACACAAAAATACAATGAGTTTTATTTGTGGAAACAAGTATTATGAATACAACAGTAAAGACAAAAAAGTAGAATATAATATAAATTGTGTTATTAAAAATCCAAAGCCTGGCTTCAAACAAATATTATTCAAAGACGCACACGGTTCTCTTTAAAATCCATTTATAAGAATTATTTGTTCAAAAATCTTTTTATTTATGCTTAATTTCTTTAAATAACCGCCGAGGTGTTTTTTTTTTTTGAAAAACATTCTTCGCTTACTGGAATATTGAACTAGCGAAGAATTATCAATACACCTGTTTCCATCGATTACTTAAACAAAAATTTAAAAATGTGCTTTCCTTTTAACATATTTTTCATTCAGAATTTGAAAGCGGAGATATGTACGGCATTTAGTTTCAAAATTTTCATTCAGATATAATCATTTTTTACTGCCGAAAAATCTGAATAATTTTCTTAAATTTTGGGCTAATTTCCATCAAAACAATTTTATGCAGTACACTTTGTATCTATCGCTAGATAACTTTTCTGTCCCCAAACTCATCCAAGCAGATTCTAAAAAGAGTTAAGAAGGAAGAAAGGAAAATAAAGCCGATTTCAAGGATTAAAGCGTCTGATTTACTCCAAGTTAAAGTATTTTCTAACTCATTTAAACCAAGCTGCCATGGGAATGAAGCTTAAACCCAGTGTTAAAGAAAAAACAAATAAAATCACCTTATCCACTAACTTTAAACAACTACTGCGTAGCGTAGATCCAATTTATTTTTAAAAGAACTTTAACAGATTTTTTTATACATTTAGAACCTCACATGGAAGTGATGATATAAAAGTGCTTTTTTGACAATTAACATTACATTTTCTTAAAGCCTCTCCTACCTACTATCGAATGCATTCCTTTATGAATATTTCATAAATGCATTATTTCATGTTTCTTTAGTTTAGTTATATTAACCTCCCGTTTTGAAGCAACACGAGGGCTATTTTGGGATGAATCTCGTAATACTGAACCGCGGTCAGATGACGAGGAAAACACGTTAGCTGGCACCCTCCTCTCCGAGTTTCCGCGCAGTTTGCCAGGGACTTTTTACTTGACATCTCCTCTGAGGATTGGTTTTTATTTTACACTTTTTGCTTTTCGGCTTTCCGCTCTCTTGACTTCACGCCTGTTGAGTTATTTTTTATTATTATTACTTACTTACTTGTTTTGAGCTTTTTAAGAAATACCTTATAATTTTTTATTTATAAATTTTTACACTGGGTGACACAGTTGTATAGGTTTATAGTTGTAACAACTCTCCACTTGTATGCACGTTTTTAAACTTATTGCACCCAGTCTCTTCCTTGGTGTGGAATTTTCTCGACGCCCTAGGGCAGCTATTGGTCCATGAACCCTAAAAATAGATGCCTGTTCCAATTCCCGAGTCTCTTCGCAGTTCTTGAAACTTGTTGCCATGTAGTCAATGCCCTAACGGTTGTTTGAATATTTCTTTTTGGGGAGGGGGCTATGCATACTACTTTTTGACCTTGATTTTATTTTTTAGACTCCAAAATTTCAATACTCCCCCCTTGGCCATTTTCATCCTATATAGGACATAAAAGTAATTATTAACTTACACAGTTTTTACTCAAAACACATTCTGTAATTGACGAATAGACATTCCCGGGTATGCGGGACGTGAATTGCCGATGGCTGACGAGATTTCTTCGTTTCTATCTCAGAAGTAATTTTTTTAAATTTATGAATCTTTAATTCAACGCCTTATACCTGTGCAGTTTGTATTTGTGTTGTGTGTGTCGTTTGATGCGTAGTGTTGTTTGTGTGTGTGTTTTGTTTTTATACTGTGGGTTTTCAATTTATATATCTGATTTATACTGCTTTTTCTGTGATTATTTGTTTGTTTCTTTTTCAATACTTATTTATATTATTTATATATTTTTACTGTTCCATGTCTGCCCGAACAATTTTTCAATTTATGGCGTTAGGGATGTTTTAATATTTTATATGAAAACAAAGAGCCCTCATTTTGTCATTCTTTATTTTGTGAGTATCATTTGCCACACTTGGTGGTTGTGTACATGTAAATAAAGCTATTCTCTCCCCACCGAGGTGGGTCGAACCATGTTTATACTCTCATGCATTTAAAAGTACTGCCCCTGTTCGGGAACTGCCTGTATCATTTTATTGTACCCAATAAATCCCGGTAAAGCTCTCTCCCGCTGGTCCTCTCCCGGCCTTACACCCTTCTTGGGTAAGCCGGGCCGCATATAAGCAAACTATACTTGAATAGAAACATGGGGGGAAATGCGCGCTTATCATTGGTCGAATCATCCTGTCAATCATTAGCAGTCCTGGAAGAAGTGTCAGCGATTTGCTTTCGACCCATGCCAAAGATGCATTATTTTAATGAGATTCCTCTCATGATTTCATTCTTCTATTTTAAATATACTATTATATCTGTGGTCACATACTTAATATACGCTTTATCGTACATGAAAAAGCATAAGTTTCCGATCCGAAAAAAGACTTTTACACTGTGTGTGATAAATACGAAATTTGACGATAAATTCAACTCATTTGACAATGAGCCATGGTGAAAATAAGATTAATACAAGTTAAAATGTATTAAAATAAAAAAAAGTAATTTTGAAAAAGGCCTCCCAAAACCAGTTGAAATGTGCGAGAAAATCTCACAATCACAGGAAATTAGGTAGCGCTCTCTATATGAAGATGGGGAAAGTAATTAAAGATACAAAATAAGCACTACAGAAAACTCCTTTAAACTTTATAGAAATGTAACAAACTCATCACTGCGATAAATTCGAAATAATATTCGTGTTTTTCTAAAACAGCTTCGACAATGCTGAAAATACTTAATATTTTGTTCTTTATAATAGAAAATAAACTTGTTTAATTCACCATAAAATATTAACAATAACTTCAAAATATTATTTTACGGTGTATGGAACAAAGCTAATTTTCTATTATTTTTTACACCAGTTTATTGGATGTTTTATTTGTTTTTAAATTTTGTTAGTTATTTTGAATAAACACAAGTATCTTGCAAGTCACATATTTTTTTAATTGAAAAGGAAAAAAAAATTAAAAATTTCACTTTTTAGCATGATGTTTAAGGTATGGATGTTTTTTTTTATATAACTGCACTCACAATATATTTTACCTTTATTAGTATTTGTTTTATCAGTGCAAGAATTATAAATTGCATGAAATTGAGAATGTTACTTTTATATTTTCTTTAAAAAGCAATTTGTAAAGAAGTTCTTAGTTGTGCTAGTTTGGTTAATTACTTGTCAACATAAACACAATGCGCGCTTGCTGTTATCAATCAACTCTTGTAGATGGTATATGAATTTTAAACGAACAGAGAAAAAGTGTTTTACAGTCAACTGTAAAAAAACCCATTTATTGACTCATGTAACATTTTCTTAAACAGACTACTGCCTTGCCCAATGTAAAGAAAAAACTGTTAACACAAACATGTACACTGAGTGTAGAATGTAAGGCATGGATTTTTCCCCGCTTAATTTTCAGTTTCATTTTTAAATATATTTATAGATATATCTATAACATTCTATAGTCTCAAATGTTAATACAAGACAAACAAATAAACATTTAAATATGTATTTATTTTCTTTAATCTTAGTTACAAATAAAACTAACAAAATGTCAGAGAAGGAAATAAAATGAAAATCTATATTTTTCAAACTTACACATTTTAAAACATAAATAAAGCAGAGAAGGACAGCCTAATGTATGCGTGTGGTCATGCTTACTTTTATAGATCAAATATTAACCACATTTATATTTTTAGGAGATGGAATAAGGCTTTGTAGCAATATAACATAAATTCAAAACCATGCAAAAAAATACATCTTAAAAGTTTAAAGGAACCTAAATGGTGAGGTAAAATTCAAATAATTAAAAAAAAATGCTTTCTGAGTTTTTTAATGTAAAACTCATAGGTTTGATAGAATAATAAAAATCATAAAAATCTCAAAATATATACATAATATATAAATATATATATAATATAGACAAACCTCGTTAATGAGAACACACTTAATTGCAAATTTATGCCAACGTAAAAAGTTTGATCAAAGTCCCATCAAACTGTTAATGATACTATGACGGCATTCCATCCTCTTCTTCATCCTTTACATTTAAGAATGTATGTGGATTTCAGGACTTACATTATATAAAAAAAGACATGCCCATAAAAAAACCTTTGATGAAACATCAAATCTATAATTGAAATAAATAACTGAAAACAGTAGTGTTTAAAAATTAAGAGAAATGAATTCTGTGGCCCAACTATTTATGTCCGTTATGATTTATGTTGTTTCTTATTATTATTGAATCAGAATTTTCAACAATAACATTCTGAAACTCAACAGGCAAGTCTTCATTTTTAACTTCCATAAGCTCATTTCTCGAGTGCGAATCCCTTTCAGGCGCGCGTTTGCAAGAGATACTTGAATTGTGCATCGTATTACATATTTATATCGTTCTTTTATAAATTTAAGTGCAATTTTTATTTATAAAATCTTTGTTTGCTATTAAGCTAAGAAATACTGATAATTTAAATAAAAGCTGGATTTATTTTTGTAAAACAACACGATATATTTATGTAATACGATGCACGATATGTCGTAAAATTTGTGCAGGCGCGCCCGCTGAAAGGTTGAGAAGATGGCGTTTGTTTTGATTCATAGCGGCGCTTTAAATTAAGTAGGAGGCGGCTATGGGACAGAACGCCGCCCCATGACCCCGTGCCTGCTACCATTGCGGCTACCGAACCGGTTGGATCGACGCACAGTGGGATATTTGACGAATCTGGGCGGCCAAAATTATTTTTCGGTTTTAAACTAATTTAAACGTATTAGTTAGTAAATTAATGAACTTTTTGCAAAAAATATTGCTTTATAACTTAAAAATAATTGATATTTTATAACTTCATAGTTATATACAGGGTGGTCAAAGCAACTTGCCCTATTTAGAGGCTTCTGGGGCGCACTGCATTTAGAGTATCAAGACGAGATTTTGGATCTAAGTATTATGGGATATGCGCATGCGATTTTATAGGTATAGAATGTACCACCTCTTATGGTTTCGGTTACAGTTAAAAATATTATAATTTTTTTCAGTGGCAACCAACACCTTAATTTTTTTTATTATTAATGAATATATCATCTTGATATTCTGAATGCAGTGCTGACCAGATAGACCCGGTATTCTAAATAGACCCGGTTATTTTGTGATCATACCTTGTACATTGAACAAAATTAATAATATTACATTAATTATATTTACAGAAAAGAAATGGGGAAAATAACAAATAATTGAATAAATGATAAAATAATTGAATAATTGTGTAAAAAATTAGTTAATAATTCATAAGGAAGGTGCGATTTATTCGTCTGATGATAAATCATTAATGTCATTATCTGTTTCTTCATGATCGGAGTCCTCTTCACCAAGAACTTCAGAAGATTCCATTGGCAGGAACATCTCTAAAGTCTCTTTTAAGAATGATTTTGACTTTTTCCTCATCGTGGGTCTCATACTCGTCAAGACTGGGTCCGAACTCAAAAACAATCTTTTGAGAACATCCTCATAACAAGAAAGTCTGGAAAATTTTCGGGCTCAATTTTGACGGAATGATCGGAAATGTTTGCTGCGTGTTTCCGCCGCTTCTTCTGACAATTGGCCTATTGGTAATATGGCATTTTCTATTACAATCGGACCATGAATTAAGATTTTGTGCATAGTAGGCGACATTGGGTACCATGGATATAATTGCACGTAGAGCTCCGATGTTTCTTCTGTATATTCTTTGAACTTTTGCAAATTAATCTTGTGGCCACTGGATATGGTTTCTAGAATTACTTTAAAACGATATATTAAAGCAATCCATCTGATCTTTAACCGAGATTTAAAATGGGAGAAATTGTGCTTTATTTTTTAAATTTCATCGTCATCAAAAGTATCACTTTGAAGAAGATAATTTTCGAGTTTAGTTTATCATGTATATTTGGCAAATTTTGTTATTGCATAATGTTAAATAACTCTCTTCGAATCATTACTTTGACACCCGATGACCCTAGAGTAAAATAGAAACAAAAAAAGTGCATAGTAAATATATGCAATTTAGATATCTAAATTTTGAACCGCTTTTTTTTTTAAAATCGCACGAATGTGTGGTAACTTTTTACAAAAAAATAAGCAACTTTGACTCGACTTCTTTTTAGATAACTAAATGTTGACAAAGAACAATTTCAGTATTTTTTGCAAAATCCTAAAAAGAGATAAAATGGATTGAACGCAATGTTTTAAGTAATTTTTATAATTGATATAACTTTATCCCCATCAAAATGTCAGAAAATTACACACATATGATCGTTTTGAAAATATTCATAACAATTTTCTTTAAATTGCAATTCATATCATAAATAAGAGATTAAATGCAAAGTAATTGGAATGCCTACTGGAAAATTTGGAATGTTTGAGCAATGTTTGAAAACCCTTCATTTCAAAAGTTGGGCAAATCAGTGGCTAATTTAAACAAAAACACAAACATAAAGGTCTAAATTTATTGATACAAAAAAAAAATTTAGCGTGGAAATGTTTGGAAATATTACAAAAATCTTCGAGATTTCGCAACATACAAAAAGATTTTTGAAAAAAAATGCGTTATTTTCAATTCATTTTGCAATTATTAAAACTAATTTTTAACAATTCAAATCCATAAAAAAATATGAACACATACCTGCCTCATCATTATCCATAACTGTTAGATTTTAATTACATCTAGAAATGAAGGTATTCACATTCGAAAATGGAACGATTGAAGCAACAACTATTTGACGCAGGATACACTTCACACAACACTCCAGTTTGAGCTAATAATACAGAGGTCAAGGTCAGTTAAGAGAGTTAAAAATGGTATCACGCGATTCCCCAGTTATTCAGCTTTAAAATGTATACATCCATTCGATCCTGGTCTGTAGTTTATAAAATCGACTTTTGGCCGCCCAGATTCGTCAAATATCCCACTGTGCGACGTGGGAAACGGCTGTTGGACAGCAGCCAATGATAGGCGCGCATTATTTCCATGTTTCTACTCAAGTACAGATTGCTTATATGCAGCCGGGTCTAGTGTGGGTATTTTTTCACTACATCAGCGGAATGGTGTTTGACCCACTATGTATGATTTAGATTGCAGCAGGCAAACCTACACGGCAGATTTTCAGTGGAATCGGGCTTCGAGCCCTCCGGCACCGCAGCCGAGATCTTACCACTTGGCCACAGCGGCTCCTACATTATTTCATGCTGAAATCATCCACATCAAATCCGCAATTCAAATTTCAGCTTTATACACCTTTGGCAAATTTCAATATTGCTAATATTTTAGAAAAAAAGTACGCAACGTCGCGGTACACTGTGAAACAAAGAGAGTTAGTTTACAAAGCACTGTTACGACGTTTCATGTGATGCGCGTAATTGTTTCCATTACTATTCATTAAGATGAGATTCAAACCAGTCTACCTGGCAAAGAAATTATTCAGCGTTAATAAGTAAGGTCTTAACAGATTAAAAAATGATTTTGCTAACGTATTATTTTGTACATAAAATATGGACTCGTTGCTAAAGATTTTACAGCTTTGCAATTCAACAATGAGAATAGGAACACAATTCAATGCCTTCTATTCACAAGGTTCTGACTGTACGTATACAATTCTACTCAAAGGATATTTAAATTAGTTTCGAATTTTTACACGAAATTTACAGCAGAATAAACGCTTTTACAATTTTTTAAAATTCCATTTAATTTTAAAATGCATACATCATAAGGGTTTGATTCTTGAAAAACTTTTCGCTTCCGATGTTTATTGGAAATATTTAGTAAGATTTATGTTATCTGTTATCTGGGAAGTGTATTTTTATTCAAGAAAGCAAATGGTTAAATTTTGTAAATATTTCGCTTGATTGCTTCTTTGCTGTTTGAGAAACAATTTAAAATTAAAAAAATAATATTTTCTTCACGTACCGTACCATGCTCAATGAATATTAAAAAGCGAATTCTCACCTATTTTGTAGATTTCTGAAGCCTTAATAATGTTTTCAGAAAAAGAAGAGAAAAAAAAACATGTTCTTTGCTTTCGAAAATATTAAATTCGAAAGGTGTTTGAAGAACGAAAAGCAAATATAAAATCATTTGGTGGATGAACTAGATTAAATGGAATTTTATTTTGACGTTGTGTTTTTCTAAGGCTTCAATTTACTTAAAATGAGGTGATTCAAAATCATTTTCCCAGTAATGGAAATCTAATTCAATAGACTTGTTTATTGAATTCCTTTGAAGTCGTTTTGATAACACCGGGATTAGTTTTCCTCCCACAGATGTTTTCTTTTATTTAGAAAAATAATATAATCATTACAGGTGCTATGCTGTATATGTTTTTTATTTGAAGTTAAGAAATTTTTATTTTTTATTTAAAATTTTGTTTTAATTTAAATTATGGAATATTTTTGTTCATTTTACGCAATTTACTTATCATTTTTATGATTATTCGTTTTTTTTATCTCTCTTTTATGAAGATCAGAAATTGAACCAGCTTTTGATTTCTTTTAAAAAGGTTAAACGTGTAAATATTGTATTTTTCAGACTGCAGAAAATTTATCTTATGAACACCATGATATTTGAAGAAATATCATAGTGATCATAAGATGAATTAGAACAATTTGAAAAATGATTAAAACAATTTAGCTGACAAATGGAAATGTTTGAATAAATACTCTATTAAATTCAATATCCTAATTACGTATATATAAATATTCTGTGGCACTCTATGCATATATGATCTTGCACAATAAAAACAACAAAGGACCTAAACACCTATAAATTATAAAATTTAATCCAAAGATTATACGAAAGAATGCTCTATAAAATGCGAATGGAATATTATGCTATGGCTGAAAATTCAAAGAGAAATTATTGAGTCATCGTGATTCTGTAACAAGTTGTTTCGTCAATATATAGTATCAATAAATGCGTTCTGCACGACTATATTTAAATAGATATGATAAACAATCGTTCAACATTTCCCAACAAATATGGGTATTTAAAAGAACAAAATTAATATAATTAATACTATACCTTTACAATACCATACCTGGTCATTCTATGGACACTCGTATTTCATGCAACGCCAGTAATATTATACAAGATTTCAAAACATTCTTTCCACTTTTAAATAACGTTATTTTGAAAATCCAGAGGAAAGAAGTGAAATTTATGTTACGTGACTTATCAGATATCTGATGGACAAACATGTGTATTTGTCATAAACCATAAATGAACATCTGAAATAGCATAATTCATATGTGCACAACACTTCACATTTTTTGTTTTTAAATTAATTGAATTATATTAGAATATATAATTGGATATATAATATGACAGAATATATAATTTGAATATGATAGAATATATATTTTGAATATGATAGAATATATATTTTGAATATGATAGAATATATATTTTGAATATGATAGAATATATATTTTGAATATGATAGAATAAATAATTTGAGTATGATAGAATATATCATTTGAATATTATAGGGTATATAATTGGATTGCTTATTGCGAAATGAAATTTGGCTCACTAGGTGTGAATGTGGGCAAATGAAGAATGGATGTCGTTCTATTTTAATACAATTTTTATTTTAAAGAAATCCACATCTTTTTCATCAAACATAGATTAATTCAGAGAATTAAGAATTTTTCACAATTCGTAATTTTCTTAACCTTTTAGTTTCCATTATATTACATACTTCTTACCAAATTGCATAACAATATTAAAAGTATCCATTTATCGTATGCTAACACACAATTTAATTAATAGTATTTCAGAGAAGTACTTACTTTCACCTCTTGAGCATATAAGGATCTCTTAATACAATGCAGCTATTTTTTATATTTTAGTTACAGTTCCTTTGAGATATTAGAGTTAATAATAAGAGCAGTTCTGATATATTGTTACGTCCTTTTCATTCTTCCCAAATGCTACAGTCGTTTCATACAACCTGGATTGAGAATTTTCGTTATGATTCTTCTCTATTACTAATGGTAACAGCTATTGGGTTCAGTTTTAAATTTTAGAGAAATTCTCGTAATTTGATGGGTAACCGATAGTACTATCGTTTGAAAAAAAAGGGAGCCGAGGTAAGTCACAGTAGCTCATGAAGGAAAATACAAATATTTCACTAAATAACTATAAAGATTAGAATTAGGTATTCTGTAACATAAATTAGTTCTCAGTCAACGTTTGTGATATACAACTCTTAACATTGAGTTGTGATTGTTTCAAATAACGTATCACACAAAACAACCTTTAAAAGAAAATCAAAGTTCGAAATTTAAATCTATAGAAATCTTACAGAATCATTTAGATTTTTTATTACAATATTTGCGAACAAGAAACAAAGCTTTACTTTTCTTTCCAAATAGTATTCACCATGCGTCGCGACCCGAATTCTGCTCTCCCTAATTTTAACATGTTTCATTCTCTGTCACCTGCAATCCTTTCTCTTGACAAACAAGCTTTGGTCTTTCCAAAAGAAAATCTCTCCTGACAGAATTCAACAGGAATGTTTCCGAACAACAGGAGTTCTGTGGATTGAATAAATCAAAGCAGGAAGAGGCTTTGCATCGATAGTTCTCGATGCAAAGATTTGCCTGCCATGGAAAACGTTGTTATTTCTCAGAAAAAAAAATTCGTCTAAATTCTCTTTGTAGAAATGGAAATGGAAATACTATTGGGCCTTCAAACGGAACTGTGTTTGAATGGAATTTTGAAATAGTATCATAGACTCATCTGTGGTCGTAAGAGTAAGATTGTCAGTAAAAATATTAAATTATGAAACATAGTTTCTAGATTTCATGGTTTCTTTGAAATTACGTACTTTTGTTTACTTATTTTACTTAAACTCCTATTAAAAATAGCTATATGAAATGAAAAGGATTAATGCATGAGAAATAAAAACCTTAGATAATTTTCTGAAATACTTCAGAAATGAATCAGACAAATTTGAGAAAAAGTCTCCATTCTTACTCCATTTGTTCTGAGCAAACGAATTCTCATTATCTGTATCATTTTAAGAATTAGAAATATTGCTAACGAATTATATTTCTTTCTTTGTATCATATCAAAATCTGATATGCGATGCAACAATTTGAATGCAATATTTTCTCTTGTATTAATTTGTATTCATAGAAAAAAATTTCCTGTGCTTTACTAAAAGTTTTGTAGAGTGAATGGCATTTTATTGGCCGGAAATTAAAAACAAAGATACTACGGCGTGTAAAAAACAACGCAACAAATACAATAAATGAAACAATATTAAAATATTATCTTTTAGAAATGACTAACTTCGAAATATTATTTATAAAAAATAATACTGAAATACAACAGAATGAAAAATTATAAACATGAATATAGATTTCTTTTTAAAACTATTTTGTATAAATTGTAATCAATTCTTCTATGAATTACTATCAAATTTTTATATTTTAACAAGTATAGTACTTTGAGAACCGCAAAATATTTTGTAAGAGATAAATATCTGAAATTTATTTCATCATTGATTAATAGGCACTTTGAATTTGAATTCCCACTGTTTCAAAACATATAGCGTACACAACATTGCTTTCGAGAAATCAGACAAAATATAACTGTCAAGATTTGAAACTTTACAAATCATGTAAATATATACTATTGCATTCATAGCTTGGGAAAAAACAATATATTCAAAAGACAGATAACAAAATGAAACATGCAAAAATAACACTTCGCATTGGTTCTTGGCTATAAGTTCACAAAAGCTGGAATGCACACGAATCGCATATAATGTTTCTATTAGTGACTACGATGCTTTTGAATTATACATATCGCTTACAATTATACAAATTCCACAAAAATGACTTCAAAATTTAAGATTTAATCTCCATTCCTATAAACACTAGATATGTATCATTCCATATCAAAGTTTCAAATCCTGCTATCCAGAATTTCAACATATGTTTCACTTTCCAGCAGCTAAAATTCGTTTCTCAGGACAAATAAGCTTTGCTCTCCGAAAGAAAATCACCCCAGACAGAATTGAACTGAAATGCTTCCAGCTGACAGGGGCTCTGCGGATTGAATAAATCAACGCACTCAAACAGAGCGAACTCGCGATGCAAGGATTTGCCTTCACTTTAGAGTTTCTGTTGCTCATCACGTGAATTCGTTAAGATTCTCAATATTGAAATGGAAATGGTATTAGATCGTGTGCTCTCAAACATATCTATGATCGAAAGCAATTTCGAAGCAATAGTTACTGAATTTGATGCGTTTCTCCGGGAAGAGTTCGTCTCAGAAAAGTTTGATAAATATTGTAGATTTATTAGCCTGTAGATTATTATTATATATTAAAAAGGTTTATAATTCCTAATTCTTTTCCGTGTGATTATCGTTTTTGCTCATTTTCCTGCAAAAGAGTGATTAGAAGTGACTATTCCTGTAAAAGGAATATTTGTGAAGTCTTAATAGATTTTCTTGAAATAAGCACTGGGCAATTTTCATTAAAGGTATATTCATGGACAAAAGGAGAGCGTTGTTACATAAAGAACTTTTCCAAATATCCCTGATGGAGGGCGATTTTGAAGCAATCATTGATGAATTCACATTGTTTGATTTCGAGATGCAGTACATCTCTAGCTATGTAAATGTAAACTTCAAATAAATTTGCACAGTTGAAATATTTTTAGCAAGTTTTTATAATGCATACGGAATTCATTTTCAAACTTTTATTTCTTTAAACTTCTTATGTATAACTGAAAATAAAAAATATCCTATTGTTTTTTTTAAAAAGTACTTTATACATTTGCAAGACTTTTAAAACCAATTGAAAGCAATTAAATGTACCAAGAAATTATAAAAATATAACTGTATTCATTGGCGATATTTCATTATAATATTTATAAGATTTCTTGCAAAATCGATGTCAAAGAAGAAATAACTTTTTAAATCATAATTTTGAAGTAAAAAAAAAATGTAAAGCCCTCTGATATCACATTAATAATTGGGAATCCTTAGTTTGCATACTATGTGTTCAGCATGTTCATACTTTAAATTCTTAATCATATAGACACACAATGAAAATAGAACTATTTCAACATATACCAAGTTCTTATTATTGACAAATTTACCTAGAATTTTCTGGGATTAACTTTATTTTAGGAAAAATATCGTAGTCACCAAAAACATGTATATAGAAAATAACTCTCAATTAAAAGAATAATTACAATAAATCTATTTTTTAAGAAGTAATTATGTTCGTCTCGTAAAAATAAAAGCACTCTTTAATTAGTTGCAGATTATTTATTTCAAAATATAATTCTACGGTTTAAGAATGGATACTGAGATAGAATTCTTAATCAAAAGGAAATTTAATTTAATTCGAAATAGTTTATTTAGACCTACCAACGTATCCGTATTTTAGCTTCATTGACGTTTGTCTGTGAAATGAGGGGTACAGGATGGCGTTATGTCCGTGAAATTACCGTAAAACAATGCTTGCTTGTATGTATTTTAGGTATAAGGTTCATTTAATGTTACATAAATCATGAGCTATTTCATTTAATGCATAAAAGTTTGAGAAGCGAGAGAAGCCAACAGAATTAATAATGATGTTAAAATTTACTAAACCATTCATCGTAACACCTCCAACAGCATTAAGAGAGGATTTCAGAGAGTAATTAATTAAATTTGCTACTCGACTAAATAAATCTTACTACTTCAGGATTTTTTTAAAATTGTGAAGATAACCTTTCATGAACCTGGATAGATTAAAGTGAGTAATTCAATAAAATTCTATCATTAATCATCAACTCTGGTATAGACATATAAAAACTCTAACCATTCTATGAAATCGTGTATTAGATTTGATGCAAGGATATAAAGGATCTATGCGTTGTAAGAAATATTTTAAAATACTCTTTGCGCGAAATTCTATGGGGAATTTGGTTGTACTGATTAAATAAAATTGATCTTAATTTTTCGGAGTTTAATTATTTCTTTGCGCTTGTATCATTTTCTTCTTACTTTTCAATTATATATAAATATTTATTTGTTGTACGATCATATGTTTTATATTACCCTTAATTAAAATAATTATCTTTTTTTTTCCAAAGTAACTTTCGAAGTTAAGAACACTTAAAGTAATAATAATTTTTCATAATCGATTTGAACATACTATTATTTGTAAAACGGTATTACTTGTAAACGGTAATTTTTTAGAATAAAATTTCTATAACTAGTAAATACTAGTTATTATCATCTGCTTTACGTTTTACTTACAAAATAATAATTTATTGAAGACATTTTGAAGAACATCAGTATATAAAATATTTATAACTTAAGGCATAAAATGTCAAACCTAAACGGTAACAAATATATTTTTTTTAAATGTTTCAATTTCAAAATGTATACTTATACAAATACCAAATAAATTCTTTGGCATATATGACATATAAATTTAGAAAAAAGTAAAATTAAAAATTTTAAAAAACAGTTTAGTAAAAACAACCCTTCAGAAACGATACAAAAGCATTCGTCTCAGATTTTCTTACATGTAAAATATTTTAGAGTAGTTTAAATCAAAATAGGATCTTATTGGATTGTGAAAAAATGAATCAGTAAGGCATGTTTATTTCTACAGCACGGAATATTTAACCAAATATATATGAATGAAAAAAACTTGAGTACTCGAATACATTTCAAATTCAGATTTTCTCTTGAAATTTTATGCTGGCAAATTTTAATTAAACGATAAATTTCGGCAGGTAGAGTGTATTTATAATATTATGTATATATGAACTCAGTTTAGATAATTAGATTTTAATTAAAATAAATTACTTCAGGCTAAGAAAATTATTAAGTAAAAAAAATCAGAGATGTTCAAACCATTCCAGTTTAATTAATGTATTTAACAAAAATTTTTATTTAATTAGTTTTTATAATAAAATAATTTTTATTAGTAGCTTTAAACGATATCACTGCTTACAACATAATGAATAATTCTTTATTTTTTCCCATTAGTAATTTAAGCTGAAAAAGATTAAAAAGTGCTTTTAAAATAAAATCATTAAATATCTTTTTGAACTAGAAAGCATAAAAATTATTTCTGGTTCATTGTTCATAAGTTATCTAACCAAGCATTTTTCATTTTTTTAAAAAATTGTTTTAGATTTTAACATAAAACTTCAGATCCTTCTATATCATAATCTACTTCTATTAATGCATTAATATGTTTTCTTAGCATTTCGAAGACGGCTCTAGAGTTTCGTCAGAAGAAAAAATAGAGAAATTAAAGACATTCAAGTTCTTAACTAATTTAATTTGTCTGCTCTTCAAGACTTTTATGCTATTTGACAATGAAAATATATATTCATCTATTATATTTCAGAATTCAGCGATATTTAATTGTAAATTTAATTTTTTTGTAAAATCTATACAATAATTTAAACTTAAGTTTATATTTAACTGCAGTTTCTAACCGTGATTTCACTAACTTGTTTTGGAATTTTTTTTTTGGAATCGAAATTGATTGCAGACAATACTAAAGCAGTCATAATATTTTGAAAGCATTTTTAAAGTAATTATCTCTTTTATCTTCACTGATAGTTTAAAAATTAATTTTCTGTATTATACATGAAAATTAAAAATAAAATTGAATTGATGATCAGAGAGTTATAAGCAATTGTTTTATGATTAAGATTAAAAACAAATAGTTGCATAAATAGGCATAATGTTAGAAATTATGGAATTTGGCATAATATGGCATTTTGATAGAAAATAAAATTAATCCAAATATTTTTCACTTTAAAAAAAATTTAAATTGATTCATGTTTGTAAGGAGGGGATTATTTAATCAATTTTCACTCACTTCTAATGTGCTAGACCTGTGAACTCTAGTATACATTAGTGTTTTCTGTGACAATACCCTATATTTTCGGAACTCGGTTTGTAAATAAAGGAATAATTTTACATTTTGTGTAAAGAAACCTTTTAGAAGTCCATCCAGTATAACCATCTACTTATTTTATTCCAGTATTTGAATTATTTTAGGGCAGTTTCTTCGAGATAGGCGGCTTTCTAGAGTAGTGAATATTTATCAAAAAGGATAAAAAAGAATCTAAATCGGATGGATGCCTGAATAAATAACAAGTTTGATATTTTATTCTAAAATCTTCAAACCAACTGATAAATTTATCAAAAGTTTAATAATTTTTATATAAATAAATGCGAATTCAATTTAAGCATTTTGATTCTCATTTAAAAGAAAAGTTTACTTCCAAACAAGTTAGCTAGAATTTGGCCTTTAAATTTATATCCCTTCTAAGGGAATCAGGCAGTAAGCTGAAATTTTAATAACCAATTTATTTTTATATTTCGAAGATATTTCATGTGCTCAAGCCATGTCAAAACAGATTCTGGTCTTAAATCAGAAGGCTGATGTTGAGAATTATGTCTGTATCGTTTACATGGAATTAGTTCGAAGCAAATAATAAAATATTCAGTAATCCTAAATGAATCAATAAATGATCATTTCATTCTTACTTATGATGACCTATAACATGTCGGTAGTGTTCAAGATGTACGTTCCCAATAGTGTTTTAACCAAACACTCTTTAACTCTTTGTTTGTCGCAGATACCTCATACAGTAAAACATATGTATGACGAATTGACGATATTGTAGTGACCAAGAAAATATATTGTTATAGACAGGTTAACGTTATAGACAGTTTGAGGAATTGCACATCCAATGTTTAAGTGCGTGCGCATGTATTCATATATTAACATATTTTATTACGCTTATTGATTCATCTTGGAAATAAATAATTAAAATAATAATTAAGCTGTATTTCATAAACATTATAAAATATGCAATTTTATATATTAAAATAAAATTTTATATTTAAGCTTTTTTGTAAGAAAATTTTAATTCAAATTATCAACTTCATCTACGTTACCTTTTGATCGTTTTCGTTTCTTACCCATTTTACTTCTTTTCCCACAACATCTTCAATGCCTTTTCTTTTTATTTCAAAACTAGCTATCGTCAACTGAAAATTTCCATTTATTTAATCAATGTTTTACGACGCGCCATCTTAGATTCAAGGTGTTAACCCATCAAAAACGAATTTCAAGGAACAAGTGGTCAGTCCAGTCTGCTAAATGTGAATGAACAGGTTTAAGCCCACTAGGATTCACAACAAGAAGCATTTATGGACGGTCAGGTGTCTAGCGCCCCCCCCCCCGAATTTCCTTGCTACATCAGACTGCAGTGTCTAGCAACCTTCTCCTTCGTATTCCCATTTTATCTGACATTCTTTGAACACAAGGTGTCGTTTTCCAAGAAAAAAAATCGGGATTGTGTTGTACCGGCTTTGTAAGGAAGTAAAATTATCGTTATAGACAGGTGCATCTAAAAAGTGATTATCGTTGTAGGCAGGTTGAAAATACATAAAGTAGGAATTCCGCCTGGACAAAAAGAAAATATCGTAATAGGCAATTTGTCGCTATAGACAGTATCTTTATACACATGTTTCACTGAGATCTTGTTTTTTATCTGCACTGTCTTAATCCTCTATATTTGCGATTTAATAATTAAACATATTAGGTTGTACGTTTTATTTTATATCCACAATAATACAATAGTTCAAACCAGAATTCTTGCAAATCGTTCTCATTGCGAAAATGGTACTTTTTAATGATTATCGTGAATTAGAAAAAATTACTACCCTTAGCCGTGCTGATTTTATATAATCATTAACAATTTCGAAAGGAAACTCACTCACCACTATAATTCCATTTTGTGTTCCACAGTTACGATAATGTGCAACAGAAAATATATAAATGATAATTAAAAAAGAAAAGAGAAAATACGTGCGACTTTGGACACGGTATTCTGAGAGATCGAAGCTATGGTTTCAGGCGTTTTGTGATGGGTCACTGAAGCCAAACTTCGTCACTCTCCATTCTTCGGAGGTCTTCACGATAGCCGAAAGTACGCGACGCCATTGTCAAAATTTTTCAAGAATGAAAATATCCTCAAAGGATCTGAGCCATAGTCAACGAATGACAGCGGGTTAGAAGAAGAAGATACACCCTGTGAATCCATACCAGCGCCATCAGGAAATGGCATCAACAGATCTAATTTTTTTTACTTTCATCCTAATCCGATCTTTATGCCATTAGGGTTTTAGTAATATCCTACAATATAATATACCACTCAATTAGTATCTTGTATTAGTTAAGATACATATTAAACTGTTGAAATAAAAGCTTCCTCAGTTTCTTTCATTCATTAACGTGCATAAAAACAAGTTCACTCTCCTCAAAATTAAAAAAAAAATTCACTCACCTACGAATCTAAACCATTCTCATCAGATGATGTCAACAATATACTAATCTCATCTCTAGCTTGCATTTAATTTTGGAATCTAAAATCATGCACTTGAAAAAATCAATAGATTTCGAATTGAAAATGAATAGCTATTTTAAGATTTATGAAAGAGATCAAAATTGAGATTGCATGACATATCTCTCGCTCAACAACAACAAAAAAAAATTAAATGCTATTCATGAGTGAAAAAAAATAAAACGTAGAATCATTTAGTTTGAATCAGAAATAATTTGTTCCAAGTATATACTTATATTTATATAATAATTAATTAACAATGTAAAACATAAAACGAAAGATAGAATGCCATTATCATATTGTGCTAAGTCGATTTGAAAACTCATTTCTTCTTTTAGGACTTTCACGAAAGAAAGAAAAAATATTAAATGATTATTCAGATATTTAATACGACGCTGCTCTTAATCCATAAACACGCTAAGAATTAAGAAAATTATCAAATAAAACATTCCCTGAAGGCTAAACCATTCCAGTCTTGTTAATGAATTTAACTACTAATTTCATTTAATTAGTGAAAAACTATCGTAATACCAGTTAAATTAAATTCAATAAATTCTCATTAGTATCATTAAAAGATTTTACTTCGTAGACCTTAATGAGGAATTTTTTTATAATTTAAGATTTCAGTTAAAATAAGATTAAAAAGCACGTTTCACTAAAATCACTAAGTACCTTCTTGGGCTAAGTAAAAATCATGAAAATAATTTCTGGTTCAATGGACTTATCTAACCAGACATATTTTATTTCTTTCCGTAATGATTTAGATTTTAATGTAAATCTTCAGAACTTTTATGTCACAATCCATTTTCATTAATGCAACGAATTCTTTTCTTTTCATTTAGAAGAATGGTTCGTGGTTTTATGAAAAAGATTTTGATATAGAAAATGATGGATTAACATTCTAAACGAATTTAATAGAAAACGTATTGGTTTTAAATGTATTGCTTTTTGTATTCAGTAATAATTTGTCTGCGTTTCCCAATTTTTAGGCTATATGAGACTAAAAACATCTTCATCTATATATGCAGTGTGCCCGCTAGAGTCCGTTGTCACCCCAATAATTTCTGAATCTCAAAAGCTATAGTCATAAAAATGGGGTCTAGGTATAGTAAAGTAGCGCTACGCAAGAAAACCGCCTACAGCGCCACCTGGCGGCAAAATTCGGAGTTAGCTTTCTTATCTCAAAAATGGCACGAAATACGGGGGAAAAGTCAATTACAAAGTTGTTCAGCATCATCGATTTATTACAAAAAAACATCTTGCGCACAAAAATGATACAAATGAAAAGCAGAAAACGCACATTTCTTTGATCGCGTTGAACAAAACTGCACTTGCCGGAAATGAGGCTCATCTATCTGTCATGCTGAAAATGGTGTCCTACAGCAACAATACATATCTGGACACGGGATTGCACTTCTCGCTGCACATTTTACAACACGACGGCTCCCCTCCGCACAAGGTATCAAGTGTCCAACAGTACATTCGGGACACAATCCAGCAACCAGTCATCGGGTATGGTGGTTGTGTAGAATGACCTCCACGTTCACCTGACCTGAACCCATTGGACTTTTTTCTGTGGGGATACATCAAACAGCGAGTGTATACAACCCCTCCACCAACATGGCATGAACTTCGAAGCCGTATTACTGATGCTTATGCCAGCGTGTCACCTGCCATGTGTTCATGTGCTTCTGTTAAAGTTATGATAAGAAAATATTGCTTTCTTTGGTCATTGGCTTCAATGTAGATTTGTTATTTCCGCTGTTGTTTCGTAGCATGCACTTAACTTCAGTTTTTATTTCGTAGCTTTTAATATGCCCTCAAATTTCCAGTGACGTTACTACGGGATGTTTCGTTTAAATTTCACAAATTTTAGGATGATCCTAATCAGCGGCGTAGCAACCGGGGAGTAAGGAAAGTATAGATGCCGCAGATGAAAGTTTTAGGGGCACCATGGAGATAAAACATTACTGTATTTATGCCAGTTTTTAAAGCAAACTATGATTAGGAGTTGTAAAAATAATACCAGGCCCCGAGGGCCAGTTGCGCTTGCTAAGCAAATGACGATTGGGTGAAAAAATCATATTTCCTGAGCGCCACTGACTATGTTGACACAACCTTAATATGTTTGTGTCACTTTTTAAAGTCAAATACGATAAGGAGTCGAAAAATACCATGCCCTGGGCGCCGTTTACGTAAGTCAAGCCTCTTATGACGAAAGGAAGGAGAGGAGAAAAAAATTATAGTATGACCCGAACGACCCTTGCTACGCCACTGTCAGTATGTAGAGTTATTAAAGGTTAACCGAACCCCGTTCCTATCAAAGACAGAAGGCCTAGGAAGAAAAAGAAGGAATGGTGCTTTCGGTCAGGCACACAAGCACCAAAAAGAAGAGAATGGGGAGCCATAAAAAGCAAGATATGAAGTATTTCTGTTGTCTCCGTAGCAATGATGGGGATGGGAAAATGGAATAACAAGGGTTGTCAGACTCATGTGAAGTGGTTCAAAGTACAGAGATAAAAAGAAGAGGTTAGTTTAGCTGCTAGCCGAGGGATCAGAGACACAGGAGAGGTCAAAAGAAAATCAACGAAAGGCGTTACAGTGAAAAACTGTTTAATTAAGTTAAAAGTTTTATAAGTACTTAGAGTTGAAAATATTTCTACCCCGAGCAACGCCGGGTATATAAGCTAGTTGATTATATTTCTTGCATTTTTTTATTCAGATATAATTTGTCTGCGTTTCACAATATTTTAGACTGTATAAGAATAAAACTTGGTGATTGATTATATAGTTCATGCATTCTTATATGTTTGATTACATTTCTTTACATTTCAATCCATCACTTTATTTTTATATTCTCTATTATTTAGAACATAATATATATTTAGCTCTTACTTCTGTGATAATAATTATATTAACAAAATTAATAATTATATTAAGTCACAAAACTAGCAATAATATAAATTTGTTTTGTTAGATTTTTTTTTCAATTTCGTTTGCGTACTCGAAATCACTCTAATTTTTTCATTAGTTAAGGGTATTTTACAAGTAAAGAATATTTCTGAATATTTTTCACGTATGGTAGGAACATTATGTTTCGACTTAATATCGGATGTTAAAAAAATTCAGAAATATTCATTATAGGTTACGAAACCTCAATTTTATCTTTCTCTTCGAAATTTCAAAAAATTGAGATAGATGGAGTTGCTTGTTAAGCTGTAATAATAACCGAGTAATTGCTGACAAATATTTAATTATACATGATCCTTTCTCTTCATATTTATTTAGTGCGAATTTAGGTAATAGTTCTAATTATATTAGAGGTGGTTTGAGATTTCTATATAATGTGGACGATTATGCTTATTTTTATTCTTTTACTCAGAAATTTAGTTTTCCTGTTACTGTTTGCATCCTAATAGACCTGCATGTATTGAAAATATGAAATTAAATTTAAAGGAACTTTGTCTTTAAGGAGTTTGAAATACATTCTTGAGTGCAAAATATTATAATGTTATTAGTGAAATTTGGAAGCTAAAGATCATGACCATATTAAGAAATTCCTTGCCTGAGGAGAACTTAGAAACCTATATTTTACTCTCTATTCAAATGGAATTGTTAGATTATTTGGATGCAAAATAATTATTGATAGATTTGCACAGATATCTAGTGAACTCGAAAGTTGCTCTTAATGGAGAGGACCACATGTTCCGCGATTTTGAGTTGGTAATCTTTGAGAGTAGAAAATTTGTTTTAAAATTGAAATTGTTAAATAATTTGCACTTTATTTTCAGTCTGGTGAAAAAAATTCTCAAAATTACAGTTTTCTATACAATCACCAAAATTATTTAATATTCTATCATAAAACTATATTTATATTTTGTATTTCTTACTTTCAATAATAATATATACTGTAATTAGTAATAATTGGTATTATAATTAATTATTACTTAAGAATATCAATATTAAATAACAATATAATAATTAATTTATTATATTATTATTTAATATTAATTTCATTTATTATATTTGTAGGAAATTAAATTGAAAAATGTGATTTAAGATTGCATTGCAGATTTGACACATGGCATGGCCCCAATTGGCGCATGGCAATCACAATTTCCAGACCCAGTCCGCCACTGACAGCAACTGTACCAGTTGTATGGACATGGACACCCTTGATATACATACATCTTATACCTATTAGCTGAAATATGGAATTTTTTATTAAAAAAATCCGTTCCATAAAACCAATTTTTTTATGATATTTAACGCTATTTTGCTTTTGGAGATTAAAGCCTGCTTCAATGGTAATCCATACAGCAATTTTAGTGTGCAACAAACTTTGAAGTCACCATGCGACAAACTTTTCGTGAACTTGTCGTGCTAAGTAGAAAAAAATAGTTTGCAGTGTCAAATTTACTGCATATTCAGGGGTATTCTGTAAACAGGGGTATTTTCCCCAATTCTTCAAAGCCGTTCCTACAGAGGGGTCCTTCCCTTTTATTATCGCGGAATAGGACGGAGGGGCTGTCATCCTCCTATTTTTAATCCCCCTTCTTCTGACCGCACACGAGGAGTGTACTGAGTTGTTTTTAATGGAACTTACTTTTACGATCCAAGGACATGTAGAAGAGAGCGCGATAATAGGATGCGTAGGCGCGTATGCAGACCACTATACCAATTCGGTCCACAGTCAGGAAAAGAAGAATAGAGTTTTTGCTTCGTCATTGTGTCATGAGTCGTAAATGCGCCGTGTCAGTTTCACGGTAAACTTGCTTTGCAAAGGGGGTGATCGATTATATATATGCTATGTTACTTTGCACGAGTTTCGCTCCAAATTTGTAGCGTCAAGTTTGTCATGACAAAATAATATCCAGAAAAAATCTCACTTGCTTCAAATGTGCATGCTATCTGGAAAGCACCTTATAAACAAGATTTTTACTTTCTGAAAAGATTTGAAATGAAAAAGAAATAGAGGAACTTAAATAAAAAATATTAATGCAAGAAAAAGAATATTATTATTATAAATTATCAATCAAACAATTTGCTATTAATAATTTAATACAAATTACATATAGAATTATCGAAAGAATACTTAAGTTAATATAAATCTTTTCTATTTGAGTTAGTACATATTACTGGTATCTTACAATATTTGATGTCCAAAACCAAATTGCATGTAATTTATTGTAGCTTTTATAAGTAATTTTATTTTAAAAATTTGTTTTGAAATACTGCAGAATACTTAATCTGAATTTTAAAAAAAAATCCCTTTTCGGCAAGCTTGAAGGCAAAGGTAGATTCCTTTACGTTAATGTTACAAAAGTCATGAAATATTACATATTGATCAATACAGACATAGTCAATGACTTTATTGTTTCTACACATTGCAATATTTACGTTGTGATTCTGTTTTCATGTCATTTTTTGCTATATCAAGGTTTTATCATTCCAGTTTTCATTCCAAAAAGTTATGATAGATTTATCTGTCAGTACATTGGTCAATTTTTTTTATATCTCAACACATAATCATTCAACAGGTAGGAGTCATAAAGAAATAAACATCACAGCAGTGCAAATATCTCCTAGATAACATTAAGCCAGCCTATCTGAAACAGTAACAAGAAATTGACTCTTGGCACGAATGAAGAAAGACTCTAGATTTAAAAATTAATTTATTTAATCGAGGTTACAATATAATTGAGCGACCATTACTTTGTCATATGGTAAAATCACATGACATGGAAACACTTAAATACTACTAAAATGGGCTCATTTAGAGAACTCCCTGGTTACAGAGATAATAGTCACTAAATTCTTAACATATAAGAGAATAAAATTATTAAACATTGTGTGTGGCAAATTTAATTCGTGTTTTTAAAGCATAGGGGATGTGAATGCAGCCAATTTGAACAGTAAATTTAAATCTCCATCGACTATTAAAACCAAATACTCAGGCAGAAAATCACAAACAATTTTAAAGTTAAGGAGATATTTTTCAATAGTAAAAAGGATAAAGGAAACTCTTATTTAAATATCTATCGTTTTTGGCTACTTTATATTGATTTTATTAAACAAATCATGGTCCAGCCATGTTTAGTTAAATATGAAATTAAAGTATTCTGTCAAAAACCTATTATCAAATTAACTATTAAAATTATTTGATTAATTAAAATTAACTATTTACTTAATTAAAGTTAAAAATTAATTGTTACAAAACTTCACTAAATCCTTTTTCATGGCTCATACTATATGACAGTAATCTTTATGTTATAATTATCTAATAATTATACTAATTTAAATAAAAGTCACTGTGGCTATGTATGTATGTTCCACATCTCCTCCTAAACCACTGGACTGATTTCAATCAAACTTTTCAAACTTTTTATTTAAGAAAAGAGAAAGGTCAGCTTCAACTTTTCAAAGCCTAAAAGATGCTTAAAATTTCACTTAATTAAAAATTAAGCAAGGCGTTTTTCCGCGATGTCTTTCATTTCCATAAATTTGTTTCTCTCATTTTAATATTTTTTCAAAATTAATTTTAAACTGAATTCGTAACAATATTCTTGTTGATCAAAAATAATACGAAGAACTGTTTCCAGAAGGAAGAATGCTAAAAGAAAATTTTAAAAGTAGACTATTTAACGATTTATATCGGGACCAGCTATTGATTTATTTTCACGCTTTAAATTAATGAATAATTAAATAGTTAATTTAATTGTTTCAAAATATTCATTGAAACCTTTCATTGACTTTAGTAATTGTTAACAAAATTTGAAGTACCTATTTAACAAATAATAACGTACGAAGAAAACGGATGTTTTTAAAAATCGTCTGGTTCAATTGATATTCTCATTTTAATTGAAAGCGTTTTAGATCAGAAAAGGAATTTGTGTATTATAATATTTATACAATAGTAATTTTACATTGAAAATATTAAACATGAAAACATTTTAATCAGGAGCAAAGCCAGGTATATCAATTAACAGTTATAATTAACAAAATTTAACAAAGATATTAACTATAAATTAATTAGTCATAAATTAATTATATATTATACCGTATAAAAAGTGAAAGTGAATGCGGTTGATGGGAACTCATAACTTCTAAGTAATTCTTGCTGTCAAAAAACTTTCAATATAAAAGTAGTTTGTTATGATAAGGTGATAATTCCCCTAATTGAAATTTTCATTTTATCTTCAATCTTAACGAAGCTATGGGGAAATGATAAATTGGGGATGTGAATATCGCTTTTCAGCTCATAACTTATAAGCAATTCTAGCAGACAAAAAACTTTTAGTATAAAAGTTGTTCGTTATCATAAGGTGATAATTCGCTTAATTGAAAATTTTTTTCTATCTTTGATCGTAACAGAGCTATGGGGAAATGATAAGTTGGGGAGGGGATTGAAAATGGCTTTTTAGCTCATTACTTCTAAGAAATTGTGGCTATCAAAAAAGTTTCGATGCAAAAGTTGTTTGTTGTGATAAGGCAATAATTCGCCTAATTTGAATTTTCTTTCTATCTTGAATCGTAAGGGAATTATGGGAATATGAAATTTTCAGTCCCCCACCATTTCCACCCTGTTTGAGCTGGTTAGCCCATCTGTGAACTCGGCCGAGATTTTCACCGTCCTTACAACATATCCGTCGCCAGTTAAAATCTAATCAAAATTACTCTAGTTATCGTGTTTACAAAATAACACGGGCCAAAGCATTATGCATATACTACTTCTCTACTACTAATAATAAGGAAAAAGAACATTTTGCCCTCTATTCTCATAAGTATTGGAGCTACAAGAATAAAAGAGGGTGGCAGAAACTGCAAATGACGAGAGCTTTCCAACAAGGGGTAACATGGTTAGGTTAAAACGTACTTTAAGTTAGGGAAAATCACTTTTCAGCTCATAACTTCTAAGCAATTGTAGCTATCGAAAAAGTTTAAATTCAAATTTGTTCGTTATGATAAGGCAATAATTCGCATAATTTGAATTTTCTTTCTATTTTCATTTGTAAAGGAATTATGAGAAAATGAAAATTTCCACCCCCTTTGAGCTGGATAGCCCATCTACGAACTCGACCGAGATTTTCACTATCCTTACAACATATCCCTAGCTGGTTACATTTACATCAAAATTACTCGAGTTATCGTGTTCAAAAGATAACATGGGAAAAAGCGTTATATATATATATATATATATCAATGTCATGAAAATCAATAAATGTTGAAATATTTTCTTGACATTTTGTTTTATAAATGTTTATGTTGTATATGTTGCTTTTACAATTATGCTATGATTGTTTCTTATTCGTTTATATATATATATATGTTGAACTTCAAAATATCTTTTCAACAAATCAATCAATCAGCAGGAAAATTAAAAGGTTTTTTTTGTTGGAAATCGCTTTTCATGTATCCAAAGGTATTCTGAATTTCAGGTATCAGGTGTTCTGAATAATTAGAGTTTATACAGAGGCATTTAAAAACGCATGTCTAAACTAATCTATGCGTGTATATATAGAAGAAAGGAAAAAAAGGCTTTAAGTAGAAAGTGATCAAAAGTCCTTCTATAAGAAAAAAAAAATCAAAAATTTCTTTCTTTTAGTTAGTTTGCTTTTAACTGGATAACTTGTTTACAACTTGTTTCCTAAAGCAGTTCTGTTAGTATTTCGGAAGCTATTGTTGAGAAAACGTTTTGGAACTCCATCCGCTCGGAAAGCATCGTTCAGATATCGTGATAAATTACTCTGTCGTGACATTTTAAAGGTTAGGTAAGTATGAAATTTCGGGGTAAAAGAGAGTGTTAAAATTTCGGCTGAGATTCATTTTACAGAATTTCGACTCGATATTTATCGGTGGTTATGCGTTTCGAAGGGAAACATTCTACATAAATATAAAACAAATGACTAAGGTCCAACGATTTCCTTTCATATTCTCACCTCTCGTAGATAAGATATTTAAGTAAAGTTTGAAAATGAGCCTTCAATTTTAGTTTCATCGTTATTAAAGGTGTCTAAAGTTCTGTAGGACATAAAGTAGATAACGGTGGCTCAAGATGATATTACAATAACTAGTAATTTGACCTGTCCTTACGGACATACAAATTTCGAGCCACTGACAATTCCGTAGAACGCCAGCAAATTGAAAATTCGAGCACAAAAATCCGACACGAAGTACACTGCTTCATAAGATAAAGGCTACAATAACCAACACAATTTCTCACAACGTTCAACATGATAAAGAAAGCTAACTTTAAAAAAATAGAAACACCGCAGTTAGTTTCACAAGATGCAGGACTTTAATAAATGCTTTCAATCGTATTTATTTTAAGAAATATTCTTGTGCAATTTGTTTTATTTAGAACACAAGCCGCCTACGGCGACCAGCTGGTTCTCCAATCTTGTATTAATAGGAATAAGGCAATTAAGGCTGACATTTTCAACATTTCAATTTTTGTAAGCTGAAAGCAATAATTGAAATAAGGACAAAGAAATGAATTTAAAAACACAAACAGTGAACAGGTTAATTAGTATAACTAAATTTTAATTCCTTATGCACAAAACGAAAATGTACAGGATGTTTTTGCATATAATGAACTTTGAGTTAATCCCTTATATTTAAGTGTCAAAAATGATTCTTTAAAAAATGGAAAAGATAATAAGTAATGAAAAATTTGATGTACAATAATTAAATTTCTCATAAAAATAAGTTACATATTAAAACTAATTAAAACTCAAAATAACTAAATAAACTTTTTCTGTGAAAAAAAAAGAGAATTTACTACATTTTATGAAACGCAGAACTAAATTTATGATAACCATTTAAATTTAGTCCATAAAAAGAACCTTTAATAAATTTAAAAAAATATTGAATTGAAATGCACGAAAAAAAAACAAATCTTTAATAATTATTCTGTGCATAACAAACGACAAACACACACTAAGAAATTGAATATCTATTGTAACGAATTGTTTTCAAACTAGAGTCTTATATTTCAAATAGTGAGCTAAGACAGCTTTACCAGTGTTATAATGTATTTTTCTCGAAGCAAAAAAGAAAATTAATTCAAGAATTAATTAAAAGAAAGAAAATTAAGTTTGAAAGTTAATTCTTCAAATTGCTTGCACCATGAAACAACTTCATTTTGTTAATAGGTAATAAATTTATTTTTGATACAAAATTGGCTATTTCTGAGTCTGACGCTACAGACTGGTTTTAATTGGTGGCAAGAGGTGCGGGATCGAATTTCCGTAGAAACACAGATTGATTTTCCTGCTGTGATTTGAAGAATTCATGCTCAAGTAAAGAGCTAAGTTGTGATATTTTTACTGGAACGCCATTGGGTTGCAGATTCAAGATAGGAAGATTTCTAGCTCAAACAAAGAACGCCAACTTGTGGAGAAATTTCTCGGAGCGCCGTTGATTCCTTCATCATAGTTACAGATCAAGAGGTAGGTAACGGATTTAAATGTTTTCATGGGATCAGTGCCTCCTTAGGTTAACTGCTATGTTATTATAACTGAAATTGTTTTAAATAGCATTTCTAAAGTGTAGATTTAACCATCAGAGTTATATATCCAGTAGGTTGTTAAAAATTTTGAATTGGCCTAGGAAATCACAAGAAATTCTTGGTGAGTATATTTCCGGTAGATGTCCATATCCAGGAAATAAGAATTTTGCCTGATATATTTCCAGTAGACTGCATAAATTTAAGGAAACAATTGCCTCGGATATTTTTAAAGGTTGAAAGTTTGAATTCAAATAATCCGTTAGACTTTGTTTATTTTAAGTAATTGTCTATGAAAAACTGAATAAATTTCTTGTAGATCAAATATCTAGGAGATTAAAGATTTTTACTTCAGTACAATCTCAGGTAGAATGAATAAACTTAGCATTGTCTAACCTTTGAAATATTTTGAATTGTTTTGTTATAAAACGTGAATATTTGAATAACCCAGTAGGTGAAATTTGAAATAGCCTAGGATTAAAGTCGGAATTCTTTAATGTTCTGAATCACATAGTGCAGTGTATCTTTTTGAAGTGTTATTTATATATTGTTTCTTTTCACAATTTTGTAAAAAGATCATTAAAAATACCTTTCTGTTTGACTATTTTATCTTATTTGGCGTTAAAATAAAAAATGACTTTTCTCGCTAAAGCACAGAAGGTTGATCTTCTGAGTCTAACCGCAGAGGTCGGTCTAGATGTAAGCCCAAATGTAGGCAATCTTGAGTTGATAAAGTTGATTCAGTTATCAGCTGACTACGAACAAGAGACATTTAAAGATATTTTAAGAGCTGTAACTTAAGCCAGGGTCCAAAAGGAGAAAGAAGAGAGAGATCAACAAAAGGAGAGAGAAAGAAAAGGAGAGAGAAGAGAGAGAAAGGGAGAGTGAAAAGGAGAGAGAACATGAACTGCTCTTAAAGAAGATGGAATTAGATATAGAAGCCAGGAGAATAGAGTCAACTACAGGAGAAAGGGAGAAGTCTTCGTTCGATGTGCATCATCTGATACAAAAATTTGATCCAAAAGTAGGGGATATTAACTTGTACCTGACTCTATTTGAACGGCAAGGGAAGAGAGCAAAGGTTCTGATGATTTATGGGTTTCACATTCATAGGTTTGCTTTCCAACGACATAGTCCAGCTAATTGCTAGAAAGCCTGAAGAAGTGACAGAGGATTACGAACAGGAAAAACAGATTTACTGAAACGATATAAATTGCCAACCGAAATGTTTAGACGAATGTTCACTAAACACTCGAAGAATGCTGACGGAACATGGAAAGATTTCGTGTATGAACTAAGAACATATTTCCAAGAATGGATTAAATGATTGCAAGTGGGAAATTTTGAGCAACTGTGTGATTTAATTATCACCGATCAAATGAAACAACGAGTTCCCACAGAAGTTAAGGAACATTTTAGTGAAGAATGGCCGAAATTTAATTCCCTGGAATTGCTTTCGGAAAAATTAGATCAGCATGAAAGTGTACGGAATATGATGAAAAAGAAGACCACTTCTCATGACCATAAAGACAAGTATTCTAGTTACAGAGGAAAAAATTCGGCACACGTTAAAGGTGCGACAAAAGAAGTTGACGAAGGTTTTAAGCGGAAGAAAGAGTGCAGGTGTTATCATTGCTCTTCCACGGGACATTTTCGTTCTAACTGTCCGCAATTGAAGCAATCGGAAAGTACTGCTTTTCTAAATTGGATAATCAGTGCGCCAGATGATGATCTGATTTCACCTTACACAGTTATCGGAGAAGTAAATGGCTTTAAAATGCCGATCCTTCGTGACACCGAAACTACAGTGGATATTGTATCTAGAAACAGAATAAGGCCAGAAATGCTTACAGGCGAACAAATAATCGTTCAACAAACGTTTGATGAGAAACCTATCTACTTGCCTTTGGCTGAAGTAGAATTAAAAGGAAAATTCGGTCAACTTAAAACTAAAGCTACAGTTGTCTGTAGCGAAGCAGATAAAGGAAAGTATTTGTTGGGAAACCGCGCAGCAGCATTGCTAGGAAAAGACAGAGAAAGCCTCTTATTTCTCAAAACTTATACTACCTAAAACTTATACTAAAACTACCTAGAGCCCAGAAACGAATGGATGAGCAGAAAAAGGAAACAGGTCAGTTTCGAAATACTTTTTCCAAAGGAATCAAAACTAAAGGAGTTGGGAAATTCAGAAGTTCCAAAGTATTGGCCAGTTATGTATCGAAAACCAAGAAATTCTGTCGTGACTGAGAAGGCAAACCAAACAGTCAATCGGTTAAAAACAATAAACGAGAAGAAGAGAATTTAACGTAGCAAATTTTCTGAAGTACAGTCGCATGGAACTAGCACTTGTACGTATGTAAACGATATCAAAATATATCTGTGGCGAATATTTCAAAAAGACCAAACAATAACATAAACATTGGATAAATATCCGTCGGAAAGTTATCGTTGCATTCAAATGAGATGGTAAAATCAAATACTCGACGATATAATGACAAACCATTTGTTGAAAGCAATTCGAAAATCTATAAAACCAAAAGCTTGGTAAGACCAAACGAATATCGTTTTTCTGGAAATGCTATTGAAAAGTTTCCTTTCTTGCATACGGAAATCATTTCAGAAGAAAAGGGTAATGTAGCTTTGAATACCAACTCACAAGTAAAATTTCAGGATCCGGAAGTGAAGTCTTCAGTATGAGGTTGGAATCTGATATCAATCAAGAATTCCTCGGAGATGCTAAATTTGGTTCTGAACCTGAACAAGAAAACAGAACGGCCGAGAGTTTAGCTACCGAAAGTATTGTGAGAAACATCGGTGAAAATGATTTCAGACAAGTTAAGAGCCTTCACAAATCTGATCCATTTAATACAGAGTTGTTGCTGTGAATATAAAAGCTGTGATAGCAGTACTCTGGAAAATCATCTATTCAATGCGAAGTTGCGCATAAAGAAGGACTCTGAAGATAAAAATGCTGGAAGTAATGAAAGTAAATGTGAGGCTATGGACACCTCAGAAACTTTTATAAATGAAAATGGAGCAACTAATGATGAACCCAATGTTGCTGTTGACAATTTAAGCTTATCTGAGGAATCACATGGGCCTGAGTCACACCCTAATTCCGGTGAATCATCACATTCATCTCCAAAAAAATATGAATCGAAGAAAAAAGCTAAATATATAGTGAAACGCCAGCATAAAAACCGTAAACACAGTAGGAAGAAGAAGAAACACTTATAAGATTAAGCAAGGTTCCTAAGCTTATTGATCCTTCTTTAATTCTGTAAAAAAGTGTAAAGTGTTTTATTAATTTTAAGATAAATGTGTTTATGTGTACGAAGAAACTGAAACTTTTAAATTCCTATTATGTTATAATTTTGAATTTATTCAATTTGCACTCATGCACTTGATTCAGTTATAAAGAAAGAGAAATATGTTAGCTTTTCAATGTTTGATTTAATAGATGACAGATAAGTTTCATGTGCAAGAGATCCGGAAATGCATGGTCATCTTTCCATCCGTTTAAAAATTTATTGTGCTATATGTTTAAATTTTCTTTTGAAAGAGTATATTTTTAAATGTTATTTAAATACATTTAATCATATTTTTGGGAGTGCACTGACCCACGATGCTAAGATTCCGTCATGCATATTCCAAGGAATATATGAACTTTTCGTCGTTAAAACCACTAAAATGTTTTCCCAGCAGGGAGGTATTAAGACTGTAACGAATTGTTTTCAGGCTACAGTCTTTTATTTAAAATAGTGAGTTAAGACGGCTTTACCAGTTTTTAAAATATTTTTCTCGAGGCACAGACTGCACGTAATGTAAATGTTTGTGACTAATTATTTTTAAAAAGCTTGAAAGTTAGTTCTTCAAATTGCTTGTACGATGAAACAACTTCATTTTGTTAATAGCTAATAAATTTATTTTTGATATACAATTGGCTATTTCTGAGTCTGACGTTACACTATGAACTATAAAAACGCAAATTGTAATAATAGCTATTAATAGTAAATGATGAGAAATGAACTAAAACAGGCATACGTTTGGATAATAGTTATTATCTCTGCTGAACAAGGTAAAATATAAAAACACACATCACCATTTAACACTGTACATCCAAGATTAATAATTAAGATTGAAGCTTATGACTATAATGAATAAAATTAAACCAAATTTACCTTTCTAGAGCTATTTATTAGGCTTAATTAATCGCCTATAATAACATTGTGTAGAAAAAATTTGTAAAATTTCAGAAACATTTAGATGAGGAGAGAATTTTTAAATCCAAAATTACTGGGAAAATAATATAAAATAAAATAAGCAAAATTTAAATAAGAGTATTGGAAGAATTTAAATTTAATGTTTCCTTTTAGGTATGCAAAAAAGAGGGAGAAAAGATGACGAAGTATTTGTTGACACTGACGAAGGATAAATTCAGGCGAGATTCGAACCCTAAATGAAAAGATAGGAGAGAAACATGACTAACCGATTGAGCTATCCAGTCCGTGGGAGGAAACGGTTGAAGCAGTTGTCATGGAGTATAGGGAAAAAAAGGGTGAGGGCAAAGAATGCTGAAAAGGAATTATGCTGAGAGGAATTATTTATATAAAATTGATCTGGAGCGCTTACAAGTTACATGAAGTGTTTTTGATATTAGGGAGATTTTCAAAGAATTTTTTTGCCTAATTTTAAATTTAGAATAAACTCTTTAAGGCTAGGAGCTTAAGCGTATTTCTCAGTTAAGTGTTAAAAATGTGGAACGATTCACCATTTTGAGTGTCATCCTTGCAAAGGGGTCATGATAATCTTCTTTGTATCATTCCAATTTTAGTATATGTGCTGCCGAAACGATTACATAAATAATAATTTTGTTTTGAAGATACACGCGGCCATTATTTCTACTTCTCCCCGCCTCCCCTACGTCAATTTCTACAACCAGCGACCTTAAAATTCCGATGACTTTAAAAATTTATAAAAAATAGATAAAATTTTCTACAATAACAACACTGGTATTATTGGAAAGATAATTGTTTGTTCTTTAAAATGACATAAAAATTTTCTTTGTCAATCAATTCATTCAGATGTTATTGGCATAACACGACAAAATTTGGTTTAATTTTTAAATAATTTAAATTTAATTAAAATTTAAAAATCGGCTCCGAGGTGCACATCTACAGCATTCGAAGTATATCTGTGCCAAATTTCGTAGCTTTATGTTCTATGTTCTGTACACCACCAACAGACACACAGACAAACATTCACCTTTATTAGTATTAGAGATTAGAGATAATACTTTGTATAACATATAAACAATGCATAATGTATGTAACAAACTTTGTTTAACATACAATACTACTATGTAATAAAATAATAGAACCGAGAATTAATTATATAAAATGAATATAACTTCTAACTTTTGAATGTTAATTAAAATACCACTATCTCAAGAGCATTTTCTATATGAATTCAGTTTGGTTTCATATGCTTTGATTTCATAAGCAGTTTGGTTACATTCTTCATGGGATTTTACTTGCACAAATTGCTTTTTCGATTAATTCTTCTACTCCTGTATTATTATAATTGTCGAAAGTGAAATAGGCTTGCAAAGCCGTTATGAGAAGAAAAAAAGAGAAAATAACTGTGTCAAACTAATTGCCGTTGATTTGTTTAAAAATGATTTGGTATGTTTCTGAATTTAAATATATTTTTAATTATTTTTACTTTGGATTGCCAGAGATTCATGTCACTCGTCAAAGAGTTTTATCAATTTATTTAAATTTTTACTTCACTTAAATTGAATAATTTTTAAACATTTAACATATAAAATGAATTATCGACTTTTATCATATAAAATGAATTATCGACTTTTCTAACATAGAAACATATGAATTATTGAAAACGTTAAGGTTAATAATTGTCACACGGTTACTACATTCAGGATTAGAAGTGTGTATTTGACAACTCAGTTATTTAACAATTTGCCTATAAATTATTACGCTTTCTCAAAGATAATAACAATATTTGATGTTTCGAAATTGCATTTTTAACTTCCTTTAATTTAATAGCATTTTAAAACGCATAAAGCAGTCATATTCAATAAAAGTGAATCATTTGCAAAGAGGAATGGCTAAAGTATTTTTCTATTAGAATGAGCTTTAATGATACTTTTAACCCAGTTATAATTATGCACAAAATACTCTTTTCAATAAAAAGAGAATTATAAGAACAAGAAATATGTATGTCTGATAGAAGAGTAAACTATCCTGAATGTGAGAATATCATGAATTCAACATTTCGAACAATTACTCCTACTTAGTTATTAACATTCTCGTAATACCGAACTCTGAATCTATGGTGAGATTTTAAGCCGTTTTTGGCTTAGTTGCAATACGTAAAATTTCGGCTTCCTCGATCTTTAGGGAAAATACTATCGACTCGGAGTTTTATTTATGAGTGGTTTTAGATGTAAAAATGTCTCCTGCGTGGAACGGTGCCATTCTTGTGTTTCAACTATAATTAGGTGTCCAGATAACGCAATTTAAGTCGTATTTGGCATAGTTGCAAAACGCAAAATTTTGGCTTCCTCGATCTTTAAGGAAAATACTATTGATTCCGAGTTTTGTTTATGAGTAGTTTTAGATGTGAAAAATATCTCCTGCGTGGAACGGTACCATTCCCGTCGTTTAAATATAATTAGGTGTCGAGATAATCGCAACTTAAAATGTATAAAACGCGCGTTTCTGACTAGTAGGTTGGAAGAATATTTGAAGAAGATGTGCCTAACAAAATGTACCAATCAACATGTTTATGTTTGTCTCAGTACACATTCCCAACAACCTGGCGGTTATTAATTTTCCACATGTTTCAAAATATTTTACTTTTATATCGATTTTTAGGCACTTATATAGGCACATATATTTTATTCCCACCTCTTGGTTTTCTTTCTAGATACGTAATTGTCAGATATTTTTCATTCAAGCACTGAGCACAACACAAATAAAAGGTACGTTTCTTACTGTCTATCCCATCTGATGTTCTTTTCTACTCTCCAATCCAATTTTAACGGCTCTCTCCCTTCCCAAAGATTAAACCCACTGCTGCCGAAGGCTCTTTAACGAATCTCGATAACAATTGTTCCCTTTCAGCGTGACCTTCCCCGTTTCATCGCATGCCATTAAAGAGGGCTTCTTTAAGCTCAGATTTCAGTGAACCTTTGTAATTACCGTTTGAGAGCAGGAAAAAGGACACCAGCTGGCCAAGAGGCTAAAAATGGACTCTTAAAGGCGATCTTCCAACCGATACATTCGCGAAGGAAAGTCCAAATGAGCCTTCGATGTAAGAATCGAATGTCAAAGCACGTTCGACGGTTTTCTAAATAAAAATACTCTTCTAGAAAGAAGATCTCCAAGGAGAAGATTTCATATTTTCGGTCGATGTCGATGCACTTTCTTTCGTAATTCGATTTTCTAAGGAGAATGTTGACGGAAAAGTAGTTGTTTTTGAACTGAATGAAGACAGTGGTTGAAAGTTAACACGTGTAAAATATTACTCTAAGACTATTATCTTCAAATATAATTGAAAAAAAATAATTATAAGCGGGAGTAAAGTATCTATCTGTAAGTAACGCACTTGACTTATTTTTTGCATAATCTGTGTCAAACAGTAAAATAAAACAAAAGCACGATTTTCAAATTTGCATCATTTTTACATCATGAAACTCCAAAGAGAAATTACTCTTAAGTGAAGTGCAAGTCCTGGAATAGTTGTTTTTAACTCACTCATTAAATACTTGTTCAAAGGATTATTATAAAATAAATATAAATAAGTTCAAAATCTATTTGAAGCATTATTGAATACCAACTTTACTGTTTTAGTGGCAAGGTAGCAGTAATTATGCTTCCATGTAAGAACCAGAAAGAGTCGCTAGCATTATATTTATTCTTCATTATCTTTACATTTTTCTGATTTGTTTGTTTGAATATATAACAAATATTACTTACATCAGTCCGGCTCTACATATCAGTTTAATGATATTTCTTTTTTCCCGATTTATTATTTTGGCGTGATGGAACAAGCTGCCAATTTTACTGTAATTGAAACATGTTTATGAAAGGTTTAATATTACTTTATGGCTAATTTTAGAGTGGCATTTAACTTATCAACAAGTATATCCTCTGTTCATCATTAGCAAGCATAATGTTATTCTGAAACGAAGAGTCAGTAAAGTTTTGACAAATGCGTTTCCAAGAAATAAGAATGCGTAAGGAATTTAAGCTCGCGGAGCATCGGACTGTTTGCCAAATGTACCAGTGGGGAACGATTGAGAGTCACTTTTCATATTTGGTTTCCCTTGGTTATTCATGGGCTATCTCTCGGATTGCTTGGGTATGTTTTAAAATCAATTTATCATACTAAAATAAATTTCATTTCAGACAAACCTATACTATAATAAAACTACTTTACTGAAATAAAAGATCTTCACAAAATCTCAAATAAAATAACCTCTAAAGATCTTTAATAAAATAAATAAACCAATCAGATAGAGAACTAAATCATTAACTGAAAATCCAATGGATTCGGACTCATTTTCCATGAGTGCACGAAATAAAAATAGGTTGCATTAAAAACGGTTTCAGAGTAACACACTTTTACAGATATAATCAAAAAGGAATTGTCATGCTTGTCATAAGGACATTCCAAAAAAATAATAATGTCCTTAGGGTCGCATATAATAATGCATTCGGAATAACCAAAAAGTAGATCCCATTATGAGCATCACGAGCGTATGAGACCGTCAACACGTTTTACTGAAATTAAGAAATCTACATAAACTTTTGAAAGTTTTATAATCCTTAGAAAACGTAACGAAATAAACAATTTTTTATTTAGCACTCTTGTGACGCAATGGAAGCCGATGGGCTTTTACAAATTAACTTCAAGGAAATATTCTTAAGTATAAAAGGAAATAAACTATTAAACCGGCATCATCAGAAATTCGATTTTTTCAAATAGTGCAAATAACTCATTTCAAATAAAATTACACAGTTCAGAAAATGTAATCCTAAAGTATATTTTGTTTGGTTTGAAAAATGTCTTCTATGAAGTCATTTGTTATATTTAAATGGATATATTCCCACTAAAATTTGAAATTTTCATTTCAGTAGAATTTTTGGCCAGAACATTATGAGAGTCATTGAACTGTTGCAGGGATAGCAAAATATGCAACAAAGTTAGTGGCAATTTCTAAAGCTGTAGAAGAAAAGAGAATGTATAAAGAATACAAATTTTGAAAAGAAATTTGAAATAATATACCTCGATATTTGTAAGTATATACGTTTCATAATTCAACAAAAATTATATAAAATTATATTGTAAAAGCTTTGAAAAAGATAATTTAATAATTAATTTAAATATTTGAAATATATGAATAATCAAATATTAAAAATAGATATATTTATAAATTCCTTAAGCAAGCTAATGAACCAAAAAATGTCGGTAAAGACAGGATGAATTATTGGATACCTTGAAAATTTTTAAACCGCTTCGTATTGACTTTAATTTCCTGTGAAGATCGGATTTTTAAAATTTCTTAAGAGTTTTTGTAGTTTTTTGGAATGAATGCAATTATTATTTTTTTGCTTTGTATTTTGTTTGGATTGTGTCTTGTATTGTAATCACCGTCATTTTGTAATGTATTTTTATGTCATTTGCTGTTATGTCAATAAGTCTAATAATTGTGTGGTAGAAGTTACACATGTATTGAAATATGTAGTTTGCCTTTTGTAAATATGGTGGGGTTGCTTGATGTTGATGCCCGCAGACCTAATTTGTGCTCATGTTTCTCTTTCCGGGGGGAGGGGGTCACCAAAAGATTTTAGAATCATTGGGCTGAGTCGACCCTCCTGGAATGGAATTATTTCTATTTGAAAATAATCGCACATACAATAAACATTTGCCAAACGCTGGGCATATGTAATTAATACATTACGTACTCTACAAATTCGTGTTCTCCAAAATTAAATTTCTACTGGAAAACGTGTTAAGAAAATTTTTGAAAGTATATATGCTTAAAACAATCCTGAATATTTTGTTTCTATTTGAAATGGAAAATGAAATAAATGTTTTTAAAAAGACTTTACTACTCTAAATAAGTAAGTACACGATAAAATTAATTTTAAAAAATCCGGCGATTTTTGGTTGAGGTTTTGACGGATGCAATCTTTTAATAGTTTTGTGATTACGAGCGCAGAATTTTCCAATGTCTCTCATAAAGTTCCCTTTTCTTTCTTCAATGAATCTTCTTTGTAAAATCAGCCAGTTCCTGTGACTTTTTTAACTATTAGTTTAACTTTTTGTAAGTTTAAGGCGCTTTATTATTTTCTTTTCTGTCGTTACTTTCACTATTAGCCAATGCTACAGAATCACCCATTTCTGTATTCGTCATTTGTTGATGTTCATTCTCGATTAATTATTTGACCTCAATCTGTTTTGATAATTCTTCGTCTACAATTGCGTTCGAAATTTGTATGATTTCTTTGGCTTCATTTTCATTCGATGGAAATCCTTTAAAATAGTTGACAACTTCATGCCAAAACTGGTGCTAGCAAGCATTCAATATTAAATAATTCACCTGTTCCCATGCGAATATAATGATTTCTATACAGTGGCATATGTTGAATTGTTTTCCAAAATGCTGTTAGCGTGCCATGATTTCCTTTGTAGTGCTTTATTTTCAAAGTAAAAATTTGCCTGTCTTTGAATGATTTTATGATCCATTGGTTGGATTAAGGAAGTGGTTTTAGGTGGGAGGAATAAAATCTCTACATTTTTGGATGCAATGTTATGACGGCTTCAGAATCTCTTCCTGAATTCTTATTGAGAATTAAGGTAACTTTAAAGCTGAGGTTTTGCTGTTAAAAGCGATGTTTGACAACTTTAAAGATTAAATTTTTAAGCCAGTCATTAAAGAGAGATTTTATTAACAAAACGTTGGTATTCCACTTACACAATGGACAATCCATCAAAATATTTGCCCTATAATGCTAGATCGACAAAAGAACAGAAGCAAGCACTTGAATTCACAGAAAAAGCAAAGAGTTCGTTGTCCATCTCATAAAACGGGGAGTTTCATCCGCATTGGAAACTTGTCGCGGAACGTAACCCTGCTCTTCAATGAATTTTAACAATTGGGGTTTGAATTTGTTTGCTGCTTCATTTGAGACGCCTTTGCTGCGATAAAAAATATTGGAAGAAATATTAAATTAGTTTTCTTCATTATCGGTTAGAATATTTAGATAAATATTTTTTTTCCTGTAAGATATTCCTGTCGCTATAGAAATTATATAAATTTGTAAGATTTAAATATGTTGTAGATGGTTGTGGTGAATGCAGAGATTAAGTATTAATTAAATGCAATAGTTTGTTTTGATATGAACTAAACTACAATTATTGTAATTGGTGTTCATGATTAATTATTATTGTCGGATACATATTTTGAAGCGCATAATGGAAAGTCAAATAAACGGGTTTAAAAATCTATTAAAAATATAAAATATTAAAAATATATTAAATTTATAAATTGGTTTTTGTTATTACATTGATAAAGCATAATTTCTCCATTTACTAATTTCATATAATCAAATAAAGAAATTTTTTAACGAATTATTGATAATCGATATATATGCATTTTCTAATAACAAATAATGATAAACTTAAATATTTTTAAAGATATTGAATTGAAAATAAAAGAAATATTATCTGTAAGAAGGTAACATTTGACTTTTATTCCAAGTAAGTTCTAGCCATATGGAATATAAAAAAAATATTCTGATGTAGATAAAACAAAACTGCGATAATATTTTGAATAATGGAAAATTCTGACCCATTAGAACAAAACATTGTTTCAACTTTTTGTATATCAATTTGATAGAAGAGAACTCTGAACTTTTTCATATCATGCATGCATTTAGTTTTTCTAATTTCTCGGTATAAACCGTGAGGAATTAATCTGCAATGAGAAAATTAGTACAATATAATATAGCCGAAATATCTTTAAATATAAAGAATCGATTGAAATAGAAAATAAACGTTTATGCACAGAATAGCGAGAATTCAGATACTTGTTCGATGCAAAAAAGAAATATCACATTTCAGTGAAAAAAAAAGTTCTTATATTAGGAGTTTTCCATAGATAGAAAAGCAACATAATCGACTGAGATCGGAATGCATGCAGAACGGTAAAATTGACTTTCAAGAATGTAATATGCATTTATGTCGGTGAGTGTCTATTGCTCTATTTAATTAATTCATGCACAATCTAAAATTCTGGAAAGTAATAAAAAAATATCTATTATATCTATGCAGCTAATTGTGTTATCTGCTGCAATTATCTTTTTTCATTCACCAAGAAAAATATATTAGATCGTAAAAGTGGAGAAAAACAAGAAGTTATTTCAAACATTTACTCGAAATGGGGAGATATGAAATGAACTGAAAGTATGCTAGTATTACTTTTGCAGACGATGTCCAAGAAACGGCTCGCTTAACGCTCATTCGCTTTTCTCTGCTTGATTACAGTTCCTCCAATTTTTGGTCACGATCCAACCCAAAATGTCCTTGTAAGGATAACTAAGATAACGGAGATTGGCTTCACACAAATTATATCATCCTTTTAAGAGACGAAATTGCGGAGACTTTCAGTTGTGAGAGGCAATATTGTTGTATTTATAGTGAGATATAAACATTGGGAAACACTTGGGAATTTTTTTATTTCTGATTTGTTCTGCGAATATGAGTTTTATGTTTTGCTTCAAGAGAAATAAATTTAAATGAAAGTATGTATTTTTGAAACTAATTTTGAAAATATACCTTATTAAAAAGAATGATATTCACTGATTAATTATCAGCTTTTATTTTTATGCTTTTTTGGTAAAGTAATTCACATACGCTTTCTCATTAAATGTGTGAAGTCATCAATATTTTAAGAACAAAAATCGACGAAATGCCAATAAAATTATCATTTAGGTTTAATCATTACTTTGGCAGTATTTGCTTGACATATGACGACATTTCTCTGCCAATAACGCCCAAATCTCTGGAATATTTTCTACATATTTCCTTTAAAACATTATGATTTCTCTTAGTGAGTTGATGGTGGGTAACATTTGTCTACAAATAATGTCAAAACTCCAGAATGTTGTGGCCATCTACCCGTTGAAACAATATGGTTTCTTTCTGTGAGTTGATGGTGTCTAGTTTACTATCAATTTCAAAATTTCCAAACTGGAGACAGCCGGTCCACTTTCCGGTTTTTGCAACAAGTATGTTTCTCTACGTCTTCCATCCCTTCTATACTCAGATACGTGGAATAGACTTCAAAGAAATGGTTTTAAAGTATAAGTTAATGATGATTTCATATTTTGTCAGTGATATTAATGTTGAACAATTTTTTTTAATTGTGTTGGCTTCTACTTATTTAAACATGAAAGAAGCAACATGAACTTGTTTGACGTATCAAATAATAAACTATGAATACTCCATTTTAATTCAATTTATTT